>OY776111.1:74474245-75074245 GCA_963675035.1 Allygus modestus | reverse complement strand
TTGTATAAATTTATTAGTCTTTAAATACATTTTTAATTTGTCTTATTATTAACATGTGAGAGTTTAAAATGTGCTAATAGCTTGCATAGCCAGATTGCAAATATTATCGAGACGCTGTTAGAGTTAAGCCAGGCTTTAACTTGTGTACTGTCATCAACTAATCTTTAAATCCAATTTTAATTTGTCTTAAGGCCGGTATACACGTGAGAGTTTTTCCTCTCAGACGCTACTCGCAGAAGTGTTTACAGAGTGGGTAATTTGTTTCGTTGCTACAGCTGATCCCAAATACACGACCAGAGTCAGCTCATAAGGCGACTCTTGGAGGGGTCTTGCCACTCTCGGATAGCTGACTCTCGGTCTTGGTCGTTTACACAATGCATTTTACTAGCAAAAACTCTCTGAGAGTAAAAAACTCTGACGTGTATACTGGCCTTTATAATTAACGTCTGAGACAGTTTAAATTGCACTAGCATGGGCAGATATTGCATATATTATCAAGATTAAGCCAGGGTTTAACTTGTATACTTTTTTCAACTAGTACTCAATGTCAAAACATGCATTAAGTCTTTGAAAATGACTAGTTTTACAAAGGCTGTGTCAGTTAATCTTATCTAATTGAGGGTCGATGCATAAATGAAGGCCTTTGTTAAAAGAATGTTCTGGTATTAAATTTAGAGCTGCTTTTTAAACTAAACACTCATCATTGTCTTCTTTGAATTCACAAAAATCTTCAATTGTTCATGATTTATATACTTCTGATGAGCTATTAATGTGATTGACAAATTCAGAACTATTGGAGAAAAGTAATATTATTTATTTACCCCTTAGATTTTCTAAGATATTAGTGCAAACTATTTCACAAATGAGTAAATATTAATGACTTTGGGGCCATTCCATGCCAATCATCCAGGGGCCCCATGGTCTCAGATTTTAATAAAAATTTGTATATATTAAGTGACTATAAAAATAAGAAAAAATACTAAGTTTCACCTAATTCTAACAATTAGTTTCAGAATTATGGTCGTTTAAAGTTTTAGAAAAATGTTATTTCTGAGGGCAGTATGAGCGGTAAATCAGTTTGTATGTTTCCATGTTTTTCTAAATGACATTTATATTTATGTAGCTAGAGGCTTCAAACTTTATCAATTTGTCCTAAATTTAATGGAGAATCAGATTATACTATAAGTGTTGGCATTATAACTTTTCATCATTGTTTAAAAAATTGTAAAAAACAGAAATTATGGTTTTTTTCAAATTGTGACGGTTATGTAAAAAACAATCTTTGGCTGAAATCTCTCTCCAGATACCCTTATACAACCGTATATCACTGAAAAGAGCATAAAATTTCCTTATAAATGGTGAAATAATATTTGTGGGTTTATGTGTTCTAAAAGTTTTATTACAATGTAAAGTTAATAAATACATTTGTGAATAGCGAAAAAGGTATTTTCATTGACAAGACAGAGTTTGTGGTAAGGATGTTAGAAAGTCAATAATATCTTCTAAAATATAGGGCTATGGAGCTAAAATCATATGTACAGTAATACAATTTGCATGGCATATTTTGTAATTACATAAGGCTTACTGTTGGATGCAACACGTTTACAACAAATAATTTTGTACAGTATGATGTAATTTTGAAATTAAATGTATACCCTTGTTAGCCTATGGACTGGAGAGCATGCATGTCAGTCTCAAATGGTGAAATAATGTTTGCAAGTTGTAGCATTACAAGAGTTTTAATACAATATAAAAATATGAAATGATCTGGCCTAAGTGCTCCTTTTTTACCTCAATGCTGAGGGTGTACTGTGTATGTAGAATAGAGATTGCATGCTTCGGCGTTGTGATCAATGCCCTAAAACACCTGAGTCACTTAAACTTTATTTGGAAGAGGTTTTGGAAGACTAATGATGAAGAGGAAATAAAATTTTCACAGTGGATTAGGATGGCCGGATGAGATTACAATCTATGCTTCTACATTGCCAAGAATTTATCGATTTTACCATCCGTAAAATTGAATCCCTAATCCCTTACTAGTTTATTACCAAATCGCAAAATTCATACATAAAGCAGAGAAAAGAAAACCTAGGATTTGATGAAGTTTTGGTCTTAATAGATTTCACTGAGAACTAGTTTTTTCTTCAAAATGAAGTACAGTCATACCACTGGAGCCATTTAAGTTGTTCAGTTCATCCTATAGTAATATATTCTAAAAATGGAGATGGTACCTTACTAGAAACATAATCTATACTTATTTAATAAGCAAGCAGGTTTTTTGTGACAATCACTCCTCCTAAACTACTGAACCGATTTTCATGTTTTTGGTATCACTGGAAAGAGCCTAACGTGGAGTTGTGCAGGAAACTTTTTTTATAGAGAAATAATTTGTGAGTGAGGTCCTGGGGCCCCTTAAAGTTGAATTTTTTTCCCATAAGCTTAACATTAGGAAATAACTATACGTTTTAAGCTATCAGCTGGATAGAGTAAACACAGTTAATCAGCAGGCCATGTTGGCTTTGGAACGGTAAGACAATGTTTATACGGCAATGTCAAGCTGTGTTAAGCTGTGATCGCGAGCGAAGCCGCGACAGGCTACTAGTTGTGTTTAATTTCTGATGACCTAAAACACTATGTACCATTTGTCTACTCTGTCCAAGAAAAAACAATTGATTGAATTAAGTTGACATTTCCTTCAGATCGCAGAGTGGAATACATTACTGATGGGTGCAGTGCACAGTATAAAAATTTCAAAACCATGTTGCATTTGTGTTGTCATGAAAAAGATTTTCAACTTAAAGGAAGTTGGTCTTTTCATGCAACAAACAAAACAAGTCATGGAAAAACTGTGTGACGGAATCTTCAGTAAAAAGAACTATTCAAAAAGAAACCTCCAAAGTTCAAAAGAGAGTGAACAAATTGTAAATGCTTGGCAAATGTTCACATTTTAGCGAATTTCCCTTATAGGGAAGAAGCTATTACCATAGGTCTAACATGGTGAGACTTAAGCCCGAGACCATGATAACTTTTTGTTTTGAGGTCCCCAGATGCCAAAAACACTATTCGTTCAAATTTATATATATGTATATATATATATATATATATAGGCTACATATCTATATATCTGTCCGTGAATGCGATAACTTGAGTAAAAAACGTCCGATTCGATGAACTTTGGCTCAAATGTGTAAAATGACATTCATGACTTTAAGTTCTAAAACCAGAAAAATCGGACCATGGGAAAGGGGGGTTTATGGGGGTTTTAAATTTTCTAAAAATCAGTTTTTTGCATTTTTCACCCTACAAATTTTAATAAACTTAATTTTGGTTTTGACCATGTTATAGAGCTTAAAAAAACAAATAATATGGTATTTTGAATTATTAACCTAGGTTAAGTGGTTGCGGAGAAAATCCAAAAAAAACCTACTCATAAAATCTCCCATGTTAATCTTATGGGAAAAAGGTTTTTGGCTTTTCCTCAGTTTATTTTAATGTAAACTTCACATTTGCTTTTACCAATCTGTTCAGTTCAAAAAAACAATCATTTTGGTGTTTAAATTGTCATTCTACACCCAACCGTTGCAGAGATATTCAAAGTGCTAAATACAGTACGTTGTCCAATGTTATCCTTATGGAGAATAAATAAAATTTGATATCTCGATTATTTATGAATGTATGTTGATGAAACTTGGTATGTGGCTTCACGTAGTTCTGGTATATTGATATTTATACAAAAAATTGATTTTTTGTTGATTATTCCCGTAGCAGCAAACCTGCGTACTCAGCCCCCATGTTATTCTTATGGAGAATAAGTAAAATGTAATGACTCCCTTAATTATGAACATAAATTAATAAAACTTGGTATATAGCTTCACTTGGTTAAGTTATATTGATAATTGCATAAAAACCCATTTTTTTGTTCCTTGTTGCAGCAAACCTGCTTACTCAGCCCCCATGATCTTCTTATGGAGAATAACTAAAATGTTATATAGCGCTTATTCATGATTGAATATTGATGAAACTTGGTATGTGACTTCTCCTAGTTAAATTCTATTTATATTTGCATAATAACCAATCGTTTATGTTCCTTGTTTCAGCAAACCTACGTCCTAATGAACAATGTTATTCTTATAGAGAATAATTAAAATCGCTTATATTTGTATGAAACTTGGTATGTGGCTTTATGTGGTATTAAGACATATATTATGCATTGGAAATTCGCTGAGTACGCAGGTTTGCTGTGACGGGGGTATTCTAATAATATGTTTTCAAAAATAAAATTTTTCTTTTTGGTTGATGAAGATATTTAAAATATCAGAATAACCCAAAGTAGTCGTTTTGAATCAGCGCAAAGTGGATCAAGAAGTTTTCAGTTTGTCCAACATGCATCGTCAGAAGAAATCATAGCAAAAATAGTGAGCTCAGATTTTGATATCTTTTTAAGAAAAAACATGTTTAACCCATCAGGACCAATGATTGAACCTAACCTCCATTCTTTTGTTGCCTGTGTTATGAAAGCAACTGGTGAATTGGAATGGTTCAGCAAATTAATGAGGAAGAAGGGGATTATAATATCCTCTTTATGCATCCTCATGGTCCGGCTGAAAACTTTTATTGGCCTCAAAAAGAAGACAACTGTCCCGTACCACTACCTCATCTCCTTTGTAAAGTAAAACCTCCAGTGGTAACGTCACAATTGGGTCGAACTTATAAGATTGATTCTGACTCTCAAAAAGAAATCAACAAAGCCTGGAACAACTCTGACGGTCATCAGTTTTAAGTTTCAGTGATTGTGTTTACTTACATTTTAACTTACTTTCGAACCAAGACAAGACTTTTAAAAAGTATATAACAATTTTTAACTTTTAACACATTGTGAAGATTTACTATCATGTTGTACAACTGAAGAATTTTCCCAGAAAAATCTGGATAAGAAGTAAGTAAACCAGTACAGTAACTAAAAGCTATCAGTATGAAATGTAAATATTGTATATTGTAATATTGTATATTTCGTGTAAGTATCATAAATTCAGGAGGTTGTTTTTAATATAAGCTAACTCAGTACACCCTCAGCATTGAGGTAAAAAGGAGCACTTAAGCCATGTCATTCCAGTAATACATAGGCTAACAAAGGTATACATTTAATCTCAAAGTTACATCATACTGTACAAAATTATTTGTTGTAAATGTGTTACATCCAACAGTAAGACTTAGGTAATTACAAAATATGCCATGCAAATTGTATTACATATGATTTTAGCTCCATAGTCCATTTTAGAATATATTATTGACTTTCTAACATCCTTACCACAAACTCTGTCTTTATCAATGAAAATACCTTTTCCGCTATTCACAAATTTATTTATTAACTTTACATTGTAATAAAACTTTTATAACACATAAACCCACAAATATTATTTCACCATTTATAAGAAAATTTTATGCTCTTTTCAGTGATATATGGTTGTATTAGTCTATCTGGAGAGAGATTTCAGCCAAAGATTGTTTTTTACATAACCGTCACAATTTGAAAAACACCATCATTTTTTGTTTTTACGATTTTTTAAACAATGATGAAAAGTTATAATGCCAACACTTATAGTATAATCTGATTCTCCATTAAATTTAGGACAAATTGATAAAGTTTGAAGCCTCTAGCTACATAAATATAAATGTTATTTAGGAAAACGTGGAAACATACAAGCTGATTGACCGCTCATACTGGCCTCGGAAATAACATTTTTATAAAACTTTAAACGACTATAATTCTGAAACTGCTTAGTGGAATTTGGTGAAACTTTGCATTTTTTCTTATTTTTGTACACACTTAATGTATACCAAATTTCATAAAAATCTGGGAACTTTGGGTGTCAAATTGTAATTTGGCTAGATGATTTGATATGGAATGGCCCTTTGATGTTAAAAACACCTATGGCCTAAAGCAATTTGATTCTAAACGACTAATTTACTGTGACTGCCCTTTTGAGAGTTTCTTCTTAATTCCCAAACCCCTCAGTAAACATACTCTCAAAACCATATTTTTCACTCACATGTAAGTCTGTATCAACCTGCTACACCGGGGACCAGTGGGACTTATATCAGAATTGTGTAACAGATCTTGACTTGCCTGTGAACCTTGGGTGCCATTCATTATTAGCCTAGGAAGTGGATTGGTAGTTCTAGGGGAAATTATATATCGGGGAATGGGAATAAGTCCAGTTTTAACATCTGAATTTGTAAACTAAGTTGAAATATAATATAAATGCTAACCACTGGCATTTATAGTAGCCTATATAAATAAACAGTACATAATAATATAGTATATAAATGGTATAGTATAATAAACAGTATATGAATAGTATAGTATATAATAAACAGAATACAAGTGTTCTGTTTATTGATTATCCTTGTACATTTATTTTTAACTAGCTGATGTACCCGTTCTTCGCACAGGTCTTTTCATTAACCGTTCTATAGTCAATGCAATTTGCATTTTAGTTAGCTTGAAACAGCTGTTCTTGCTTCTGCTCTTTAAACTGTCAAATGGAAGTATCCACAGCTGTTCGCATTACAGTTGTGAATATTTACTTTCTTCTGAAATGTAAACATTGAAACTTGGGACTTTCACGGGGCGTAGCCCGAGGGGATTTTAAGGAAGTGAATAGGCCTATATGTTGCATGGGTTCAAGATCTACCTTTGTGTAAAGTTTCAGCCCAGTCGGTTCAGTAGTTTTTGCATTTACCCGGAACATCACACAGACAGACAGACAGACAGAAACCACCTCTTCTTTATAGCCTAATATTATAGATAGGATAGTAGAATAGGTAATAGAATAGTATAGATAGTAAACAAGGGTATACAACTAATAATACACGTCAAATTTCCTTGAGCTGTTCTTTCTAAAACATTTAAAATAATTGTGCACAACCAAATGATAAGCTATAAAAATAATTTCTTGAGTAAATGTAAATAAGTGAACTAATAAAGTCCTGTAATTTCTATGAAAAATAAAATTCAATAATAACCATAAATTAATTTTAATTTCAAAGTAATAAATATACAACTGTTGCAATATACAAACTTGTAACGAGTTTAATGACAAACATTGATGCAGATCTTCTATCTCTTAGTATACTTCTCAGTTTATGCCATGCCTTTGACAGTGTAACCCATAGTACACTGCTTGACAAATTTTGACTGATGGCATCCAATAGAACAGCGCTTGGATGGACAGGATCATTTCTATCAGGAAGAAAGCTTTTACAGAGATAAATAATAAACCCATCTGACAACCTCAAGAATGTCATCTTATGCTATTTATGGAGTCCCACAAGGTTCTACCATAGGACAATTGTCTTTCATCATTTGCATGAATGACATACGTAGACTGACGTGGATAAAGAAAAAGTCATACTATTTGCACAGATGATATAACTGTCAATATTTTCAAAACCTTAAGTAATAAATTAGAAATGAGATTTTTATTACAATTTTAACAATTTATAATGGTTTACAGGCGGTAGTTTGATAGTAGCTAAATTACTTAAAATCCTTAGCATTACAACATAATTAAATTAAAAAAATTAAAACAGAAAAAAATTTTGTACTTGTTCTACTTGGCAATTCAACAATACCATTGGCAACTAAGTATAATAACTCTCTAAGATTAACATTACTATCAAGTCTCTCATGGCCATCTCACATTAATAACATTTGCAAAAGAATCAGTTCAGGGTTACAATCTATAGTGTATAAATATTGCACTTGGACTAAACAAAGTTCACACATCCCATATGGACTTATTACATGGGGTTCAAGCCTAATACATTAACTGTTTTTAAAATAAAAAACTATATATATATATATATATATATATATATATATATATATATATATATATATATATATATATATATATATATATATATATATATATATATATATATATATATATATATATATTAAGAATCAATGCATTGATATCTAAAGTTCAACTTTATTATTATAAAACAATATGTATAAACAGCATGATTGTTTAGTCCATGGCAAAACACCTTCATAATGGCGTGAATGCCAGTTACAAATCTTGATCTTGATGAATTCTTTGGACGATCAGTAAAAATATCTATTCTTTGAATCTATCTATTCTTAGAACTGCGTTTCTATGATGATCGGTAGACAAATATTTTATAGTTGACTCCCTCTAATTCGGGAACCTCGGGACCGGACCCCCCGCCAAAATTCATAAGCAAAGAATGCACGACTGTAACGAACGCAATCATCTCAGTATACTGAGATGATTCGTTTATATTTGGGCAGGAAAAGGAACGGACACGTTCATTCCTGTCGATTTCTGCCGTGAGCAACCCTTCCTCGCATAGAATAAATTTTTTGGTAATTTCCCAGATGTCGGCTGGACCATCCAGCGGCCGAACCATCCGAGGCCGGACTAGAGGGACAACTGTATTTGATACAATAAGAAATTACGTGTCAAAATATTTCATGCAGAACACAGTTAGGACTAATCATTTAAGTGTCCTAAATTATTGGTCAAAATACTATATTACGAGTTGTTTTAAATTGCTGCTCGCTCACTATACTATGTAAGCCCACTATTAACTTTGTACTTGTATACCAAACACAGACCCAAATACTTAGTGAAACAAATCATCAATACAGACATCAGATTGTAATATATATTGACAAAAATCCTTGATTGTAAAGAGCCGCAACAATAAAAGTGGATGAGGATAAGGATGCAATCAAATGATAACTTTTGTACATTTTTAGGGTCTAATTAACTAAACTAGATGAGCCTATCCCTGATGATTTCATATCTAAAATAAAAGTAAATAAATATAAACTGATATAACTTGGAAGTATTTTTTAAGTATATTTTTTTAACTTGTTTAAACCATAGGGTGTTCCAAAAACTGAGGGTCGCTGGTTCCCATCCCACAATTTTGAAATGTAAAATCCCATCTCGGACACACCAACTGTTGTATTATCCCCTCCTGAGAAGGTATGTAATAGATGATAGAAGTATACTCTGTTGGTGATTAGTGTAACTTTGTCCTATTTGCATCCTGGTTCATATAAAAATAGGGACAGCTTTTATAGTTGCAATGAGAAGTCTACTTCAGTATCTATAGTCAATGATCACAGTTAAAAACTAGTTCAAGGCTTAGTGATAAAACATGTTATTGATGCCTTTTAACAATACACCAATCTTGTATTTAGATTAAACAATTAGTTTAAAATTTAATCAACAAAGAAGTATTGCCTACCTGTGTGACAACGTAGGAGCCCTTCCAGCTGAGCAGCGGCTTATGGAACATGGAGAACTGGATCCGCAGCTTGCCCATGTCGTCGGCCACTCTGAAGCTGTCTGCCAGCGTCGTCACCCAGTTCACCACTTGCTCATTAGCGTACGTGATCAGGCCCTGGCCAAAATGGTGCTTCCCGTCCAAGACAAAATTAAGAACTCCACGGACCGAATTTTCTGTCAGAAGCGTTTCCTCATCCAAATGCACTATCCAGTCATTGTCAACTAAAACGTTGACACTGTCTTCTAAACAGTACTGCAAGGCACGAGCTTTAAACAAAGCCCCGCTCTTAGTTTTATAATTCAGCGGAACCACGACTTCCCGTGTTCGTCTGTGGATCGGTAGGTTTATAGGTTTGTCAGTTACGACCTCGATGAGGAAGTTTTCTAACCCCGCCTGTGTGCATATCGCCATGTTTCTTTCTACATTGGAACGCACGAGCAGAGGATAGTCACCTCTCGTTACTATTCGAATGCAAATGAAAGGCGCTAAAAGGGGAGAGCCCTTTAGCACTACCTTGTCTGGGAATGCATTATATAATGTTAGACCGCCGAAATTCAGCAGGACTTGAGGTAAAGACAAAAATGTTAACAATCGTAGGATGTACAAAACAAAAGCACCTAAATATCCATACCGCTCCCAAGGATCGAAATTCAGTTCTTGATCGGAAGTTAATTTTACACCGCCGGTAAAAAGTTCAAAAAATATAATGAGGGTGAAGAAAAGAAGGCAGTGGAGGAAGTGTTTCTGGTGGCTGGTGAGCATCTCGACTCTGAAAAAAGAAAGGAAAATATATTGAAACAAAAACAACAAAGATTAATGTAAACCTAAATATTATTTATGAATCATCCATCCAGGTTTAAGAAAAAAATTATTATTTCTGAAAATATGCAAAACAGTCAGATCTGCAACATCACAACATTTCTATGATTCCTTGTGAATTTACAGGGTCCATTCTTTAATCTGCATGTTTCCATCCAAAAATTAACAGGCACATAGGTTAAAATAAATTATTTAAATATTTATTTATGTATGAAGAGTGTCCAGGTCTTTGTCGCTTGAGAGAAAACTGTAATTTTGAAAAAAAATATAAAGACCAAGATGCTCTTAATAAGTCTTCTTACATGTACTAGGCCTACTGTAAATGCATCCTAATTGTCGGTTGAAAATATTTTATTGTACTGAACTGACTATTTAAGAATTTCTTACATGTACTAGGTCTACTGTAAATGCATCCTAATTGTCGGTTGAAAATATTTTATTGTACTGAACTGACTATTTAAGAATTTCTTACATGTACTAGGTCTACTGTAAATGCATCCTAATTGTCGGATGAAAATATTTTATTGTACTGAACTGACTATTTAAGAATTATAACTCCGAGTTGTAAAATCACATTTGTTTATGTCGGAAACAATGGTAAAGTGGTACCGGTAAAAGAGATCAAATAACATCATGACTTTTGTTTAGGCCTACATACCTAGGCTAACAGATGTGTTTCAGTGAGAAGCATGTTGCATTACTAAGACAAAAGTCATTGACTTTATGAAGTACCTGCAAGCTGATACCTGTGCTACGTACAGCTGATTAAAATTCCTGCTTCAACTACATCTGTTAAAGTACTTATCTGATCCATTATACCTATTCACTGCATATAAAAATAACATTGTATATTTAAGGCACACTGGGGGGGCAGAGCCCTAAGGGAGTGCCAAGATGGGAATAGGCGTATATGTAGCCCAGATGAATTATTTTCCTACTTGCAAGTTTTCAGCTCTTTTGGTTTAGGAATTTTTACGTTAAAATGGAGCAAACAAGTCGATGGACAGACACCATCTTTCTTTTATAAATCAATATTGGCAGTTGGTGCCATTTGATCGGCGATGCACTTGCAATGTCATTAATTCTAAATTGGTAAATTGGACCTATCGCCTAGTTTCCCCAACAATAACTTAAGCACACGACTGTAGTCTGTTTGATTTGATTGTGCAGTCGAAAGACAAATTTCAATTCCCCAGCTTCTCCTGGATATGGGCAATGACTAGCAAATTAAGGGCATTTAAGGGACAGACAGTTCCTCCCCACCAACAGTTAGTTGTCAGGGAAGACTGGAATCGTTCACTTTTTAAGCAGAACATTTCTAAAATTTGTTTTCTCTTGAAAGCAATGTTCCTGACAAAAATTGAGGAAATGTAAGGTGATAAAAGGAACAGGAGGTTCAACGTGACAAAGTTATAGGCCAAAAGAAAATTTAGTACAAAGTTACAGTAGACTCTCAGATAGGCCTAGCCTATCTCGCTCGCACTTATCCGGACACTACTTGATTTGTTTATTATTTTGTGTTGCAAATAAAAACAAATACCCCCGTCGCAGCAAACCTGCATTCTCAGCGAATTTCCAATGCATATAGATATACTATATAAAGCCACTTACCAAGTTTAATAGATACATATTCACAAATGAGCCATATATAAAATTTTAATTTTTCTCCATAAGAATAACATGGGTATTGAGTACTTGCCGCAATAAGGAACAGAAAATATTAAGTTTTAATGCAAATGTCAACAGACTACAACCAAGTGAAGCCACATATCAAGATTAATCTGTGTTCATAATAAATAAGCAATTTATAAAATGTTATTTATTTTCTATAAGAATAACATGAGGGGCTGAGTAGGTTTGCTGCACAAGGAACACAAATTATGGCTTTTTATACAAATATCAATGTAACTCAACTGGGTGAAGCTACAAACCAAGTTATATTAATTTATGTTCATAATTATGTGAGGCATAACATTTTTCTTATTCTCCTTAAGAATAACATGGGGGCTGAGTACGCAGGTTAACTGCTACGGGAACCATCGGCAAAATATTGATTTTTGGACAATTATCAATAGACCACAACGAGATGAAGCCATTTACCAAGTTTCGTCCGGATACGTTCATAGATAAGCGAGATATAAGATTGTTCTTATTCTCCATAAGAATAACATTGGACAACGTACTGTGATTAGCACTTTGAATATCTCTGTAGCGTCCATGCCAAATCAACACAAGGATTTTGTTCACCACCTCTGATTTGATTGAAATTTGGCATACTTGTAGCCTTTGTAGGAACTAAGAAAAATACCCCCGTCGCAGCAAACTTGCATACTCAGCGAATTTCCACTGGAGATATAAATGTCTTAATACTACATAAAGTCACTTACCAAGTTTCATCAAAATATAATCACAAATAAGCAATATATATAATTTTAATTATTCCCCATAAGAATAACATTGGGGCTGAGCCTAGTACGCAGGTTTGCTGCAACAAGGAACACAAAATGGGTTTTTATGTTATTATCAATATAACTGAACTAGGTGAAGTCGTATACCAGGTTTCATTCATTTATGTTCATAATTAAGGGAGACAGAGCATTTAATTATTCTCCATAAGAATAACATGGGGGCTGAGTACGCAGGTTTGCTGCTACAAGAGCCTTTGACAAAAAATTGTTTTTTTTAGCAAATACTAATGCACCACAACTAGATGAAGCCGTATACCAAGTTTCATCAGTATCCGTTCATAAATAAGCGATATATAAAATTTGTCTTTTCCTCCATAAGAATAACATTAGACAACGTACTGTGTTTTAGCACTTTCAATATCTCGGTAACCAACTGACGTAGAGGAATGATCAAAATACCAAATTGTATGTTTTTTAAGCTGAATACAATGGTGAAAATTAAAATTTGACTATTTCCAAAATAATATTAAAAAATTTCAAAAACCCCATTTTTGGGGTACAAAACCCCCCCAAAATACCCTTTTGGGGGGAGCGATCTGGCTGGTTTTCGAACTTGAAGTCATAAATGTTGCTTTACACGTTTATACCAAATTTCATCAAAATCGGATAATTTTTACGAGAGTTATCGTGCTCACGGACACACATATATATATATATATATATATATATATATATATATATATATATATATATATATATATATATATATATATACACTTTCGAACGAATGGTGTTTTTGGGGTCTGGGGACCTCAAAACGAAAAGTTATCATGGTCCCGGGCCTAGGTCTTACCATGCCGACTACGGTAATAGCTTCTTCCCTATAGGGGAAATTCGCTAATACCAAATTTCATTGAAAAATATTTATCCGTTTAGGATTTAGAGCTATGTAAAGTTCCCAAAAATCGCCAAAAAAAGCTCGGCCGACTATTTTTTAAACTGTAATTTTAGCTCTCCTTGTTGAGTTAGACATGGGAGTGGTGTCATTGTGTTTCCTTTTTTGTGTCCTTTCATTTTATATACCGGTACAACACAATATATGTTAAGATGAAAATATTTTTTTCAAATTCAAAATTTTGAAAAATGCGTACTTTTGAAATTTTTCAAAAAAATATATGTTTTTCACTATGTTTTTATTAGTGGATTCTCAAAGTATAATTATGGGATTCCAATGGGTTCACTTTCATTTAAATGTTATTGCGAACACAATTTTGACTAAAATACGCAAACTATAGGGTTTTAGTCAAAATATACAAAGTATTTTTATAAAACTAATGGGTGAAACATCAAAAAGCATTTTCAAATAAAAATTATAATATTAAACTTAGATTAAGAATATTTAATTAAGTTGGTCTATAAATGATTTCATTGTGTTAATAAAGTACCTACGGTATAGTTATTTGTTTTCTCAATACCTATCTAATAAAATGAATGAAATTTATTTAGGATCTAAGTTAGAAGGCTTTAAAAATAACAGCTAGGAGTTTTGAATAATATTACTTTCCTTTAATAAAATATGAGTAGCCTTGTTTAAGTGGACAGTACTGTACTAGACAAGTAAGTTTTATTTGTCTAACTGGTTTAACGCTTCATTTGATTTTGCCGTGTCCTCCTCAGAAAGTTTGTATAGTCTTCATATGGACGTAGTAGGGTCAACTATATACAAAATATCTTTTAAAGATGTCAGGTTTTCCACTTGGGTATGGAAACGATGGGGAAGGACCAGCTGGGTGCAGAAATGTGACTTTTACTTCATATTAACTTTCATTTTTATCTAGCACATAAGCTAGCCACCATTTACTGCCATATTTAACAGTTATATAACTGTTAAAATATGCCATTGACATTTTCCCAATTAGATATGTGGTGCTCACTGTGCTGTAATTTGTGTCATACAAAAAAACGTTAACTTTGATTTTGGTCAAATTGTCTTTGATTGGGAAATAAGCAAGGAACTGTTGAGTTCCTTTTATGGTCTGCGCTTTTTCAAACCGTGTACTCAAAAACTTGTCAGTATCTATATTCTCTTCTTGCTTGACACACTCAAAGTTAACAATTTTAATATTTTGGATCGACCAATCAAAAAGTTGTTGAGGCGCGAGTATTTGATTTTCATAACGTTTCTGTAAACTTGCCCTTGTAGCCACCTTTTGACTATACCACCAAGACCATCACATGCTCCTTTACCATGAGCTATAGCTGTCACACTCGATTTCTCAGAAACGCATTTGTAGTTCAGGATGAAGCCCAAAGCTACCACTGGTCAAATGACCATGTAACAATACACCCCTTTGTAATTTATTAGAATGTTATATATCGCTTATTTTTATAAATGCATATTGATGAATCTTGGTATGTGGCTTCACCTAGTTTAATTCTATTTATATTTGCATAAACATCAATGGTTTGTGTTCCTTGTTTCAGCAAACCTACGTACTCATCCCCAATGTTATTCTTATGGTGAATAATTAAAATTGTATATATCGCTTATTTGAGAATATATTTTGATGAAACTTTGTATGCGGCTTTATGTGTTATTAAGACATATATTATGCATTGGAAATTCGCTGAGTACTCAGGTTTGCTGCGAAGGGGTATTGTTATTGTTTACGTATCCTGTGTGCTGCTCTGTTCAGGTCTTCTCCTGTCAACAACTCATCACTGACAATATAAATCAGTAGACCGGTAAGTTTTTATTAAATTTACTTTATTTACGATTTACAAGTGCTATTCAAAACCAATGTACATACATTTTAATATTTTCTGTTTAAACTACAGTTTTTAGCGAATTTCCCTTATAGGGAAGAAGCTATTACCAGGACCCTAGATCTCATGGTAAGACTTAAGCACAAGACCATGATAAATTTTCATTTTTTGAGGACCCCAGATGCCAAAAACACCATTCGTTCAAATTTTAACATGTGTATAAATATATTATATATTTAGATAGGCTATATATATATATATATATATATATATAAATATATATATATATATATATCCGTAAGCATGATAACTCTCGTAGAGAAGGTCCGATCTTAATGAAATTTGGTACATATGTGTAAAGTACCGTTTATTTGAACAAGTTCGAAAACCAGACAAATCGCTCCATCCGAAGGGGGGTTTTGTACGGTTTCCGGATGTAATTTTTATTTAAATCAAATTTATATCATTAAATTCAACATAAAAAACAAAGAATTTGGTGTTTATATAATTACTATACGTCAACTGTTTACCGAGATATTGAAAGTGCTAAACACAGTACGTTGTGTAATGTTATTCTTATAAATGGAGAAAAAGAAAAATTGTATATCTCGCTTATTTATGAACATAAACTGACGAAATGTGGTATATCTGGTTGTGGTTTAACTTATTGTTGTTTGCACATAAAAAATTTTCGCCTATGGTTCCCGTAGCAGCAAACCTAGGTACTCGGTCCCCATGTTATTCTTATAGAAAATAATTAAAATGTTATATATCGCTTATTTGTGAATGTATATCTTATGGATGAAACTTGATGTGTCAATACCACCAAATGGGATAACTTCGGTCTTCATAAGAAAAATGATAAATTAAGATAAATTATGCATTTTAAAAACCTTTATTGTTTCGATTAAACAACCTTTTTTCCTACCTTTCAACCCTATCCTACATTCCAAATAATAAATAAATAAAGTGTAAAAGATGAAATGTGTCTTTATTTACCCATCGGTCTGGCTTGGAGGTTTTGCTGATCAAAACAAATATGTCAAGCAGACGATTGCCAATGACTGTGATGTATAAGCAATACCAACGTAACCTGTACTTCTACACGTTAAACTTAACATCAGTCTGGAGAAAGTTGAGTGGGAAAATGGTTATTTCCTATTGACAAGTAATGTCTCCGAACGTCCGTGGTTCAAGGACACGTAAAACCAATGGAGTATTTTTATCATGTTTTCATGCAATAAATATCTTCCTCTGGATGACCCGACCTGTTTTGTGTTCCAACCAAGCTCTTAGTCCTGTTGGTGACCGACTAACTTAACACGGTTTTACTGTATTACGGCTGTTTTTATAACTTTCTTCTGGAAGCTCACTCTTTTATTACACATAAACGTAAAAGCATACTGTGATAATTGTTCTCTACAAAGACAGAATTGATGATTCATAGCGACCGGCTGTCCGCCAAAATAGTTTGGATTCCTGAGTCTACTGTATGGTAATTCAATTTAAACCAAGAAATGTAATGCATATTTACCAATTGTATGTGCATCAGAGATAGGCCTTTGCCCAAGATGACCACCCATAAGGGCCTTAATTAATAATTTAATCATAGTATAGACCCTAATGTCAAAATCTATAAAAAACAAACACAACAATAAAGCATGGCTAGTGATTAAATTAGGGCCTGTATTTGATGATCCCTGAATTAGCTAGATATCCTAATTAGCTTAGCTTGTAATTCTAATTCCAAGTAAGCTATTTTGTTGATCAATATACCCTAATGAAAAATGTGGTTAAAAAAATTAATGATTAGAAAGTTAGGCCTTAGATCACAAACTTATCAAAAAGCGTAATTTCATACCGTAGGTCTAGAACTGTAGGCAATTTGAAACTTAGGATTACCTTCAATATTATCGATTAGGATCAAGTAACTAAACTTTTCCAGACTCCACTAAAACTTAACAGTTCAAAACACTATAATTCACTCATAATTTCACACACAAATTAAACCAACACAGAATTGTACACATTAATTTTGACGGTTTTACTAGCGGTGCACAACAAACGGTCGATCGCCCACCGCCACTGCCTCCTCCACCACCAGTGTCAGTCGTCACTGTCGTCAGTCAGTGGCATTTTAACAACACCCAATCTTGGGTAAAAAAAATCAGCATTCCACAGCCTTCTGAAGAATCCACGCCCATAAACAAAAAATCATTAGAGTACAGCCACAAATGGATGTAATAAAATATCGCAGTGTATTTTTTACAGAGCTTTGATTTGCTTGTGATTCATACAAAAAAACATTATTTCCTTTTGCATTTAATTATTTTAAGAGATTGAGAGGTCAGTGCAAGCATAGACTAACTGCAGTATAGACCCCCCCTGCACCTTATGGGCTTTAGATTACTGTAGCACTTTTAATCTGGCTCCCGATTTAGTTCAGGGAGCCCTGGTCAAGTAGCGCTGCTATCGATAATGGTAATGTAGTTCACGAAGATAGACGGAAATAAACGAGCTTTGCCGAAGGGCTGTAGTTAGTCTATGGTGCAAGTCGCTTGCCCAATCATGCTGCAGGAACTATACCACTTTTCTAATATAGGTACCTAAAAACATCAAAGTGTTTTGAGGCCACATCAAGCAACGTAAAGTCTCATCTCAAACTGACTATATCATGCAAATCGGAATACAAATTAACCTTAAAGTTACACATATAGAAATTGAAAGGAGGCTTCTCTACCTTACTTCCTCAAAAGGGAAAAGGCACAGGCCCGGACAATATTCGCCCAGTGGTATTGAAATATATTGTATATCCCAATATTAGCGCCTCATCTTGCTTTGTATCTTAACTATTTTTTTGGCTCATTCCTAAGCAATTTTAAGCTGAGTTATGTTGTTCACATATTGAAATCTGGAAAACTGGAGGAAGTTAAGAACTATAGGCCTATCACGATCAAATCTATATACCGCTAAAGTATTTAAAGACCGTGTACTTGACCTGCTGTATTTTGAGTTGCAACATATATGTTATCACACCCCAACAGCATGGTTTTAAAAGCGGTCGGTAGACTAATGTAACCCAGGACTAGAGACAAAAGGGCTTCGCCTTGCCTTTGATCTTAGAGGCCGCCGCTAGATCCCGCTTCCGCCAATCTCCCCTCTTAAAAGTAATAAAATAAAAACGTGGTGAAATGATTTTGATCCTATAAAAAATGCGTCCCAAACATGGGCATTTGCGTCAAATTATCGACATATATTAAATAAGAGTTTCATATTTTAAATATGATCCACCAACTTTACAAAATATATTTTATTTATACTTCATTACAGCAGTATATACTATGATTTAATAAAATAAAAACGTGGGAAAATGATTTTGATCCTATAAAAAACGAGTCCTAAACATGGGTGTTTGCGTCAAATTACCGACATATATTAAATAAGGGTTTAATATTTTAAATATGATCCACCAACTTTATAAGGATTATTTTTATTTACACTTCATTACAGCAGTATATAGTTTTACAGCAGTTATACAGCACTTCATTATAGAATTTTAAAAAATCCCCACGTTAGAGGAAAAACGTGGGGAAATCGTTCAAGTTGGGAAATAAGTGGGGATTTTTTAAAATTCTATAATGAAACATAATATTTCTAATATATTCATAAAAATGTATTGTTTTTACACTTGTCTTTCCCATCAGGGCATTAATTATTGCATAACTTCATTTTTGTAAGCCTTTTCAACCATAATTTTTGGTTCTGTCTTAATGTAAAACCCTGTAGAGCACTGTGTGGTACAAGACTATGTATTGTATTTTACAAAACTTTATCACCTCTACCTTACCACTCTACGTTTTACCCAAACACCATTCCGGTTTCACGGTTCTTTTTTATTTGGTGTTTCATATACTTTACAGAACCCCACCACTTAATTTTTAAGTTGCCGCAAACAAAGGATTGCACGGTCCATTAGTCCAGCAGTCACAATAGTTCTTATAATTAAATCCCTAATAATTAACGACCTGTAAACAATAGAAATGCAAAGTAAATATTTGAAAAATTAAAAGTATCAACATAAGAGTTTTAAAAAACTGTAAAAAGTTGCAATATAATACGATCATGAAGACCAGCTATCGCCAGCTGTCGACTGTCGAACGGTTACTTCCCCCTACTACTTCACAACATATAATCTCGTCATAATAAAATAGACCTCATATCACTTAAAAGTGCTAAACTAGCCAACTAGCCTGTTTAGTATAACACGAGCTGCTCTCCCGATATTTTGCGGATATAATCATTATAACAGCTGTTTATTGAATCAAGCACTTCAATAAACACATGTGACATAAACCAAATAAAACACTCCTCCATATGAATAACATGAGAACTTGGAAGTCCTGTGGGGCAGTGCACTTAAAGTTCTGGCTCGACATTGACTTATAACTTGAAATTATATTTTAAATAAAATAATAATCATTAAAATCGGTTAAGTATTAACTGCAGGAAGTGGGTGACCGAAAAGCAGGATTTTTTTATATGTAGATTAAGTTTAACAAATTAATATTCATTAGGGAGAGCCTGAAAATCATCCGATCATACTATACAAATTAATATTCATTAGGAAGAGCCTGAAAATCATCCGATCATACTATACAAATTAATATTCATTAGGAAGAGCCTGAAAATCATCCGATCATACTATACGTTAAGTACATGATTGAATTATATTCCGGAATAATGAACCAGCAATATTTTCTAAAAGATTATATCCAAAGTAATGTAGTAAACTATGTTTTATCATAGAAAAATAAATCAGGTACAGAAGTGTCACGAAGTAGGGAAAAAGCGTACGCGGGTATCATGGAAATGCAGGCGCTGTCGCGTCGTTCAAGTCTGAGTTAGCGGTGCCTTGTTGCCAAGTCGGACAGTGCGGGATTCCCAAATTCCCGCAGGGAGCAATCTCGGTCGCTTCCGCCACGGCCACGGCATCGGTAGGCGGTAAGGCTGATCTGATAAACGTGTGGCTGTGTGGCAGTGGAGATCACTCTCCCGTTGTATGCACAGGAAATGGAGGATGTGCACAAATCTCGTTTCGAACTGATCTGGTATTTATTAAATTTCTGGAATGTTATTATTACAGAAGGATAAAACATGAACTGCATTAGACAAATTAAACCTTTTAAATTCCATAAATTGCAATGATGATTAACAATAAAATACCCCCGTTGCATCAAACCTGCATACTCAGAGAATTTCAAATGGTACTTCACTACGTTATGAACCACTTACCAACTTTCATCAAAGCATATTCATAAATAAGTGCAATATTAAATTTTATTTTACGATAATAGCTTCTTCCCTATTGGGGAAATTCGCTAAAACTATTAAAATTATTAAAAATATATGCATCTTTCATCTAAATAATGTGTAGCGTAAGAATAATTCTAAATTAATATCTCGATTATTTATGAATGTATATTGATGAAACTTGGCCTGTGGCTTCACCTAGTACTGGTATATTGATATTTGCATAAACAATTTTTGTTATTGTCCCCGTAGCAGCAAACCTGCATACTCAGCCCTAATATTATTCTTATGGAGAATAAATGAAGTTTTATCTCTCCCTTAGTTATGAACATAAATAAAAATAAAACTTGTTATGTAGCTTCACCTGGTTAAGTTATATTGATAATTGCACAAAAACATATTGTTTATATTTCTTGATGCAGCAAATCTGCGTACTCAGCCTTTAATGTTGTTCTTTAGGAGAATACTGTACATAAAATGCAGAGTGTATATAACATGTTGAAATGTTAGCAGCCGATGCCATACAAATTTACTATAAATTCACTGAAGAAATTAGCTCTTCACGTAGGAACAAGTTACTGTAAAATATTAAATTCAGTAATAAAATGCATTACAATTTAATCGTGAAACATAGTTTACTTTTAAAATTATGATTTTACCTATTTTCTGTAACCCTTTATTTATAAATCAGGGTATGTTTATAAAACATACAGAGAGAGCTTAAGCTTTTAATCTTATTATTGACGCGAACCCATACACGAAAACTATCCTCGAACTAAAAAATGTTTAAAGAAATCGTCAGTCAACATTAAACGTACCAGTATCTCAGAAGATTTTAAATGTATTTTTAAAGTTGGTAAATCGATAAATTAACATTGAGGCAAAATCTTTAGCATCATTGAATAGAAAACTAACCAGAGAAGTAGATAATGCGAAGAGCGCGTAAACACTGCACTCAATACGACAAGCGCCAAGCAGGGCGAGGGAATTTTTCCCTACCGGCTGGGCCGGCCGGCCAGCCGGCTGGAGTGCACAGACAGGCAACGTCGCTTGGCCGGTTTTGCTCGTATGATCTGGCCGGTTGAATTAACAATTTTGTGTTAGCAAATTTTAGCATTACGTGACACTTCTATACCTGCTTTATTTTTCTATGGTTTTATTTTCCAGGACAAATTTTAAATAGTGGCACATTATAGGATATATTATACCGACTTACAAACCGCTCCATGTAAGACGTGTTTGAAATGTCGCAAATGTGATAATAACCCTCATGTTTAGGACACGTTTTAAAATGAACAAAATTGTTTTCATTTATCGTTCACATTTTTATTTTAGTAAATCGTACTATATACTGATGTAATAAAGTGTAGATAAAATAATCCTTTTAAAGTTGGTGGATCATGTTTAATATCTCAACATCAGGACTTATTTGTAAAATGTCGGAAATTTGACGAAAACGCCCATGTTTAGGACGCGTTATTTATATGAATAAAATAAATTTCCCACATTTTTAGCGAATTTCCCCTATAGGGAACAAGCTATTACCGTAGGTCTCATGGTAAGACTTAAGCCCGAGACCATGATAACTTTTTGTTTTGAGGTCCCCAGATGCCAAAAACACTATTCGTTCAAATTTATATATATGTATCTATATATCTATATATCTATATCTATATCTATATCCCTAAAATTTTTAAAAAACTTAATTTTGGTTTTGACCATGTTATAGAGCTTAAAAAAACAAATAATTTAGTATTTTGAATTATTAACCTAGGTTAAGTGGTTGCGGAGAAAATCCAAAAAAACCTGCTCATAAAATCTCCCATGTTAATCTTACGGGAAAAAGGTTTTTGGCTTTTCCTCAGTTTATTTTAATGTAAGCTTCACATTTGCTTTTAACAATCTGTTCAGTTCCACAAAACAATCATTTTGGTGTTTAAATTGTGATTCTACGCCCAACCGTTGCAGAGATATTCGAAGTGCTAAACACAGTACGTTGTCCAATGTTATCCTTATGGAGAATAAATAAAATTTGATATCTCGATTATTTATTAATGTATGTTGATGAAACTTGGTATGTGGCTTCAAGTAGTACTGGTATATTGACATTTGCACAAAAAATTGATTTTTTGTTGATTATTCCCGTAGCAGCAAACCTCCGTACTCAGCCCCCATGTTATTCTTATGGAGAATAAGTAAAATGTACTGACTCCCTTAATTATGAACATAAATTAATAAAACTTGGTATGTAGCTTCAATTGGTTGAGTTATATTAATAATTATATAAAAACACATTTTTCTGTTCCTTGTTGCAGCAAACCTGCTTTCTCAGCCCCCATGTTATTCTTATGGAGAATAACTAGAATGTCATATATCGCTTATTTATGATTGAATATTGATGAAACTTAGTATGTGGCTTCGCCTAGTTAAATTCTATTTATATTTGCATAAAAACCAATTGTTTCTGTTCCTTGTTTCAGCAAACCTACATACTCATTACCAATGTTATTCTTATGGAGAATAATTAAAATCGCTTATATGTGAATATATTTTTATGAAACTTGGTTTGCGACTTTATGTGGAATTCAGACAAATATTATGCATTGGAAATTCGCTGAGTCCGCAGGTTTGCTGCGACGGGGGTGTTTTATTAAATCATAGTATATACTGCTGTAATAAAGTATAAATAAAATATTTCTTATCAATTTGGTGGATCATATTTAAAATATTAAACCCTTATTTAATATATGTCGGTAATTTGATGCAAACACCCATGTTTGGGACTCGTTTTTTATAGACTACGTTTTAGCGAATTTCCCCTATAGGGAAGAAGCTATTACCGTAGTCGGCATGGTAAGACCTAGGCCCGGGACCATGGTAACTTTTCGTTTTGATGTCCCCAGACCCCAAAAACACCATTCGTTCGAAACTGTATATATATATATATATATATATATGTGTCCGTGGGTGCGATAACTCTCGTAAAAAAGGTCCGATTTTGATGAAATTTGGTACAAACATGTAAAGCAGCATTTATGACTTAAAGTTCGAAAGCCAGACATATCGACTTATCCGAAGGGGTATTTGGGGGGGTTTTGTACCCCAAAAATGGGTTTTTTGAGTTTTTTACATACAATTTTTGAAAAAATAAAATTTAATTTTTTCCATTGGAATCAGCTTAAAAAGACGCACAATTTGATGTTTTAATCATTGCTCTACGTCAATTGGTTACTGAGATATTGAAAGTGCTAAACACAGTACGTTGTCCAATGTTATTCTTATGGAGGATAAGAAAAATGTATATCTCGCTTATTTATCAACTTATCCTGACGAAACTTGGTATATTGCTTCATTTCATTGTGGTCTATTGATATTTGCACAAACACCCATTTTTTGGCCGATAGTTCCCGTAGCAGCAAACCTGCATACTCAGGCCCATGTTATTCTTATGGAGAATAATTAACATGTTATCTCCTTTAATTATGAACATAAATTAATAGAACTTAGTATGTGGCTTTACCTAGTTGAGTTATATTGATATTTGTACAAAAGCCCATTTTTAGTATTCCTTATTTCAGCAAACCTGCATACTCAGCCATCATGTTATTCTTATGGAGAATAATTAAAATGTCATAAATCGTTTATTTATGAATGTATATTGATGAAACTTGGTATGTGGCTTTATGTGGTGTTAATATAAATTAATATGCATTGGAAATTCGCTGAGTATGCAGGTTTGCTGCTACGGGGGTATTTATTTTATTAAATCAAACTAAATACTACTGTAATGAAGTGTAGATAAAATAATCCTTATAAAGTTGGTGGATCATGTTTAAAATCCCAACCTCAGGTCATATTTGAAAAATGTCAGAAATTTGACTAAACGCCCATGTTTAGGACACGTTATTTATATGAACAAAATAATTTTCCCACGTTTTTATTTTATTAAATCATAGTATTTACTGCTGTAATAAAGTATTTTAATAAATATTTCTTATAAATCTGATGGATCATATTTAAAATATGAAACTCTTATTTAATATATGTTGGTAATTTGACGCAAACGCCCATGTTTAGGACACATTTTTTATAGGATCAAAATCATTTCCCCACGATTTTATTTTATTAAATCATAGTAAATACTGCAGTAATGAAGTATAGATGAAATATTTTTATAAAGTTGGTGGATCATATTAAAAATATGAAACTCTTATTTAATATATGTCGATAATTTGACGCAAACGCCCATGTTTGGGACGCGTTTTTTATAGGATCATAATCATTTCCCCACGTTTTTATTTTATTAAAGCACAGTATATACTGCTGTGATAACACATAAATAAAATATATCTTATGGTTGGTGGATCATATTAAAAGTCAGAAACTCTTATTTAATATATGTCGGTAATTTGACGTAAACACCCATGTTTAGGACGCGTTTTTCATAAGAACAAAATCTTATTCCCGCGTTTGTATTTTATTAAATCATAGTATATCCTGTTGTAATAAAGTATAGATAAAATATTTCTTATAAAGTTGGTGGATCATATTTAAAATATAAAACTCTTATTTAATATATGCCGGTAATTTGACGCAAACGCCCATGTTTAGGACGCGTTTTTTATAGGATCGAAATCATTTTCCCACGTTTTTATTTTATTAATTCATACTATATACTGCTGTAATGAAGTGTAAATAAAAATAATCCTTATAAAGTTGGTGGATCATATTTAAAATATTAAACCCTTATTTAATATATGTCGGTAATTTGACGCAAACACCCATGTTTAGGACTCGTTTTTTATAGGATCAAAATCATTTTCCCACGTTTTTATTTTATTAAATCATAGTATATACTGCTGTAATGAAGTATAAATAAAATATTTTTTGTAATGTTGTGGATCATATTAAAAATATGAAACACTTATTTAATATATGTCGATAATTTGACGCAAATGCCCATGTTTGGGACGCGTTTTTATAGGATCAAAATCATTTCACCACGTTTTTATTTTATGAAATCATAGTAAATACTGTAGTAATGAAATATAGATGAAATATTTGTATAAAGTTGGTGGATCATATTTAAAATATGAAACTCTTATTTAATATATGTTGGTAATTTGACGCAAACACCCATGTTTAGGACGCGTTTTTTATTTGATCAAAATCATTTACCCACGTTTTTATTTTATGAAATCATAGTAAATACTGCAGTAATGAAGTATAGATGAAATATTTGTATAAAGTTGGTGGATCATATTTAAAATATGAAACTCTTATTTAATATATGTCGATAATTTGACGCAAATGCCCATGTTTGGGACGCGTTTTTTATAGGATCAAAATCATTTCACGTTTTTATTTTATTAAATCATAGTATATACTGCTGTGATAACACATAAATAAAATATTTCTTATGGTTGGTGGATCATATTAAAAGTCTGAAACTCTTATTTAATATATGTCGGTAATTTGACGTATACGCCCATGTTTAGGATGCGTTTTTCATAAGAACAAAATCATTTTCCCGCGTTTTTATTTTATTAAATCATATTATATACTGCTACAAAATAGTATAGGTAAAATATTTCTTATAAGAGCATATTTAAAATATGAAACTCTTAATTAATATATGTCGGTAATTTGACGCAAACGCCCATGTTTAAGACTTTTTTTTATACGATCAAATCATTTTCCCACGTTTTTATTTTATTAAATCATAGTATATACTGCTGTAATGAAGTGTATGTAATATTATCAATATAAAGTTGAAGGATCATCTTTAAAATCTGAAACTTTTTTCAAATATGTTGAAAATTGCGACCTCTTGAATCCAATTTTTTTTGGGGATGGGACCGTAATCTGTTTTGAGTATTTCCAAAGTGCACCAGAACCCTGCATTACAGCCCACGTACAATAGTTTCTTGAGAAATTGAAAAATCGAATAATTCTGTTTTTACTTTGATGGTTGTTGAAAAATAATTGTACGTGCGCTGCCCTCTGCATTTCATCATTGTGAGGTGTTTATAAGCAATACTTTTGTTGCTGCAAAATATTATGTAACAAGTAGTTTCATTCTAAACGTGATTAATTTAAGTATGGTAATTTAAGTTTTTCCTATTTAAATTTTGTATTAAATTTATAAACAATTTTTACAAATAACTAGGCATACTTGCAATATAATACCAAAGTATAATAAAAACATATTATTAATATTTAACAAAAGTATTACCTAAGTTGCTTATACTTATATCACTAGTTTTCCAAATTTAGTATATATCTAGGCTGTTGGACATTAACACTGTATTGACGTAAGGAGATTAACACAGCTACTTAAATTAAATTGTCTAAAAAGAAAGCCCAGGAATACCTTAAGACTGGTCTATACCAGTTTTGAGGCTGACATTGGGTACAGCAAATGAGGTTGTCATTACATATGGTAAGTCTTTTGGCTGTCCATTATGACAACCTTCCCTTTCACCTTTGGTCCCTCCATTTGCAGCAGCTAGGGACAGAGTCTCCGGGTTTGGTCCCTCCTGCCAACCTGAGAATGAATGGTCCCTGGCTGTTGTACATGGATACCCTATCAGTTGAGTTGACCTGTTGGAGGGCAAAATGAGGGTCCCCTGTTGAGAGCCTTATCCCAGCTGTCACAGGAGCACGGGAATTGGCCCTCTGAGGGGTCGATTTGGCTGCCGTCCCTTCCCACCCTTTCCTTTCCTGCTATATCCTATCTTTCCGGTAACCTTGGCAATATTCCCACTTGTGGTCTTCCACTTGTGGTGACTAGCAGCAAAGCTGGGGTTTCCTAATCCGCCAATAATAACAACAACAACATAGGCCTACTTGCAATATAATTCCAAAGTATAATAAAAACATATTATTAATATTTAACAAAAGTATCACCTAAGTTGCTTATACTTACTATCACTAGTTGCCAAAATTTAGTATACATCCAGGCTGTTGGACATTAACACTGTATTGACGTAAGGTGATTAACACAGCTACTTAAATTAAATTTTCTAAATAGAAAGCCCCAACTATTTCCATCCCTTTCCGGTTCCAGTGGATGAGATCTGGTCAGCGGCGATGTCCCACTCCCATCACTCTAAACAGGAAAAATACTTGAAATTACAGATTGTCTAGCAAATTTTTTAATCGGGTGTTGTTATATATTTTAGATTGTAATTTGTTCTTTTTTAATAGCACTTACTGTAACCATTGATCGTATAAAACTAAATTAAGTTTTTTTAATTTTTCTTTTCATTTATTTCACAGTCAATTTATTTATTTATTAATTTTACACTATTACATATATTTTGTATATGAATAGTTTCTTTTTTCCCTTACCTTTCAAATGCATCCCACATAACAGTTCCATTTTGCTGGCGGAACAAGTTAGCCACATCCAGGATCTTAATTTTCTAAAGGATCTAATGCTCCATTTAATAATCTACTGTTATATTGTATGTCTAACTATAGTCCTCCAGGTATTACCTAAGTATGTGAAAAGTGTTTAAACCTGTGCACAAAATTTAAAAAAATCCATTAATTACAAAATTTTTAAGTTTCAAAGGTATGATACCGCCTTTAACAACCTAAACAATGATATATGTTTAGTGTTTACAAGTTAAATGTATAGCTAATGTAACACATTTGCACCACACCTGTGTGAGATTACTGTTTGTATTGTACACAAATGTTTATGTGAAAATAAAGTACTTCTGACTTACTAGCCGTTACCTGTCGCGGCTACGCCCGCGTTCACTACATACAGTTAGTAGAATGTATGTTAACTGACTAAGAGTCACGAATTATTCCAAGGCAGCAATTTAAAAAAAGCCCCATGTATTTCTGGTGACCGTTTGCTGCCGCCACTGTCAAGGAAATTTACTTCTAAACACATCAAAATAATCTTTAAGGTAACAATAAACTAAAAATATTTAATAGTAAATTTAATACAACAGAATAACAATTACATAAGTATATAATGATATCTTAAGAACTAGAGTCGGACTGTGAGTCTACGTGTTTGGTTGTATGAGCAGCGTCGCATGTGACAAGGGCCAGATGACACAGAGCACGCGACCTCGCAACAGGCCGATGGGCACAGGACCATACGCTCGAGAATCTGATGAGTTGCTACGATTGTCTCCCTCGAGCCACACATGGCCTCGCGGAACCTACATCATCACATCACAGAATGAGGAACCTAGCCTTGTTTTAAACCAAGCAGAAGTACGAGATAACCTATAGATCTCAGTGATTAAACAATTAATTCAACATTGCTGAAATGAACTATCCTTTTGAGGATATAACTCTATATTTGCTTTATATATAACAACTCAGGGAACATTCTCTTAGCACTCTATATTTCAACCAATCATAGCTGGACACTTTATTCTGTTACAGAAAATTTTCTAGGGGAAAATTTAACTGAAAATCAAGAACTTTGATGCAAAATTTAATAGCCTGTCTGAATATCTGCATTATCAAAATCTATGTACAGGGTGCTCCCAAACTGAAGTTCATGGGTTTGAATCTCAAAATTTACTTATGTGAAAATAGGGCAATATTACAAATCATTTTAAAGGTCTCGTCAAAAGAAAAATTTTGGTGAAAGCAGAATTCACTTATCTTTATTCGTTTAAAAATAGAGGCCATTTTTGAATAAAATATTGACATTTACGAAATACCTGTATTTTCTAAACCACATCTCGTATTTTTTTGCCGTTTTAAATTTCTTACTCGTGATAAACTTAGCTTTACTCTGGTATGCTACATGATAGGTACCCTACGTCCAACTATTTTTGGGATATTCAAATTGCTTAACACAGCACGTTGTCCAAGGTTATTCTTATGTAGAAAAAATAAAATGTGATATCTCGATTATTTTATGAATGTATATTGATTAAACTTAGTATATGGCTTAACTTTGGTATGGTATCCTGATATTTGCACAAAAAACAAAATTTTGTTGCTGTCCCTGTAGGTGAAGCAAACCTCCATAGTCAAATCTAATGTAATTCTTATGTAGAATAATAAAGTTTAATATCTCCCTTAATTGTGAACCTACATTACATACACAAAGCTTGGTAATATGTAGCTTCTCCTCGTTGAGTTATATTTATAGTTGCATAAAAACACGTTTGTTATCTTCCTTGTTGCAGCTAACCTGCTTACTCAGCCCTAATGTGTTTTTATTATGGGGAATAAATAAAATTTTATGTAGGCCTATTCCTTATTTATGAATAC
Organism: Allygus modestus; assembly: GCA_963675035.1. Lineage (NCBI taxonomy): Eukaryota > Metazoa > Arthropoda > Insecta > Hemiptera > Cicadellidae > Allygus > Allygus modestus. The sequence goes on along the minus strand of OY776111.1, from coordinate 75,044,354 downwards.
ATTTTTAAGAAACTTGGTTAGCGGCTTTATGTGGTAATCAGACACCTATATCCCAATGCATTGCAAATCCACTGAGTATGCAGGTTTGTTGTCTCAGAGGTATTTATTATTGTTTCAACGGCAGCGGCATTTTGGTTATGAGTACACAAACGATTTTAATCTCACCTTTTAACACGATTGGTCTTTTACTTAGCGTGTATTTCAATAGTCACTCAGAGAATCTTTAGCAAGGTTTTAACTATAGCTTAGGTGGTACTTCAGAGGGAGTTACTTGAACTCTTTTACAAACAAAACCCTAGTACCTGAAAGATTTATTCTTTTATTATATTCAATAAAATATGTTAAGAAAAGTTGTATGGGTCATTTTTTATAGCTTGATATTACAAAGTCAATTAGATACAAACATAAAAATGATTAGGCCTAACATACCCATTGCATTAAGTTGGTTGGCTATAGTGCGTAACACTGCAACACAAATAATTCGGGCTGGCAATAAATGGTGCTCCCACAATCACTTACAGTAGATAGATTTTGTGCATTTTCTTGTAAATTTTGATCAATTATAACTGGACAAGATATTGATTGGTATTCATTTATAATTAAGTAAGGGTGTCGATTTCCGAACAAATGAACCAGACTGGCTGAAAGAAATTAATCTATTACCAGACAGAGGAATACCAAACCTAAGTCTGGCTTTTGCTAGAAAAGCCGGACTATTACCATAAAGGATTTACTTAAGGAGTGATAACATTAATTTTTTAAATTGAACTATAATGTATAAATTGATTGAAATAATGTTGATAATTGTGCATTAAAATTAAGCTTGTTCTAAACTTAAAAGCAGTATATTCCTTAAGGCGGTCCCACACTTCTCGCGAACACGCCCGAACATTCGGCCGAACTCCAAATGTTCGGGGTATTCGCGAGAAGTGTGGGAGCTGCGTGAACTTTTGAATACATACGGGACGGAATGTTCAGGCCTGTTCGCGAGAAGTGTGGGACTGCCTTTAGTACTTTATGAACTTGGCCAGACAAACAAGTAAAAAGCTATTCATGTCTGGCTAAATCCTGACATACGGTGAACCTAACAAACTTCCAAGAGACTATTCCATGCAGCACTATAAGCAGTAGACGCAAACTTGTAAAATAATCAGTTAATAACTAAGAACATCATAACTGATTCAGTGTCACATTTATTTTTAGCATGTTTTATTTAAATTGACATCAATTGGATTATGTTTTGTATATTTTTTTATGATGTTTAAAATAGTCCCTAGGTTTTGTATCTTAGCACCCGAAGCACCACTAGGCTAACCCAATTTTGTCACAACTCTCTGCCTATATAATGTGTGTATTACAGAAGACAGCATTTGAGACAAAACAAACACTTTACAGTAAACAAGAGTTCATTAAGCAAACTTCAGTGGCAAAAATAAATTATCAATGAGGAAAATAGCGTTTGTATAAAATTTAATATCAAACTTGTAATTAAATGCTGTGCAGCATAATAAAGGTCTTGTAACACAATTTATCGCAACTCATGCAGTAGAATAAATACGCACCAGTACTTGGCTGATGAAGCCAGAACACATTTTGTCACCTTCAACACCAGTTACTCTCTTACAAATAAACTGTTTTGGATTAGTAGGAGATCTCGCAACTACTATGTCTCCTTTTTTTATTTGATTAAATTTTGGACTCAAATGTTCAGTCAAAATGGCATCGTTTGTGTATAAGGTTGGTTCCATTGAAGGTCCGGAGCACTGAAACAAAATAACATAAGTTAGAAGGCCTGAGATGAGTTCTAGTTTAAATTAAAAAATATTGCTTCCTCAATAATTAATATTCATACGATAACAAAAATCTAGGAATAAACTAACGGGAGCAGTTATTTTTTTTAAATTACCTTTTTAAGATCCCCTGCTTCAAATCTGCATTGATATAAATGTATGATCACCCGGGAATAAATAAGCTGCATTGAATTCTATTATTGTTCTTTCATTATGCTGCATTATTCTATAGTAAACCTGATATCCTCTTCACAGAAAACAGGATTCAAACCCTTGATCCAAAAATTAGCCTACTACTACTGTGATCATCCAAGATCACGCTAAGTTATCGCTTGATAAAGGGTTTGAATCCTTACTCAGTGTTTTTTAGCGAATTTCTCCTATAGGGAAGAAGCTATTACCGTAGTCGGCATGGTAAGACCTAGGCCCGGGACCATGATAACTTTTCGTTTTGAGGTCCCCAGACCCCAAAACACCATTTGTTCGAAACTGTATATTAGCGAATTTCCCCTACAGGGAAGAAGCTATTACCGTAGTCGGCATGGTAAGACCTAGGCCCGGGACCATGATAACTTTTCGTTTTGAGGTCCCCAGACCCCAAAAACACCATTCGTTGGAAACTGTATATATATATATATGTGTGTGTCCGTGGGTGCGATAACTCTCGTAAAAAAAGGTCAGATTTTGATGAAATTTGGTACAAACGTGTAAAGCAGAATTTATGACTTTAAGTTCGTAAACCAGACGGATCGGGCTGTTCAAAGGGGTATTTTGGGGGGGTTTTGTACCCCAAAAATGGGTTTTATGAGTTTTTTACATACAATTTTTGAAAAAGTAAAATTTTATTTTTTCCCCATTGGAATCAGCTTAAAAAGACGCACAATTTGGTGTTTTAATCATTGCTCTAGGTCAATTGGTTACTGAGATATTGGAAGTGCTAAACACAGTACGTTGTCCAATGTTATTCTTATGGAGGATAAGAAAAATTGTATATCTCGCTTACTTATCAACTTATCCTGACGAAACTTGGTATATTGCTTCATTTCATTGTGGTCTATTGATATTTGCACAAAAACCCATTTTTTGGCCGGTAGTTCCTGTAGCAGCAAACCTGCTTACTCAGCCCCATGTTATTCTTATGGAGAATAATTAACGTGTTATCTCCTTTAATTATGAACATAAATTAATAGAACTTGGTATGTGGCTTTAACTAGTTGAGTTATATTGATATTTGTATAAAAGCCCATTTTTAGTGTTCCTTATTTCAGCAAACCTGCATACTCAGCAGCCATGTTATTCTTATGGAGAATAATTAAAATGTCATAAATCGTTTATTGATATTGATTTTGTATATTGATGAAACTTAGTATGTGGCTTTATGTGGTATTAAAATAAATTCATAAGCATTGGAAATTCGCTGAGTATGCAGGTTTGCTGCTACGGGGGTATTTTTTGCATCTTATCGATAGTTCACCTGTCTATGGCACAGCTGAAGGAGAAGGAGGCAAAAAGTCAACCCAGCCCTTGATCAGACCAACAGTGTATCATTAAGACCAGTTAGATCAGTGATGGGCTTAGCTGATGTTTCCTCTGCATCAATAAAATTGTATTTTCAAATCAGGTTAGTAAAGGGTGTTTGGTTAAAAAATAAATTTCAGATTTTTACATATGAATGTGTTTGTTACAATGTACTAAACACGAAAATGAGGTTTAAAAAATTTTAAAAAAATTCAGGGGTATATTACAAGGGACTAAAGGGGCGATTTTTGGGTGTTTTGTTACCAATAAGCAAAGCAACCCGTTGATATTTTTTAAAATAAAAATACATTTTTTGCTTTCTGATTGCTTCCTTTATGTGTTAAAATAAAAATAATAAAAATCTGAAAAACAATTTTTAATTTTTGTTGTTTTACACCTTATTTTAAAATTAATATTGAAAAAATAAAAAAAGAGTTTTGTTTTAATAGATGTGGGTTTTATCTGATATTGTATAGGCGTTTTTAAATCTTTTCTATGTATAACAGTTCTGCTTCCTTATTGGTAAAAGTAGCACCATGTAGGGTCGGCACGCTGCACTGCAAGTGTAGTGGTGATCACCTACAGTGCCCGCACGCGTCGAGGGGCGAGGTACGTCGCCGCTCAAGGTCATACCGTACTCCGCGCGCTTTCTGTGTTACTCTCTCTCTCTCTTTCTGTCTCTCTCCTCTGCACTCCCACCACTTCTTCAGTTTCGCGCGTAAAATTCCGGTAAAACTTCTGCGGCCCTGCGGCTAATTGACAGATTCACGTGTTTTCAGTTTTGTTGTCGATTGACTGTTGTGTGTTTTCCTAATTAAGGCGTTTTATATTTTCGGTGGTAATAGTATAACATTTGTAATGGCCAGAAGGCCTCGTCCGAGAAAGCGTTGTAAACGCTCCAGAGCTAGGAGACTAGTAATAAAAAAGAAGCTCGAAGAAAAACAGAACGAATCACAAGTTCAGACAAACAGTGCCACAGACTACACAGAAGATTCAAGTGAAGTTACATTCAACAGGCTGCTTGAAGAACAAAGGTAAATTGCTAGTTACATTTTTAAAGTTTAAAGTTTTGTTTTAGCGAATTTCCCCTATAGGGAAGAAGCTATTACCGTAGTCGGCATGGTAAGACCTAGGCCCGGGACCATGATAACTTTTTGTTTTGAGGTCCCCAGACCCCAAAAAAAACCATTCGTTCGAAACTGTACATATATATATATATATTGTATTATATATGTGACCTTGGGTGCGATAACTCTCGTAAAAAAGGTCCGATTTTCATGAAATTTGGTATAAACGTGTAAAGCAACATTTATGACTTTAACTTTGAAAACCAGCCATATCGCTTTATCCAAAGGGGTATTTTGGGGGGGTTTTGTACCCCAAAAATGGGTTTTTTGAACTTTTTACATACAATTTTTTTTAAAGTCAAATTTTAATGTTTAATGTTTAGATTCAGCTTAAAAAAAACACACAATTTGGTATTTTGATCATTCCTCTACGTCAATCAGTTACCGAGATATTGAAAGTGCTAAACACAGTACGTTGTCTAACGTTATTCTTATGGAAAATTATAAAAAAATTATATCTCGCTTCTTTATGAACGTATACTAACAAAACTTGGTATACGGCTTTATCTGGTTGTGGTCTATTGATATTAGCTCAAAAAAATTCTTGCTAAAGGTTCCCGTAGCAGCAAACCTGCGGACTCAGCCCCCATGTTATTCTTATTGAGAAAGATTTAAATGCTATGTCTCCCTTAAATATGAATATTAAACAAATGTAAATATTGCAGTGTTATATGAATAATAAAATAAAATTATATACTAAAACCTAAATTTAAGTTTTACTTCGATCCATAATGTATTTTTGTTACATTCTAATTAAATTCCTATACATTATTTTAAGTAATTGATAAGATCAATTGGTTAAGTTTAAAAATATTCGTTAATTTGTTATTTTTTAAATATACATATGTGTTCAAAACTGTATAAAATATAATTGTTATACAATATACATAGATCTACAAGAAAATCACACATAGTTGAATTTAAAATGATGTTTCAAAACTATTAAAGAGAATGTTCTTAAATCAATATCCTCAAGATTAATTGTCGCGATATTGGAAGGCACGGTAGACAATTGTGAGCAACCCAACATCTGAACTGGCACAGAGAAGTAATCTACTAGTCAAGCGAACGAGCCGGGAGGACCGGGGCCGGGTGCTCCCTACGACGCGACGAAGTAGCGAGTAGACAAAACATAGTGTTGTGTGGGGGGAGGGGTAGGAGGGGTAGGAAGGAGGAGAACGCGCTCCTCTCTCCCCCCAGCCAGATCACACACACATCACACACTCACAGCACTGCCCGAGCTGTCTTCCTAGCGGCGCGCGGTGGCGACTTGTAGAACTACTGCTCCTCACCGCCAGACTAGCCTACCGGCCAAACACCCTTAAACTAATGCGGTTGCAACAATTATGACCGCTGCTCGTCACATTTTTTTAGGCCATTCCTGTGTTATAACAGGTTGCACGAAATTGACTTGTTCAAAGTAGTCCTATGCTGCTGAAAAGTCACCTTAAGCCTACTACTTCAATGCACGTCTTAAAGGCAGTTTTAAAATTCCATGCATAGGATAGGACAACCTTAATTAACTACAGTGTGTTTAAATTTAGCAACTAAGCCTAGTGATACAAAAAGACGACAAACTGTATCAGCCGTTAAGCACTCAGCTTCCTGAGAAAAAATTTAGTAGATGTTATATATTATTACAAGGTAATGTGCCTAACTTACAATAACAAAATCTCCAATGTGTTCAAGCACTACATGCATAATACATCCATAGCGTACAGTCCCAAGCATAAATTGACCAAATTTTCTTGAATATGATTTCAAAACTCCAATGAAAACCATTAAAATAAAATTTAATTTAAAATTACTATCATATCATATTTTCCGTAATCAAATCAAACATAACCTAATACTTTGACACCACAATTTGAGTTGTTTATATTTCCTTTCAATTTGGTTATGTCCAGTGCTGCCACAAGACTTTTTAAGTAAGATACTCTCTCTCAACGTGGAAAATAAAAATACCCTCAAATATCATCAACACAAAAACTTAACACTGCCGTCAACAACGAGTTTTTGTAGTCAATAACTGCATTCTTAAAAACTATAAAATGCCCCATAAGGTAGTTTTAGAACAAATTAACGATGAATATAATTAAACTATATCAGAAGAAGAAGTTAACATGCAATTCGAAAGATTAAATCTCATACGGCTCCAGGACCAGATCGCGTTGTCTTAAGAATTATTAAAAATTACATGGTACCAAAAATCTTAATGCGAATATTTAATACGATGCACAAAAATAATCTTGTTCCAGAAATGTTAAAATTTGCAAGGACAATTTTTTTAAACAAAGTTGGCAATGTAAATGATGTTACCAATTGGCGTCCTATTTCAATTTGTTCGTTAATAAGAAGGATTTTTGAGAAAATCATAGATTCTAGGCTTAAAGAATATATCAAATTCAATGATTTTCAAACTGGGTTTACATCTGTGCCCCCAGGATCCCATATAAATGCAAATATACTGCATTCGGTTCTACACTCTTGTAGGGGAAAAAATAAGATTGTTGTATTTTATTCCTTGACATTGAAAAAGTTTATGACAACATCGGTCATGATCATATTTCATCAATCATGAAATCATTACCAATTCCATCCGTTTTAATAAATAACATCATTCAGCTTCAGAGAGGAAATAGGACACAAATTGAAACTATTAAATTTCTATAACCAAAAATTGGCAAAAATTAAGCCAATTTCTATAAAACGTGGAGTTTTTCAAAGTGCGCCATTATCACCTACGATTTATAATCTCAGCGTTGAGCACATTTTAGAAGAATAAATATCTGATAGTTCAGTTGCTGAGGATTATGGTTATAAAATCAATAACGTAGTTCCGGCAGTAAGCATTCTTGGATTTGCCGATGATACACAGTATTAATTGGAAAATATTGTAAATCAGCTTCAGGCAAGAACTCCAAATACCCTCGTAGCAGCAAACCTGCGTATTCAGCGAATTTCCAACGCAAATATATGTGTATCTTAATGCCACAAAAAGCCACATCCCATGTTTCATCAATATACATTCATAAATAAACGATTTATGGCATTTTAATTATTCTCCATATGAATAACTTGGCGGCTGAGTATGCAGGTTTGCTGAAGAAAGGAACACAACAAATGGGGTTTTATACAAATATCAATATAACTTAAGTAGGTAAAGCCACATACCAAATTTTATTAACTTATGTTTACAATTAAGGGAGATAACACGTTACTTATTCTCCATAAGAATAACATGGGAGCTGAGTACGCAGGTTTGCTGCTACGGGAACTATCAGCCAAAAAATGTTTTTTAGTGCAAATATCAACAGACCACAACGATATGAAGCAATATACCAAGTTTCATCAGGATAAGTTGATAAATAAGCGAGATATACAATTTTCTTATTCTCCATAAGAATAACATTGGACAACGTACTGGGTTTAGCACTTTCAATATCTCTGTAACCATTTAACGTACAGCAATGATCAAAACACCAAATTGTGCATCTTTTTAAGCTGATTCCAATAATAAAAATTAAAATTTGACTTTTTTTTTAAATATATGTAAAATACTCAAAACAATTTTTGAGGTAAACCCCCCCCCCAAAAAATACCCCTTCGGATAGGTCGATCTATCTGGTTTTCGAACTTAAAGTCATAAATGCTGCTTTACACGTTTATAGCAAATTTCATCAAAATCGGATAATTTTTAAGAGAGTTATCGTGCTCACGGACACACACACACACACACACACACACACACACACACACACACACACACACACACACACACACATATATATATACAGTTTCGAACGAATGGTGTTTTTGGGGTCTGGGGACCTCAAAACGAAAAGTTATCATGGTCCCGGGCCTAGGTCTTACCATGCCGACTAAGGTAGTGGCTTCTTCTCTATAGGGGAAATTCGCTAAAAAGAGAATATGAAAACTGGTGCTCATTACCATACAAAGGACGAGGAGTGAGCCTTTTTGAAGAATATGCCCCAGCCAATCTATCATTTCACCGGATGAAAGGGCTTACTACATCAGAATATAAAGAATCCCTGAAAAGTATTGGTGATGTTGCTCCTGTGAGGTCAAATCCGGGCAGATCCAAGGATGGCACCCAGTGAAGCAGGCGATGTTCTAGCACTGAGAATTATGTGCATGAGCCTTTGCCACATATCCTTGGATTTTGCCCATTTGGAAAGCTCTTGAGGAATAATAGGCATCACTCAATTAGAAAGATTATTGCCGATTCATAACGGGAAAATAATTTTAGAGTCTTTGAGGAAGTGCCCTGTATATCTGAGAAAGATTCAAACAGGAGATGTGATATTATGGTATTAGACTAAAAAAAAGAAAAAAAAACACTGGTTATATTATTGACCCTACTGTTAGGTTTGAGACTTGTAAAACTCAACCGGACGAAGTGGACAGTGAAAAAAAGAAAATTTATGAACCCACAATATCATATATCTAAAAGAAAAATACGGAACGACCAATATAAAGTAATTTGACTATTAATCGGTTCAAGATGAACCATATCAAATTTATTGTGTTTATTTTGAAAAAGATTCGGCCTTAAAAATGAAGTTTTAATAGTAGTGGGGAAAGGGGACTTCTAGCCCATTTTATTGACAGCTTCCGGTCACGTGACTTTTGTGACGTAGCTGTGACGTATTTGGTGGCGTAGTTGGCGACGTATTAGTGACGTCATGTGAGTAAGGTTAGTTTAAGGTCATCCTGAGGATGTTTTAAAAAAGAAATCCTGCACAAGTTTGATTTGACAGTTTTCTTTCTATATATATATTGAATGAAACACTCGATAGTTTTAATTCGATATATTTATCGAATAAAAACTATAGAATGAAAACTATCGAATCAAACCTGTGAAGGAGTTTTTTTTAACTTTCATTTTTCTTTCTTTATTTACAATGATACACATCAAATATAAAAAAAAACATGTGCAAAATAGTGGACTTAATTCTAACTATTTCTTTATTTACAGTAATATACACATAGGCAATGATTGCCAGAGAATCACCGATTCTGTGGTGCGCGTTGTTTCTGTAGATGGGTAGGGTTCACATTCTCCACAATAATACTTCATTATAGGTGCGGGTGGAAGTGATGATGGTTGCCACGATGACGTCTCCGATTCCGAAGGGCTGCTTACATGGAACGAAGCGAGAGGTTCATACTCTCCAAAATTATATCTATTCCCCTCTGGTAGTTGCAGATGTTCTCCAGTGTTCTTGAGCTAAAGAGTTAGTTGCAGAAATATCCAATGTTAGTTTGCAGTCGTTTAAAATCAAAACTTTTAAGTCATCCGAAAGAAGTTGCAAATCATGAACTGTAGAAATATGAACAGTATTGTAGTGGACACATTTAATTTTGAGAGCCATGATGTTACCTCGTGTACGGCTACTCGCGGAGTGAGCTTCCCACCTCCTCGCCTTTATTTTATACGCACCTGCTTCTCTCTTCCCCTCCACTTTTTTCACAACTATACGATATGAATATTTTCATCACGTAACCTAATAGAGTTCTGCATACAATGCAATGGTTATACATCAGTCCACAATTATCAGTACATGTACAACAGTGTCTACAAGGTAAAAATAGTATGCACATTTGTATATTAATAATATGCTTGGTTTCTTAAAACGTGTAAATTATATCGGCAACTGTTTTATGGAAAATAATTATTATTATTTATATTATATACAAGAATAACTGTCGATGAGGTGCTGAAGCGGATGAAGATTGAAGAAGTACGCGGATTGATCAGACGAACAAGATGGTGCAAACAGAATTCAGATCCGACCAAGGGTATATAGCAGTAATAGCCAAAAACAACTATTTTGAAGGACAAATCTAAATAATCTCTTTATTTCTGGTTTAACATATGCAAAGTGGGTACTCAAATTACGCGGATTGATCAGACGAACAAGGTGGTGCAAACAGAATTCAGATCCGACCAAGGGTATAGCAGTAATAGCCAAAAACAATTATTTTCAAGGACAAATCTATATAACTTCTTTATTTTTGGTTTAAAGTATAACATGTGGTGACTCTACTGACGCGGCTCAGCAAGACGAACAGTAAGGTGCAATCGAAATTTAAATCTAACCAACGGTATAGCAACCGTAGCGTAAAAACAATTGTTTGAAGGACAAGGTAACGTTGTGGTGGGGGGTAGGTGCCTATCATACACGATAACGCTACATCATTATACTTACAGCTCTTGACGGATGATCATATACCTAGAGGGTCTGAAAGATGTCACAGTTTTACAGGAACATGAGGAAGGTGACCTTCAGTAGTCCACTTGACACTACCTTCTACTTCTCTGACAATGAAGACAGAAGGTCTACGCTTTTAGTGGACAATGAGCGGTTTCGTCGAATAATAATCGAGGTTGAAACACTTTTAGCCAGTTGTTTGCTACGCAAAAAGCACCATATGAATACATGCACTGGTTTAGATCATAGTAACTGTTATAATTATACAGCGTTGAGCAAACATTATTGAAGTTTTCAGTTACGGAGCTAAGGTCTTGACAGTCTAAGAGCTAAACCCTAACTAACACATGTAAACTAGTTATTGTGCTATGTAAAACTTGGTGGGGGGACTGGTGTGGTGGGGGAAGAGCCGAGTACCTAACCTACACGCATCGCTACATCACAATACGCCCAGCTCTTGTGCGGTACACATGGATTCACAAATACGAGACAATAATGTTTCTTCCACATCTTCATCTTTTAATATTTACCAAGCTGACACTAATGAAGCGACTGATCAAATGCAAGTACAATAAGTGTCTACCACAACATCCTCTGATGCAGAAGCAATTATGTTATCCTTGATAGGTTTTAACTAATGGATATTTTATTCGAATTCTCCCGTGGCAGCTGCTTTGCGATCACCTGCCTCGCACCAGCTGCCATCTGCCCCGCGCCAGCTGCTTTGTAACCACCTGCCCCGCGCCAGCTGCTTTGTAACCACCTGCCCCGCGCCATCTGCCCCACATCCTACACTTTTACCCCCACTATTTTATTTGATACCAGAACAGAACGCTAGCTAGCGAATAGTCAGTACACCTCCGGCTCTCGACCGGTGAATATCGAGCTCTCTCTCCGCGCTCTTCACAAACGTAAAACATTATATTGAAATGTCCATTAAAATTAGGTGTATTCATTATGACTCTATTCATCTGGCGACTTTCCAAGACCTCGAGGTTTTTAGTGAAGACTTCTCATAGCGTCCGGTTACGATTTATCTTTGGAACTTTACGCAACAAAAAACAATATGGACTCTGCGCAGGGATCAAAGTATCTACCTTCTTTCATCAGGAAGAAACACGATGGTTGCGACACGTCGGGATCAACAACTTCGATTATAACCAACATCGGGGGAAGCTTCGCATTGTAAATAAGGACAAACATTATAAACAAAATAAAGTAATACTAGCGTACCTGGCGCACGAAATCGTGCGCTGTCAAGGAGAAACTCTGTCCACCAATGCGTGTAGGCAGTTAATCTTAAGTGTTGCTATTTAAAAAAATCAAGTTAATTCAATAATGATAAAAATTACTTTCCCACACAGCACACAACGTCCCCAGGATATCCCATTTGTGTCCCACTCATCCCATTGCAATCCCAGGATAAACAGGATATCCCTAGGATATCCTGCTATGTCCCGGGATATTGTGGACGTCCTAGGGATATCCACGATCTCCCGGGATAACGTGGATGTCTTGGGGACATCCCACGTATATACTTTATATCCCAGAACAATTTTAGTATAATTAATTGCAAGTTTTATTTATAGATTTAGTATTCAAACCAAATTGAATAACAAGTATAATGATCAGATATCAACAATAAAACATGTATAAAGGAAGTATAAATTTACAGTTTATATAGCGATGAAATATGCATAGAATTCTGACAATTTATAAGAAAAGAAAATACAAATTGCATTACTTTAAACCGGTACACCAATAAAATTAACGGCCAATCCCATCTAAAACTACAATAATCCCCTTTTCAAAGAGGGAGAAAAAAACTGGCGCGGCGACTGCACAGCACCCCAGCAACAACAGGTCAACAGTCGACAGGAACAGACGACAGACCAGAGACCAGACGGCAGACAGTCCAGACCCAGACGTGCGTTGTAACATAACGGTCAATCTTATCTTGGTCGGTGGGTGGTTTTTTCCACTTTACAGTTTACATTTTGCAGGTTTGTTAGTTGAGAAAAATAACTTAATCTTCATTCAAGAGTAACTACAACTGTTTTGTATACAACGTACTGTTTCTTGGTAAGTAGCAAACTTTTTTTAAACATATTTATGGTACAGGTTAAGGTTAACCCTAGTTTATTTCTTTCATAAATGTAATAAAGAGTTATTCCCCTAGGATGGTTTGGTTATGGAATGTTACCGATTGTACAGAACTAACATATTTCAATTGTTTTGAATCACAGTTTATTTAGTACTTGAATCACAATGAAACAGCACTGAATAAATTTAGTCAATCTCTTATTCTAAGAACTAGCATTGATTATTCAAAATCAATGGAACTAGCATAACCTCAATATAACCTATACAGTCTGTTGCAGGAATGTAAAACCATTCCTTCCATACTTCCATAAGCCCAATGTTAAAATTAACATTATTCTTATGGACAGCCAGGAGCCAGGATTTCCACTTGCGCAACTCACCACAATACACAGTCCTAGATGACAGGATACTGTCATGCGTATTCTTGGGAAAGCGAAGGAATTAGACTATATCCTTTGCATTAGGCTAATTAAGTTTTAATTTTTTATTTTACCTGCTGATTTGTGTAGAAATTCTGTATTTAAAATCCTGACTCTAGGCCTCATGATAATGGCTTTAACCTTGGATTATATAAGTACTCTTTAATATAAGTACTATTTAAAATCTAAATACTACCTTAAGGCAATAAATATATTTATAACTAGCTGGACCGACAGACGTTGTCCTGTCCTAATGTCATTAAGTTTGTTTTATGTCAAATACTCGTTCTTTTTCAATATGAGCACGTTCGATTTGCTCACTCGCCTCCCAGATGAGCTCGTTCGCTACGCTCACTCGCCTATCGAAAAAAGAGTTTGAGTTGCCATTTAAGTAGTTTTTTTTATTTCCATTATATCAGAGTTGCCATTCAAGTAGGTTTTTTATTTCCATAATGAACATATATTTATGCATTTCAAGTACCTATGTTCAGATATACTCCTTGTTAACAACTGTTTGGTGCAACTAACTGAACTTTGATCAAATCAAAGGGAAATTTGAAGGTCAGTGGGACAGAGCCCTTAGATCGGATTTTTATGAAAAATAGTTTATGTCCTACTCCCACACCTACTGAATATACACACACAATTTCATAAGAATCGGTCAAGCCGTTTCGGAGGAGTTTTGTTACAAACACTGTGACACAAGAATTTTATACATTACATTGTGGTAAAATAAATTGCCAGTTGAGGGCATGGTTTGCCAGTCTGTAAACTAAGATCAGCCAATAGTAGATGTGCTGCATTGCCAAAACTCCACAACAGCTGATCGGAATAACATTCGAGTGATATTTTTCTATGGCAACAGTGACAGCGTACAGCCATGCTATTGGCCACAGCCCAACTGTCAATTTATTTGTCCGCTATTATAGTACTATTCATCACACTAAATTTGGTTTAAGAAAAAATAAAATTCATAAACTGCTTAAGCCTAACATTAAACAACAAATTCAAAGTTTTATATTAATAACAGTAATTTAATTTAACATTTCAGGATACTAGAATCACTTGAAATGGGCCTAAATCCTATATAAAATTATGTAAATTTAAATGTTGCATAAGTGTAGAGCTTCATAAATCCTACATACAGTTATGTAATATTTTTAGTGAGTTTCCCCTATAGGGAAGAAGCTATTACCGTAGTCGGCATGGTAAGACCTAGTCCCGGGACCATGATAACTTTTCATTTTGAGGTCCCCAGACCCAAAAACACCATACGTTCGAAACTGTATACATATCTATGTCTCTCTCTCTCTCTCTCTCTCTCTCTCTATATATATATATATATATATATATATATATGTATATATACCTATATAACCTATATATTTGTGTGTCCGTGGGTGCGATAACTATCGTAAAAATGATCTGATTTTGACAAAATTTTGTACAAACGTGTAAAGCATTATTTATGACTATAATTGCAAAAACCAGACAGATCGACCCATCCGAAGTGGTATTTTGGGGAGGTTTTGTACCCCAAAAATGGGTTTTTTGAACTTTTTACATGTAATATTTTAAAAAGACAAATTTTAGATTCCACCATTGGATTCAACTTAAAAATCACAAATGGTGTTTTGATCATTTCTCTACGTCAATTGGTTACAGAGATATTGAAAGTAACAAACACAGTACGTTGTCCAATGCTATTCTTATGGAGGATAAGAACAAAATTATAGCTCGCTTATTTATGATCGTATACTAACGAAACTTGGTGTATACGGCTTCATCTGGTTGTGGTCTATTGTTTATTACACAAAAAACTCAATTTTTACCGATAATTTCCGTGGCAGCAAACCTGCGTCCTCAGCCCCCATGTTATTCTTATAGAGAATAATTAAAATGTAATGTATACCTTAATTATGAACATAACACAACTTGGTATGTTGGTTCACCTAGTTTAGTTCTATTGATATATCCATAAAAACCCATTTTTGGTGTTCCTTGTTGCAGCAAACCTGCGTACTCATCCCCCATATTATTCTTATGGAGAAAAATCAAAATGGTATATATCGCTTATATATGAATTTATATTGATGAAACTTGGTATGTGGCTTCACCTAGTTAATAATATTGATATTTACATGAAACCATAGATTAAGCATACTCCTTAGGAGATATTGCATTAGCAAGTTGTCAGACGAAGACGGGTGAACAGTGGCGTGCTCCTGCGGGACTTTCTAGTACTAGCATAGAATTAGTGCCGACGGCATCAGCGCAGTGGCGCAGCTCGTGGCCACGTGAGGAACCAACGATCCGCGGGCTAGGAGGGGATACGACATCCGTGTGCGAGAGAGAGCGGGAGTACCTGTGCGATAGAGAGAGAGGAAGTGAGAAAGATAGGCGCTGCCGACGCGACACTGCCCTAGTGCCGTGGCTCGCACGCAGGGCGTCTGCGAGCCACCAGCCCCAGTGCCTTCCTTTTGTCAAATCGCGGCTTCTCCCTTGATAAATAAATGTTCTACGTTCGCTTGTGAAAATACTCTTACTGTTATAATTACAAATTAGTGTAATAGGTGTATAGTATGTATAACCGATATTTCATTACCAATGATTATGTGAATTCATAACATACAATATTTCCTTATTAAAATCCCACTTAATTCTTTTCACAATTTTTTTTCCTTTTAATTTCGTCGGGCGGAGAGGAAATCCTCATGGACACTCAAAAATCCGTATTCTAGAGTAGTGCCGGACTTTTACCGGCTAAAAAAACTCCGCGAAAAATTTAAAATTATTAAAATAAATAAAGTAATTTCTGTGATTTGTGTAATTAACTTTGAAAACATTTATTAAGTTCAAATAAAATGTATGTTCGTTTTGAAAAAAAAATTGAGAAAAATTAAGAAATTATACAGGTTTGAAATTAAAGAATATCAGTAATTATTATGAAACGTGATTTACTCATCAATTCAAAGCAAGGTTGTTATCTAATATTTATTTACGATATCGCGTATCACATTTATTTTTTGGCTGATTTTAAGATACCCATCTGATTTTAAAAGGACTTGTATTGTTAATAATTTTGTACAATTACTAGCTTTGGTTAAGTTTTATTACTTTAAAATTGTTAAACAAATGATCTGGGCATTGAAAGAAAGCAATAGCCTACTTGTTTTGCAGTTTCATTACTTTTTCCCAATGGCCACCATATTTTCCACCGGGCTGGCGCAGTTCTTTGGACATGGCTTGTAGAGTTCTTTTGATTTTGGCAGAGACGATCTTGTTCATGATGAACTCCCTGTGCTTATAACACTCAGTGCCACCTCTCATCCAGTCTGGGTGGGTCTTGAAAATTCGTTGTTTTGATTTAAGAATGACATTTTTCTTAAACCAAACAACGTGTATTTTGGTCTTTAATATATGATCCAAAACTGTTAGCACGATGTCCACTACCTCTGTTGTTTCATCTGTTGGATATACGAGACTGCTTGTTTCATCCCGGTACTCCTTCTTTTTGAGGGCCTCTTCAGGATTGTCTGCTGTATGGCCAGATGGCAGCTTCAAAAGTTCCCTCCTGCAGTCGGCACATTGGAATTTTTTCAAGCAGGACCGAACGCCGTACCCGGTGAAATACCTTAGTAAAAATACAAGTTATTAGTTGAAAAATGTAGCTCTTTGTGTACAAAGTGTTAAAATTATAAACTTATTTTTGTAATTATTTTCTTTAATTAATTTAAAATAGTTGTAAAATGTATAAACTTACAATGCTTTCCCACTCAAAACACTTTTTTTGTAAAAAAAAAACTTAAATGAGGAATTTAATTTTTCACACCTAACGGAACAGGATTCTAATGATGGCAATGAGGATCTAAGATCGTCGTCATTATCCTCGTCCGTGTCCGAGTCTGGGGTGAGAGGGGTTTCCTGTTCCGCAGTGGGGAGGGCGGTCGTGGCTGACTGACAGGCTGGTGAGGATCCGCTGTGTGGTTCTGCCTCTACCGTCATTGTTGACAGAAGTTCGTCGTCGTCGGGTTCGCAGTTGGCTCCAGCTGGGGGTAGGACCAGAGCTGCCTGTATTCTATGCCTCAAGTTTTGGCGGAACAATCGAACAGACGGATTTCTTTCGAACCTAGAATATACAATTTTTTTAGAAAAACAAGTAAACGTATATGTTATTGGTTATTTTGTATTATACGTTTAAAATTATTGTCAAGCAAATTTCCATTGTGTAATGACAAGCAAATTTAATATAATTTTAAGATAATAAAATTTACCTAATATTATATTTAAATTTTGTTTACTTTACTTTAATTTTTTATTTACTTATATTTAATTTACCGCAAATTATTTTGTTGATAACATTGTGGAATAACCAAGCGTAACGTAAACAATAAATCAATTGTATTTCATTTGGATTACAATATTACACTAAAATATGCTAATACGTTTACATACCCGCACTTCTGCCTGGCGACCGAAAACTCATTTTCGATTGGGTCCTGGTTTAGCCTTCCAGTCAAGAGGTATTTTGCCCCATCTTCTTTCAAATCGGTCCAGAGCATTCTGGTAGCAATCAATGAGTGTTCCAAGCTGTTCAAACAAGGTGGCCTTTTTTGGTTGTTTAACATGTTCAAAGACTTCGCCCAGTTTATGTCTTCAACTAATGCAACAAACGGCTTTTTAAGATGGCTGTTGCTAGACGCGGAAATAGCACATTTGTATGGGTTCGGGCTGAACTTATGTGTGCTATTCATCACGTCAAATACGTTGTTCATCCGTTCGAGGAAGTACGCTGTATCAAACGCGCTTGAAGGCAGCTCTCCAGTTTCAACAGCAGTTTTCATGGCTGCACTGACGGATAAGCTGAAAACTTGCGTTGCCAACTTAACCGACATCTTTTCGAAACTGTTTGGCCGGATGTGCTTCTCCGTCAGTTTGGTTGCTCTAGACTTGGCGGCTTGGCTGTCGATGTTGTAGAGCATTTGAACGTTAGCCCAGTCAACAACACCAATACTGGGCTCTTCACCCGGCTCCCCTGAAGCAGCTGCCTTCTGCTCATCAGGACTGACTGTTTCCTGAAACATTCACATCATGTAATTACATTGTTTTATAAGTCCCCTATATTTGTGAACATGTCGTTAGATGTTACATAATGAACATACGGTAGCTAAACATAATTAAATTGAGTATACATTAAATAACAAAATATTAAATCTTGAACGTTGTAACACCACCTACCTCATGAGTTACAAACGTGGGTGTCTTGCTAAATGTCATCTGCCCCACAAAACAGCCGTTTTTTCTCTTCATTAGATTGTTCCGGATACATTTGATAACATGAGGAAAATCGTAGACGAAATAGATTTTCCTACCGTCGATTTTAAAAAATGGGGCTTCTGAAGACGTGTTAAGTAGCGTAGCTGCTTTTCTGTTCACCGAGCTTTGGTCGCAGACTACTGCTCTCACTTTTAGCCCAGCTTTTTGCACAGCATTTATGCATTTCGGAACAAGTTTTGCCACAACAGAGCCGTTCACCATTTTATTGGTGGCAAAATAAGCGATTGGCATTTTCCATCTATAGGTAAGCCCTCTGACCATAAACAGAAGGACATGGGTAGCTGGATATGGCTTACGGCCGTCTTCTCCTAGATCGAACAATCCTGAAATACCACAGTAAGTTTAAAAATAAAAATAAAAAATGTTAAGGATTAAGTGTGTTGTCAATTATTTATGTATTTGTATCTATAACTTTGTTAATAAATAAACGAGTTCGCACGCAGCACGCTGACGTGAGGGAAATGAATTTCATTGAAATCTGAAAACATTGATTTTTTGGCTGTTCTGATGCTTCTGGTCTCATTTACCTGCGATGCTAGGAATAAAACTTTTCGCATTATAAGGTTAGGATAAGGTCCAGTCAAGCTTGAAAGTAGGCGCGAGGTTGCTGGGGATGATACAAATACACCAAAAAATGAATATGCGACCGCTGGAGTGCACACACATACACACACACACACACACACACACACACACACACACACACACACACACACACACACACACACACACACACACACACACATATATAATTTTGAACCGTGCTTCAGTTTCACCGTGCGGGTCATGCTAATAGATTACTTTCCATAAGAAATCCACTACAAATAACCTGGATGTGAGGGGAAAAGGGCGATGGAGGGGGAGAAGGTTGATGGATTGAGAGGGGGTAGGAGGAAGAGGTAAATAGAGAATGAGATAAAGCTAAAGAGGTTATTCGTAAAGTTCATCATAAGGTCACTGGTTAAATGCATTAAAATACTGTTAATTTAATTTAGATTTTATAATTCTAAATTCGTTTAACAATTATCTTTGGTAGCTTATTAACAAAATAATAAACAACTTTTAGTGTTTTTTTGCAATGTAGTTTTAGGAATTGTGTTTCTTCAAATTAATTAAAGAAGATGGTAATTTCATATGATAATATATGTATTATAGTTTTAAAATAAAATCGACAAAAGACAATACCTTCAACCACATCCCTTTTCGAGTCATAGTCAAGACTTGACTTGATGCTCATCTCATCAAACAGTAGGACAGCGTTTTTTTTCCCAATCACCCATGTGTTCGACTTTATTTTTGATCATGC
The DNA here is from genome assembly GCA_963675035.1 of Allygus modestus. Classification (NCBI taxonomy): domain Eukaryota; kingdom Metazoa; phylum Arthropoda; class Insecta; order Hemiptera; family Cicadellidae; genus Allygus; species Allygus modestus. Next base: position 75,024,518 of record OY776111.1, on the reverse strand, counting down.
TAATGATTTCTGAGCACACACCAGGCCTCAAGTCGATAGCCTGCAGCCAGCGTGCTATTGTCGAAGTGCTAGGCAGCGCAAACCCATCGCTCCTCATCTGGTCATACAATGCCGGCGATTTGTATCTGTAAAATTGTATATTTGACACTAAAAATATTGCTACAATTTATAGAAACTGTAATATGGTCTGGAATTATCCCCTAAACAGGTAAAAGTGGACAAATCCTTATATTAGTTGGCAAGCAAAAAATTGTGGTCTTTCTTCTACGAGTTTGTGTGGGGGGAGAAATTATCGCATACCGTTAGAAATGTAGTACCGAACTTATTACATTTCGATATGGAGGCCATTTAAATTTGAATTTGAATTTTACTCAATTTTGAAATTCAATAATTTTTGTAAGAACAATTTTTTTTAAACTTTAATAACAATAAACTTAAAGTTTATACCAAGTATCATGTAAATATCTCCAAGGAATTTTTAATTATATATTTTTTTTAAAATACGAAATGGCAAATAACGGCTTAAAAAAATACAGTGTATAAAAAGCGTACCTCATTGCTAAGGCTTGCAACTTCTCTTCCTCGGTCCATGGCATTTTCTTCATATTTACATGCTTCAATTGCATACAAACAAAATTTGAAACATTTACTGGTAGCATGTTTTGAACTGCAGATATCACCATTTCCTTTGTAATGGTGGTCTGTTTATTTTGCAGGCGCTTTACTTTCTGCTGATAGTTTCGCTTAAGTTTTCTTGATAAATTCAATTTAGCTAACAACTTTTTTTTCCCAGGTGTCAAGGTTTGTTTGGGGGTTTGTTTACGCCCCTTAACGCTTTTAAATTTTTTGTACTGAGGAGTGTGGACAGTATTTGAAGGACTAGGCGTGACAAATAAAGCTCTACGCGAGTGCGCCTCGCAGCCAGCCTGTCTGTCTTCAACGTGAGGTTGTTGATTGATATTTGCTCGTGGGGTTTGCATTGGGTTTAATGGTTCTTGATACAATTGAATTTGCTCTGATGGGGGTTCTATGTGGTTTGGTTGCTGGGCCACGAGCATGTGTGCAGCAACCGTTGACGGCGCGTCATTCATGTCTTGCAAAGACAAAATTGTTGGGATTGCACATGCCTGTAATCTAGTTTTCAGAGTGCTTAAAAAGCAACTGTCTTCAAAGTGCTTTTCACACACCACTCTTCTATCCAAAGTTTTCTTCGTGGCCGTATCTAAAGCCTCATTTGCACAATTATGGATCCAAACATCACAAATTGAAGGTCTTTTTACAGGAAATCTAAAAAAGTGTAGCATTGGATAACGAGCTTTACTTCTTCCACAGCCGGTGAAGGAACACAAGTTGCGACTGTATTTTTTTTTAACATCACAAGAGGTCGACGCCATTTTCCCCTAAAACACATGATGTAATGTAAAAGAATGACACAATCAATGTGTAATTTAAATGTGTAAAGAAACCCAATGCAGAAAACCTACGTACTTAGCGAATTTCCAATGCATATATATGTCATAAAGCCGCTTAACACGTTTCTTTAATATACATTATTAAATAAGCAATATATCACATTTTAACTATCCTCCATAAAAATAACATGGGAGCTGAGTAGGGGCCTACGCAGGTTTGCTGAAATCCTAGGTAATCAAAGTGTGATCATTATTTTGTTGTTGAAAATTTCATTATAAAATTGAAAACTGTGTCAATTAATTACGCCTACATATAATATTTACTACATTTACTATTATATCAATGAGGTGGTGTCTGTCTATTGTTCCATCACGCCAATGCCACTGGACCAATTCTGCTGAAGTTTTGCGCGAATCTAGGCAACCGGTATATATCCATAAGGGGCATAGGCCTATTGCAGTTTAGAAAAGTCCTCAGGGAAAGCCCACGGGCGGTCGTTTTGAGTTCTGAGTTAATTAATAAACACATGAAACGGCCACCGACTCGGGCCTAAGATTTATAAAAATGTATAGCATGGTAAAGCAACAGTAAACCAGACTTGTTCATGTCCATGCTGATGTACATTTCATAACTCCTCCCTCCAGCAAATAGTGTAAATGTCTTTGAACAACAGAAAAACCTCTCATATCGGTTATTGAAGAGTGTTGCCAAAAAGGCAAACATACATTAAATAATAATAATAATAATAATAATAATGGTTACTTACCAACTGCAGAGAATAAGTGTGTTAACTCGAAGGAGGTTGACACTCAGTAACACTTAACTGTATCACAATACAACAACTAGGGAGCGCACTTGAATAAAACAATGGTAAACCAATGTCGATGCAGACTCAACAAAGATCGCACTGTAAATGACGAATCGAGAAGGTGGTGTAGGTGAGGAATCAAACTGGGGAAAGAGGGGTATTCCTTGGGAAAGGGGTGTCAGGCTGTCTAAGGCTATTTTTAGCCAAATTCAGACCGCGAATTTCCCGCCAACACTGTGAGTGACTCATCTTCGCCAAGGTCACCACTACAACCCTAGCGTAAAAGTGACAACTGTTCGCGCAGAAATTATGGATACTCGAGTTTACGGTATCACACCTACGAAACGGCCAGTCCGATTTTAACGAGAGACCTATCAAATGAACGTAAATATTGTCAAATTTTATATTACGGAGTTTCAAATCTTTACATCGATTTTTTAAATTTATATAAGGAAAAAAGTGTAAAATATCGGTGTTTTTTTACAATGTGTGAGTAAATCTCAAATTTAAACGATTATTACAAAATATCAAGTAAACGTATCTGCTTAAAATTGTTATGGCGTATATAAGGGTTATTTAAAAACACTTTTGTCACGTTTCATGAAAGGAATTCATGACTACCTATATAATAAAAATAAACTTAATTGTAATCAGGCAAATATGTGTAATTCAAAGTATATATACAGACGTCACAAAAAAGCGTGGTGTGCTTCGCAGAATTTGATTCCACATATGAAAATAAGTCAAAATTATCTACTACAATTGTTTCAATTTCAGCTAAGTTTAGCCGTAATCCACCATTTTGTATTTTCTTTAAAATAATTATTATTTTAAGAACCCTACTAGATATTTTTATGAAACATTGTATTTAAACCGTTGATACCTAAAATTTCCAAACATATTTTTCTCAAAACTTATCTAATTAAAAAATGACAGTCATTTGAAAATTGTAAAGTCAAATTTCATGAAAACCAGTAACTTGAATGAAATGTTGCAAGAAACAAAATATTGAGTAATTCTTAATACAAATCCAACGACACCTCATTTATTAATCAGTCCACAAAAGAAGAAGTTGTGGTGATTTTAAAGATTAAAATTGAACTCAGAATTACGCTTAACAATCCTTAAGCTTTTAATAAAGATAAACCATTACAAATAAATGTGAACAGGTTAATAATAACAATTAAATGTTATGAAAAAATAGTTTTAATATTTTAATTTTGAAATCGATAATCTTACTGTAAATACGCTAAATCTCATAAAGATGGTTACAATCCATTTTTATTTTTATGTTAATAGCTGACCTGCATTTTATCACCTGTTAAAATTTTACTGTTACTCATTTTTTCCTTCTTGCAGTTCAGTGTTTCATGTACTTTATTCCTCATAAATGGTAGACTTCTTGACATTTCTGGACCACAACTAATTATGCTTATTGCTTATGAGGGATGAAGCAGGAAACAGTGAAGAACAATGCGGACATAATTAAGGAACAGTGAATTTATTATCATCTGAGATTATTAAGATTTCATAAATTTTGGACTTTCATAAATCACAGTGATTTCACAACCACTTTGGACTCGGTACTTGCTTTGAAAAAAAAAAACATCATCCATTATTAAAATATGTTGCAACTACCAATGTTTAAATTTATGGTTCGCAAAAAATAAAAATAACTAAATTAAATTTATTGGGAAAACTCAAAAACAATTAATATAATCATTAATCAGATTTATAAGGCAAGGTCGAACATATTCTTTCTCAGTCTTCACCTGTTAATAACTAGCGTATAATAATATAACATTGTAATGTGAATGGGTCATGACATTCCTATGAAAATCGAAAGACGCTTGCGGCAGTTTCAGGCAGTACACCACCTCGGCGAGGCGCCTCGGCCGTTGGTGGTGGCGGGACGTGGTAACAGGTTTCGGTCGGTGCACTCAGCGGAGTGTGTGTGTTGGGGGTTGGGAGATGGGAGATATAAGAGGGGTTAGCGGAGGGGCTGTTAGGATGGGCGCGCGGCCGAAGGGGGAGAGGGGAAGGGCAGCGACAGCAGCGCGGCAGCGTAGACGTTCCGAACTAGCTCCGCCGTCGCCTTGGACGTACAAGCAGACCGTGTACGCTTGTCCCATTACGATGGGTGATCTCCTAAGGAGTATGCTTAATCTATGATGAAACCCCATGTTTGTTGTTCCTTGTTGCAGCAAACCTGCGTACTCATCCCCAATGTTATTTTTATAGAGAATAATTCAAATTTGTTGTATCACTTATTTGTGGATATATTTTTATGAAACTTGGTACCTATGCGGCTTTATGTGGTATTAAGACATATATTTTGCATGGAAATTCGTTGAGTACGCAGGTTTGCTGCGACGGGGTATTTTCTTAATGATTATTAGCACCTATGCAACTTTTGAAGAGAATATTGAAGAACACATTGCATTTTATCCTTTTGTTAACTTGTGTGGTAAATCAACCCTTTATTTTAAGAAACTATAATCATGATGCTAGGTGGAAAGAAAAATCAGTTTCATCGTGTAGTTTAGAATGAATGAATGCAAAGCGTACGAGAAAGTAAAAATATAACATCTTTTAAAACTGAACCTAAATTGCAATATGATCTTAAACTTAAAGGGCTTTATGAGGGATGGGGTAGGCCTACATTAAAAGGAGGCATATGACGTAACTATGTGCTTTCAGGAAATTGTTAGGCCTAGTTTTTTGCTAATCAATTATTTTAATTAGCATGGTCTCTGTTTAGGAGCTGGTCAGAATCAGTTTGCTGAGGCCAAAATAAAACACAGGGTTCATGGATTGGATTGGACCCTTAAGGAATCAACTCCTTATATGAAGAGAAATCCAGGTAAAATTATATTAAAAAATTCTGCTTATTAGAAGGTAGATTAGAATAGGTACAGTACTATGATTAAGTGCAGTAGGCTTCTTAATTTGATTGTGCAAGAACTAAGATAGCCTTGACACCTATCAAAGTTATTACAATTTAGTTACTTACACAATTGCCTGAATGTGTCATAAGTTAAAATCACTGGGCCTATATATAATAACCAATATACATTCAAAGTTGACAGGATCGGTTAATGTTTTGTGAGTTATATGGTCAACACTGATTTTGATACTTTTTACTTATGTCTATTCTATGTGCGTGCCAATATGAATCTTTAAACTGAAAGAAAACAATATTTTAACTAAAATACACCATTAATCCATTTAAAAACAGGATTTTTCAATTCCAATTCAAAGGTTTTAAAAAGTAAAGGCTAGGAACAGCACCAGTACGTCATTCTAAGCCGATGGGTTAAGAATTAAGCCTTTATATCTCTATTATATATGATTGTATATTGATGAAACTTTGTAAGTTGCTTAGTTGTGGTCTATCGATATTTACACAAAAAGATTTTTTACTGTCCGCGTAGCCGCAAACTTGCTTACTTAGCCCTAATGTTATTCTAATGAAGAATAAGTAAAGTTTGATAGATATCTCCCTTAAATATAAACTTAAATTAATAAAACTTGGCATATAGCTTCATCTGGTTTAGTTTTACTGATAATTGCATAACAACTCATTTCTTATCCCTGACAGCAAACCTGTGTAAGTTACTCAGCCCTAATGTTATCCTTATGGAGAGTAAATCAAATTTGATATCTCGATTATTTATTAATGTATATTGATGAAACTTGGTATGTGGCTTCACCTAGTACTGGTATATTGATATTTGCACAACAAATTTGTTTTTTTGTTGATCATTCCCATAGCAGCAAACCTGGATACTCAGCTATAATGTTATTTTTATGGAGAATAAGTAAAGTTTTATATCTCCCTTAATTATGAACACAAATTATTAAAACTTGGTATGTTGCTTCACTTGGTTGAGTTATATTGATGATTGCTTAATAATACACCTCTTACTTTTCTTGTTGCTGCAAACCTGCATACTCAGCGCCAATATATTATTTTTATGGAGAATAAATAAAATGCTATATATCACTTATTTATAAATGTATTTTTATTAAACTTGGTAAGTTGCGTTATGTGGTAGTGAGAAACATATAGGGCTATATGCATTATAAATTCGCTGAGTACGCAGGTTTTTTGCGATGGGGGTATGATTCATATGGAGAATAAGTAAAAATCCCTTAGTTATGAACTTAAATTAATAAAACTTGGTATGTAGATAGACTTGTAATTTGTAACTTGGTACCTGGTTGAGTTATATTGATTATCACAAAAAACATACTTCTTATCTTCCTTGTGTCAGCAAACCTGCGTACTCATGCCAATGTTAGTATGCCTAATATTTTAAATAATGGTATGCAATGGGTTTTTGGTTTAACACCACAAATTATTCTGATTGCTTTTTTGAATTTTAAAAATAAATTTGCAATTTGGTCTGTTGCTTCAGATTCAAGTTCCATAGCCAATATAACTCTGAACATAGGCATGGTAGGCATTTAAAATTACTCCTAAATTTACATTTCCTTTTAGTCTTCTTAAAACATATAATCCTCTGCTGATTTTTCCACTGATATATGAAGAGTGGTCTTTCCAATTCATTTGTGAATCTATCATAATTCTTAAAAATTTCATAGAACTTTTATTGTTATTAGGAAAAACCTATTTGAAAAATTTATTTATAAATTTTGTGTTTTACTCATATTAAAGATTAATTTATTAGCATGACACCAATGTTGAATTTGTTCTGTCACAGTCTGAAGATTTTCAATCAACTGATCAGGAGATTCCCCTATTAAATTTACTCATAAATCATCAGCATATAAAAAATTGGTTCTATTTTCTCCAGCTAAACTGTACGGTAGGTCATTGACGAATATATTGAAGAATAGTGGACCTAAACAAGAACCTTGTGGTACACCCATCTCAACTGGTATTACTTCTGAAATTTCATTATCTTTCAGAACTGTAGTAGTGAGACACACATATATGCATTGGAAATTCGCTGAGTGTGCATGTTTGCTGCGACGGGGGTATTTTTGGATAAAATGTTACCCAAGGCAAAATGCAGTATCAGCTTAATTTTTTTATTTACAGGAAACGAGGCCATGATGAAGATGAAAACAGAGTTGGAATCAACTACCACTACTTACTGTGTGTTCATATGCCCTGGTTTATGTATCTTACATTTTGGTTTTATATAAACTTATTTTTACTGCAATTATACTATAATTTTGTTTGAATTCATTATTGTATTATTTAAAAAAATCCTTAATTGTTTGTATCACATCACCGAACAATTATAAATTGAAATCCATCCTTCAATTTTTTAAATCTGTATTTATTAATTCAACTTTTGTTCTGAGAAATGTTTAGGCCTACACATGCATATATATTCATATTATTATAAACTTATTAAAACAACTTTTTTTAAGATTTGAGTAAATTGTAATAAAAAATATTAAGCTGTGAATAAATTTTCAGTGTCAATCCAATTAATGCGTTGGCTGCGGCGGACCCCGATCGGTTTTTTTTTCTCAGCATGGAAACTTGTGCAAATTTTATGTTTAAGAGGGGGCTCCAGTCCTCTGCGTCTACCTGCTTCTCCCATAAGACCAATGTTAACTTTCAAAGTCTGCCCCTCCTCAACGGGTTGTCCAAAATTGATTATTTGTGGTTTGTTTTAAAGATCAAAAATATATCTAGCGATTTTAGTAAGCAGAATTTCGTTATCATAATAGTTAAAATTGTAAATATTGAATATTTTGGAATTTTATTGATCGATTATTATTTGCAATATCGAAATTCTGCTTACTGAAATCGCTAGGTATATTTTTGCTCTTTAAAATGAGCCATAAATAAACGATATCGAATAATCCATTGAGGAGGAACGGGCTTTGGAAGTTAACATTGGAAGCAGGTAGAAATGCGAAAAGTTTCGTGACTGGAGCGCCCTCTTAAACATGTTTGCAGCAGCGAAAGTGTTAAGTACCTATAATCAGGACATTTGTGATACTTTTACAAATAAATCATGTAACAGTTATGATAAAAATTAGCATAAAATGTGACAAAGGTAACAATATAAAGTTGTTAAACATGATTTTCAAGTATTTGTTCTTTTGAACTGTGTTGTGATGATTTAAAGTTTTCTATGGTTCTGAAGATGACAAAATTACCTTTGACAAAACGTGTCATCCATTAAAAAGGTATCCTAGGATTACAAGGGAGATTACAGGTATTTAAAGTTTATACATTAGTCAACCTGATTAAAAAAACATCAATGTGAAGTAAAAACTTGTGTTTCTATGTGTAAGCTGGGCATGGGCAATTATAGTATTATTTTACAAAAGAATAATTTAAGGTTGTCCTGTAATTTATTTTAGAACTGTCTTCCTATCGGATTGTGTGATCATATTGAAAGGTGTCCCATTATTCTATCAGTATGAATCCCCTAACCCCACAGATACCCCTGCCTACCCCATGATAATTCTGCAGTCATCCATATGGCTTCAGGGTACGCACTATTACTAGGAGCCATATTGCCTCCTAAGGATGACCGCAGGGTTATCATAGGGTAGGCAGGGATATCTGTGGGGTTAGGGGATTCATACTGATAGAATAATGGGACACCTTTCAATACATGTCTCCAATAAATCCTGTGGGACATCCTGGGGATGTCCTAGGGCTTCAGAGAACAATATCCCTTTGTGGTCTGAGGGATGTCCCCAGTATATCCTGTGGTACATCCTGGGGATGTCCTAGGGCTTCAAATACAATATCCTTTTGTGGTCCGAGGGATATCCCCAGATAATCCTGTGGGACATCCTGGGGATGTTCTATGGCTTTCATTATCATGTCCTGATTAGATCCAAGGGACATCCCATGGTCATCCTGAGGGATGTCCCCAGGATGTCGTGGGGAGAGGACATTTTTGTGTCCTGGGGACATCCTGAGGGTATCGTGAGGATATCGTGGGATGAGATAGGGATGATCCTAGGATATCCTGCTTATCCCACTGTGATGTCCTTGGGATGTCCTGGGGACAATCTTGTGCTGTGTGGGTTATTAATAAACCTTATAAAATTTCTCTATAAACAATATTGCGAGTGTAAATACGGTTGTCTCGACGAAGTCGGCCTTGGTGTTCTCCATCTTTTATGTAGACTTTAAGTCCATCAATGATCGAGTGCTACTTACTGCGACATACAATTGGCCGTGACCAAACACCGGTTCTGGGAGAACTACTCCAACCTTACCCAAAGATTGGCCCTGTGCTTTGTTTATGGTCATAGCAAATGCCACAATTATCGGGAACTCTGTGCGCTGGAGACTAAACGGTAACAGGGTATTGGATGAGCGCATATGTATTCGTGGTATAAGGATTCTTCTATTTGTTTGAGCTCCAGTCAATACTTCACAGTCAATTGAATTACGATGCAATCTCTTGACTCTCATCCTTGTTCCGTTAATGAGACCTTTTGCTGTATCAAGATTACGAATCAACATAACCACGGCGTTCTCCTTCAACTTGAGTTCATTAGCCGGAAGTCCGCTAATTGATAAACTATTCAAGAATTCCGTCGGGTAGTCGATATCGTCGCTGCCGTCTTCTGTGAGTATACCTTGTCAAAACTATAATAAGTTGTATATTGGCCTGGTATTTTATCCAAAATTGTTGAATTTAACGAAGAACAATCTTCACAGTGCACCTTGCATCATTGCATCGTCTAGAATCTTGATTAGGAGTAGTCATGATAAACATTCTAACATTTTCCGTTTCTTCTCCAACAGCACACTTAAACCCAACATGGAAGGGTGCTTGCTGTATTCTGCTATCAACGACGACAATAGTATTATTTGTATTTCGTTCGCGTCTACCAGTTAAAGTTCGTCGGCCTCCTCCTCTTGGCCGTCCTGGTCGACGTCTTATAGTCTCCATTATGTCGAACGTGTTTTTTGGTTATGTTTTGATTTTGTGCAAATAAAAACTGGTGTTTTGTTGCCAGCTGTACGTTCAATAACCATTTTTCAGGGTCAGATTTTATTTGTTTAACCACTTCCTTAAATAAACAGCTGATTTCTCGATCGTTGGTTTTTAACTGCATATTATGTCTATGGGGAAAATCGCGACTTTGACCCCATATTTTCCCATGTCCACGGTGACTTTTATAAATTTTGTTAATTGATGGCAAAACTTCATGCTAAGACCTTTCTAACGACACCTTGGACATGGTAATCGGTAGCACCACCGCTCCAAAACAATTATGACAAAAATATGCCTAGCGTATTAAAAATATAGATTTTTAATAGTACTACCTCGCACTCGTATAATTCGATTGCTTCATTCGATTGTTTTCATTCGATATTTTATATCGATTAAACTATCGTATCACAATCGAATTTTATGCGTGCGAGGTAGTACTTTTTTAAAATATCCTCCCCGTGACCTTTTGACCTTTAAACTTTCCCTCACTTCGTCACAAAACCGCCTACGTGACTGGCTCAGCCTCAGATGACGTATATAACGACTCAGCGCATCTGGTCACGTGACCGGAAGCTGTCAATCACTTGGCCCAGAAGTCTCATTTCCACACTACTAGCAGCAAACCTGCGTACTCAGACCCCATGTTATTCCTATGGAGAATAATGAAATGCTCTGTCTCCCTTAATTATGAACATAAATGAATAAAAACTGGTATACGACTTCACCTAGTTGAGTTCTATTGATATTAGCATAAAAACCCATTTTTGTTGTTCCTTGTTGCAGCAAACCTGCGTACTCAGCCCTAATGTTATTCTTATGAAGAATAATTAAAATTGTATATATCGCTTATTTCTGAATAAATGTTTATGAAACTTGGTAAGTGGCTTTATGTAGTATTAAGACATTTATATCTCCATTGGAAATTCACTGAGTATGCAGGTTTGCTGTGACGGGGATATTGTAAAGACTAGCTACTATACTCTACACAATTGTAGTTAGTATTTGCTTTTTGACAGTAAAGTAGAAGTATTAACCTCTATATATGGCACTTATAAGGGAATTAAATGAAGAATTAAGCAGATTAATTAAATAATCTTTCGTAAAACTAGTTTAATTTATAAAACATAAATAGTTAACTTATAAAATTAATATTAAATTTACCAAATTACTTTACTGTGTGTGTATGGGTTTTATTGTACGTAATTAATTATGTGTAGATTGGCAGCATTGTCGATTTCTGTTGATGCCAAGTTGCTGCTGTTCAGCAGTTCATCACAACTGTTTTCTGTTTTGTTGTCTTTGATCTATTGCTATGTTAAGTTAACCTCAAACAATGAACAATGAGCTCTAATTAGTTGAAAATTCCATATTCTTTGCAATTATGGCAAAAAGCCTCAGTGGTTTAAACCTTAATAACTGGATTATTCGTCAGTGTAATGCTTTGGGTAAGTGGAGTGTTTTTTACTTATTAAATAAGTTTAACCCTCTAGGTGTCACATCAAAAAACCTGAAATGTTACGCCATTTTTTTAACTTTTGCAGAATTTTATATAAAATGCTATAAAAAAATAAAATTTTGATATATTGGTAAACAAGTATACATTTTCTTAGAGAGCAGAAAATGGGCTATCTTTTAATATAAAATTTGTTGGCCTAGATGTATGGTATAACAGTCCGGCTTGGGTTCAAATCTAAACAACCCCAAAAAAAAAACTTATTTTTTATGTTACGAGACCCGTAGAATATATTTAGACAGCCATAATCAAACTCTAAGATATACATTTTGTTCAAAATTTAATAAGGAAAAAGAAAATATACATATATATACATGTATATATTATATATGTATATATAATACACAATAACGTAACATCACATTACAGCATTCGTATTGAAAACATACTAAACAGCTGATTAAAAACGGCTGCAAAATTATTAGTTCGCAAAAGGGCGAACATTATTAGTTGCCATGAAGCCCAGATGTTGCCGATCACTTTGGTACAATGGATGGTTCGAAACGACCGATCGTCAACGAGATATACACGCTAAAGTGGATGTCTGCAAAGTCGACTGAAATCAGTCGATTAACACTCGAGCGTCAAAAAAAGTCGACTGAAATCAGTCGATTGACACTTAGAGGGTTAAGATTGTGGTGGTAGGTACAGGTCTTAGGTCTATAACTTAAGCAATTTTACCAATTTTAAGAACAGTCCGACCTTTAAAGCTTCTATAGCATTTGACAGCGATTTCATACTAGTGATGGGACAACCGACTGACAATAACAATCAACTGGTCAGTCGATTGTTTTTAAATTCACTTGGATTTTTCAGTTGAATGAACAGCCGACTGAAATCTACTACAACTAACCAAACTGTCTATCACCTCCCGCTTCCCCCTTTCCCCAATCAAGAGTGAACCTCTGAACGGATCTAGCCTAAAATTCATCCCTTCCACTTCACCCGAGACAACACTGGTCACGTTGCGGATCATGTCTTTGTTCTTGGAATCCTGTCCAGTTGTCCTGTCATCCTGCTGTCTGTTTGTTTTCAATAAATTATTTGTAAATGTCCTACTACCAACTTGTCCCCTTAACAGGGTTTCAAACAGAATTTGATTCCTCGATTACACTTTCTCATACTCGTTCATGAGCATTTCAAGTCTTGCTTAATATTGTAGGATAACAATTACTAGAAAATTACCGCTTGCCATGATTCCACTTTTAAGTTTCATCAATATACATTCATAAATAAAAGATTTGTGACATTTTAATTGTTCTCAATAAGAATATGGCGGCTGAGTATGCAGGTTTGCATGGAACACAAAAAATTTGGTTTTATACAAATATCAATATAACTCAAGTAGGTAAAGCCACATACCAAATTTTATTAATTTATGTTCATAATTAAGGGAGATAACACGTTACTTATTCTCCATAAGAATAACATGGGGCTGAGTACGCAGGTTTGCTGCTACGGGAACTATAGGCAAAAAATTATTTTTAGTGCAAATATCAATAGACCACAACTAATTGAAGCCACATACCAAGTTTCAAAAGGATAAGTTGGTAAATAAGCGAAACATACAATTTTTCTTATTCTCCATAAGAATAACATTGGACAACGTACTGTGTTTAGCACTTTCAATATCTCTGTAACCATTTGACATAGAGCAATGATCAAAACACCAAATTGTGTGTCTTTTTAAGCTGATTCCAAAGAAAAAAACTAAAATTTGACTTTTCCAAAAATTATATGTAAAAAACTTAAAAAACCCATTTTTGGGGTACAAAACTCCCCAAAATACCCCTTCAGATAGGTCGATCTGTCTGGTTTTCTAACTTAAAGTCATAAATGCTGGTTTACAAGTTTATACCAAATTTTGTCAAAATCGGATTATTTTTACGAGAGTTATCGTGCTCACGGACACACATATATATATATATATATATATATATATATATATATATATATATATATATATATATATATATATATATATACAGTGTGTAAACAAAGTCTGTCCCCCCCTTTAATTTTTTTGTTTGTTAAAATGAACAAATAACCTTTGGGGGACGAAAATAAATACCCCCAAGTATCTTTTGACGTTATCGGAAATTTTGAGTGTCCCCCAAAGTGGGGGATTTTGGGGGCAACTCAAAATTTTCAAATGTAAACCCCTTTTGAGTGACCGCTCATTTTAAAGAGCTTTAAAAAATAGGCGAATGGTGGAGGTTGGAGGTCTATAACGTGTTTCTAAACAAAATGGCAGCTTGTAAAAGTTCTGAATACAACTCATTCTTAAAACCTGGCGTCTAAGACTTGTGGAGTTTTAATTTTACCTTTGGTGACTTAAAACTGAAACGACTCTTGAAGAAATGCTATTAAATGAAGAACTGGTCTCTTTTGGTAATATTTCAAATTTTGAGAACCCGCAAAAATAGGGGATTTTGCGGGCAACTCAAAATGTCCTAATGTAAACCCCTTTTGAAGGGGTTAAATTTACTTTTAACTGTCACCCTTCACCTAGGTTTAAAAAGCTTTTTCAAAATCCCCCATTTTTGGGGGACACTCAAAATTTTCGATAACGTCAAAAGATACCTTGGGTTAAGTTAGTATCATTCCACAAAGGTGATTTGTTTGTTTTAACATGTTCGCTACCAGCTGCCGCATATATGCGGCAGCCGGGTCACTCTGACAGCCAATGAAAAAAATCATAAACTTCCCTGTAGACTGGTCCTAGTACTAGCTACAGACCAAGCGCCACATATATAAGGTGCATTATCCTGTAGACCATGCCTAAACCATCTAACCTTTTAAAAAGACCGATGCGAAGAAATTTATCATTTAGTATCAAGAAACCAACGCCGCAGTTCTGCGGCGGCAGTCTATTTTAATGAACCCAGCCGCCGCAGATCTGCGGCGTTGGGCTATGAGTAGGCCACGCCCGCCGCAAAATTGTGACGGCAGTCTGTGGTTACGATTTTTTTTTAACATTGTAGTAGCGAACGTGTTAACAAACAAAGAAATTGAAGGGCGGGATCAGACTTTTTTTACACATTGTATATATACAGTTTTGAACGAATGGTGTTTTTGGCATCTGGGGACCTCAAAACGAAAAGTTATCATGGTCCCAGGCCTAGATCGTACCATGCTGACTACGGTAATAGCTTCTTCCCTCTAGGGGAAATTCGCTAAAATGTGATGTACTAGGATTTTGAGATCCTTTGTGTTATTGGACAAAGGATTAGTTTGTGAAGAAAAACCTTCCACTTCGACCAGCTGATTGCAACTTGCCAGGCGATGTAGAGGGGCTAGTGCAGTGGTCATTATCAGCTAGCCGCTACAGAAAACTTAATACTACAACCACTTCCATATGTTTCTTATTATTTATTGCTTGATTTTATACATAAAGTAGAACCCTCAGATCCGACCTAAAGATAATCGACTCATATAGGCTATCCAACCATCCACTATGACGCTAAACCACAGCTAAGCCGAGCCTGCCTCGAAGTTTTTCCTGATTTTTGTTTTTGGTGAAAACGGTTATGAAAAGGATACATTTTCTACACTTAGGTTGTCTATTGTCTATTGTCTACTTCTAGGGATGTTTGGTTTAGGAGGTTTGAGATTTCCTCTATTAGCCCTAACTCAACAAGTAATGTACTAAATAAGGACACTTTCTGGTGTTTCCTCACTTAGTTCTTTACAAATTTAATAGTAACTAGTGGCTTGAAGGGGACATAGCCCCTAACCTATCTCCAATACTCTGCTTGATCTGATTTTTTTCCTCTTTACATGCTGAGGAAAATACAACGATATATGTAAGAACACATGTCAGTTCGTAAACAAAGTACCGGTATACACTTAATCACATGTTTTAATGTAAACAAAGCAGATGTTTTTAAATCCCCATGCTCTTTTTATAGCGGATATTTTACATAATTTCTTGTTTGCTGATAACTTTTTAGAAATACTGCTATTTTTCCTGAGGCCCTGGGATCAAGATCTTTCATTTAAGTCATCTCCCATCATCCTGCGATTTGCCAAACTCCCAAATTTAAAAATGTTGCTTACAGAATTATATATATAAAGACTCGCTTTGCTCGCTGGGGGCTCCGCCTCCAGACCCCCGCTTGGGGTCGCTCCAATTGTTATTATTGGTCAATGACCCTTCAAGTATTTTTTATATAGTATACTTTTTAGATTCATTTTTTAATTTGTCAATAGTCCTATAATTTGTTTATACTCTACCATGTGAAAGTTGCTTTGACAGTTTACTTATGGATATTTGTTTACAGCTGTTACAATTTCTTTTGTTTTTATTTGAAACTCCATAAGCCCAATGTTAAAATATCCAATTTTCAAGACCAAAATTAGTGGTTTTAAAATTAAAAATTGTATATTTTGGCAATTTTACTGGGGGTTTCAAGGTACAAGCTATCTGCATGCTAAATATCACGTTTCTAGTTCGTCTGGAAGTGGTCTAGAATTCATACCTATGTCTCTTGTGTTACACATGGGGCTGTATATATATTAGATAGATTAGTTTTTATTCACCTCTGCTTAAGACACGTCCATTTGATCGTTTTGTATGTATTATTAGCCTACAAATATTTATTCAGATGAGGCGTACTAGCTGTCCGCTGTTTTTATAACTTTTTTACTTCTTTGTTTGGCCTATTACCCATGTGCTTAAATACTTGTTTGAAAAATCACAGTTATATATAAATATTTGTTACAGGTATCAAACAACCAACCCCTATTCAAGCTAACTGCATACCACATATTTTGTCTGGCGGTGATTGTATAGGATGTGCAAAAACAGGTAGTGGCAAAACATTGGCATTTGCCTTACCAATTCTGCAAAAGCTCTGTGAAGATCCATATGGCATATTCGCAATCATTTTAACACCAACAAGAGAACTAGCTTTTCAGGTACGTTTAGGTCTTTAAATGGACTTGTTTTCCTGATAAATGTTTGTCTGTAATATCTTACTTATTAAAGTTACGGTATTCAATTAGGAATACCATTTTCAGAACTTTTTCAAGACCTATTTAATTTTATTAAAAGTTTATCCCGTAGCTGTTACAAAACTTTTATCACATGTTTTGGATTTTGTTTCATTGTGTTTAAGGATCATTCTGTCCAAAAGTAAAATTACTGTTCATCGTGTCCAAAACTAAATAATTATTATAAAATATGCTGTTTATTGTGTCCAAAAGAGATGCTTGGTCATTTGTCCAAAAGTAAAGACAAAACGTTCTTTAATAAAATTTGGACAGAACAATCTTGGACAGATTGAACAGTTGAAGTATTTTATATTGTTAAATATTACCTGTTCATCGTGTCTAAAGATTTGTAAACGTTCATTTATCCAAAACTAATAAACAATACCCATGCATTGTGTCCAAAGATCGAGTCTGATCATTCGGTCCAAAATTTCAATAACAGCAAATGGAAGTAGACCTCCAAGTCGTTGGTGCCGGCAGGGATACTGCACAGTAGCGAGTTTATGCAGATTGCGTAGCAAAGAATGAAGGCAATAACAATTGTTTACGTAAAAACTAGAATATCTGTTTAAATAGCCTAATGCAACTTCAAACTTTGTACCGGTAATATTAATATGAAATACAATGTTCAAATTATCAATAGTGTTATCTAAATGGTTTAAGTTATTATTTCTTTTGTTTAATCCTCATTGTTAAAAAAATGTTGGTGGTGTTATTGACTTTTTATGATAGGGTTATCAACAGTGGTTTAGGCACTGCAAATTGTTAAAAAAACCTCTGCAAAATGACCAAAAATGTCAGGGCACCGAGCAGTTTTGCAAATGGCTGACCAGGGCAGCCAGCACCGCCCACTTGCGAGGGCCGGAAATCCGGCCCAAAGTGGTCCTAGGGTTAAAGCCACTTACCAAGTTCCAAACAAATATATTCACAAATAAGCGATAGGGCCTATATAACATTTTAATTATTCTCTTTAAGAATAAAATTGGGGCTGAGTATGCAGGTTTGCTGCATCAGAGAACCCAAAAAATGGTTTTTATACAAATATCAATACAACCCATCTAAGTGAAGCCACATACCAGGTTTTATCAATTTAAATAGGTGGTACACATTTTGGCTGGTGCACACTACAAAAAGGTTCAGTGACAAGGGCAAAAACAGTACCTAAGTCAACAAACTTCTGGTCACACACTCGGGAGTATTTCCCCATGGCTGCGGTTTATCGGGCTTCAGGCCTGCCCAAAGTTGTGACGTGGCACCTTAAGTGGTTTTGAATCAAATAAATATAAATTATGCTATGAGATTACTCAAAGGCATTATGCTGACTTATTTTGAATAAACTAGTAATACATATCCTTTCACTACATATACGGGTAATGGATATGCTTTTATGCATACTCGTTTTGTTCACAAAAAGAAGGAGATTGTGTTTAAAATAAAATAAAATGAATGCTAGTTAGTAGTTTTTTGCAAAATGTGAAAAACCAAATTTTTTCCTAATTTTTGAAATAATTTTCAAAAGTAGAGTCCTAGCATTTGTACACTAATTTTTTTACAGACAATCAAAGATATCCACAATGTAGATAATTTATTTCCCTACATGGAAATGTGATTGATTTGTTTGAAAAATTTTTTTTACCCGAATTTCGGAAATAAATACGGAAACCGGGGAAAATCGACAAACTTGCGCTGTACATTTGAAAAATAAGAATAATATGGATAGTATAAAATTTATATACTAAAATTGTTGTTGAAACAGTTTGTTGAAATTAATCATTTAAATAACCATAATCAAATAACACCTTGCCGCTCGACATTAAATACTGTAAAATTTGGAATACCTCAGGGTTCTATTCTGGGTCCCCTTCTGTTTTTATGCTACATTAAGGGACTACCAAAATCATCTCAGTTTGACAAAATGACTTTATATGCAGATGATATCAATTTAAAAGTATCTGCGGAAAACTATGATGAAATTGAAATATCTAGTTTTAGCGAATTTCCCCTATAGGGAAGAAGCTATTACCGTAGTCGGCATGGTAAGACCTAGGCCCGGGACCATGATAACTTTTCGTTTTGAGGTCCCCAGACCCCAAAAACACCATTCGTTCGAAACTGTATATATATATATATATATATATATATATATATATATGTGTCCGTGAGCACGATAACTCTCGTAAAAATTATCCGATTTTGATGAAATTTGGTATAAACATGTAAAGCAACATTTATGACTTTAAGTTCGAAAACCAGCCAGATCGCTCTATCCGAAGGGGTATTTTGGGGGGGTTTTGTACCCCAAAAATGGGTTTTTCGAATTGTTTACATATAATTTTGGAAAAAGTCAAATTTTATTTTTTCCCATTGGATTCAGCTTAAAAAAACACACAATTTGGTATTTTGATCATTTCTCTACGTCAATTGGTTACCGAGATATCGAAAGTGCTAAACACAGTACGTTGTCTAATGTTATTCTTATGGAGGAAAATAAAAATTTTATATCTCGCTTATTTATGAACGTATACTGACGAAACTTGGTATACGGCTTCATCTGGTTGTGGACCATTGATATTTGCTCAAAAAAAATTTGTTACCCAAGGCTCCCGTAGCAGCAAACCTGCGTACTCAGCCCCATGTTATTCTTATAGAGAATAAGTAACGTGTTATCTGCCTTCATTATGAAAATAAATTAATGAAATTTGGTATGTGGCTTTACCTACATGAGTTATATTGATATTTGTATAAAACCCCATTTTTTGTGTTCCTTACTTCAGCAAACCTGCATACTCAGCTGCCATGTTATTCTTATGGAGAATAATTAAATTGACATAAATCGTTTATTTATGAATGTATATTGATGAAACTTGGTATGTGGCTTTATTTGGTATTAAGATACATATATATGCATTGGAAATTCGCTGAGTACGCAGGTTTGCTGCTACGGGGGTATTTGTGAGCTTTCGATGATTCAACAATTTCTAGCAGATAAGAATCTGTTACTTAATCCAAATAAAACAAAATACATTCGGTTTTCTCTAAAGCAAAATCAAAGTAATAATTCTGGATTCAATGTAGTTAGAAACAACCACATTTTAGATGAAACCGAGAATACAAAATTTTTAGGGATTATTGTAGATAAGAACCTTGATTGGAACTCCCAGGTCGATCATGTTTGTAATAAACTCTCCTCAGGATTATTTGCTCTCAGAAAATTATCCCTAATTTGTGATATTAAAACACTGAAATCAATTTATTTTGCCCTAATTCACTCTCATATTTCTTTTGGAATTGTTTTGTATGGAAGTACCTCAGTTATCAATATGAATAGGATACTGATTTTGCAAAAAAGAGCAATTAGAATTATGTTGAGTCTGGGATGGTCTGATTCTGCCAAATTACACTTCCCTGAGCTTGGAATTTTAACAGTTTTTAGTTTATATATATTTGAGTTGATGTTGTTGATAAAACGTAATTTTAATGATTTAAAACACTGGGTGATAACCATAGTTACAACACGAGGTTTAGGAACCAACTTTCATTTAGTGCTCATCATAAGAAAATATTTGAAAACAAACCTAGTTATGCAGGCATTAAATATTTTAACTATTTACCTCCAGAAATAAAAAATATAACCAGTTTTGCGACTTTTAAAAATAAATTAAAAAATATATGATGTCTAAACCTTTATATTCATTGGAGGAATTCTTTGATTGTAATAGTGATGAAGTTTGAGACCATGTGCTGTAGTTAGAGGACCATTTTTCTGTTTCTTTTGTTTCTATTAGTTCTTAAGAATAAGACGCCATTCGTATGTATATGTATACATGTAATGAATAAAGATTGTTTGACTTTGACTTGACTTTGACTTTGACTTTGTATTAATAAAGGTAAGGATACATTTATTGGAATTAATACACGGTTGTACAAAGTAATAACTGTTTTTATGATTTTATATGACTAAAAAAATTTGAGTTTTGCCGAAATTCAAAATTTGTTATTTGAAGTTACATCTAATTTTTTTACTTTACTATAATATAATAAATGGTACATGTATTTATGGGAAATATGTTTCTGAACAAGAAAATATACATATGTATATAGAAATATAAACAAATAATGGTTCTATACTTATTGGTGGCGTGAGACGCACATATGGATTTTTCAACCTAAATTTGCAGCCTAGCCGTATTTTGAGCAACATGTGCAGAGGTTGCTTCAAACTTTTGCTGAGTCCTAACCATAAATAATAGATAACCCTATCATATGCATACTCGTTTTGTTCACGAAAAGAAGGAGATTATGAATAAAATAATTGGTATGACTTACGTTACGCAAAATCAATTATCGAGCTATAATTTTGGATTTCGTGAGGGCCGGATTTCCGGCCCTCGGAAAAAAGACCAGCTCAGATAACAGCTGATTTCAAAAATTATTTCTCAGACTTCCTGAAGTCGTATGACAAAGTTCTTATCACGAAAATAAACAACCACTCATGCTGTTTCCAATGCTACCAACCGCTTCCTGTTTGGATAAAAATACAGACACTGAGATTTTTTTGAAGAACACGTGTTTGAAGAACAGACAAGATTTCACCGCTCGCGAGTCAAAAATGTTTCGTATGCTAAATTTTGTTCAAATTATAATAGCAGTTATATTGATCTGTTGCTGGTACAAGGTTCGTTTATATATGAAAATGAATGTTTTGAATCTCCTCTTTAAAATGGTATCAATATTATTACGTTTCTGGTTCATTTTCAATGTGTTATAAGCAGTTGAAAAAAAAATGATCCCGAGGGCCGGATTACGCCCAGCCGGTGCCCACATGTGAGGGCCGGGCATTAGGTCCGGGACACCGAGCAATCAATTTAAAATCCATCCAGGGCATCCAAGGGTTAAGACAAATATATATATAAATATGTGTGCATTGGAATTTCGCTGAGTACGCAGGTTTGCTGCAAAGGGGTTATTATTATTGCCTTATTAGTGCCGGACACTTATTATTGCCTTCATTATTTGCTACGCAATCTGAATACACTTAGGTCTATTATGTAGTCTACCACTGCCGGAATTGGACACAATGCATGGCTATAGATTGTTATGTTTGGACAGAAAAATCTGTTTAAATGTTTTGGACAGAATGCACAGGTAATAGCCTATTTAAAAATATCAAATACAACATCTGTTCATTCTGTCCAATTCATTCGGTCCAAATTATATTAACTAACTATATTTTCTGTTTTGACTTGATTTTTGAAAACAATGACCAACTTTCCCTTTTGGGCGGAATGAACAGATACTTTACTTTTGGACAGAATGACCCTTGGACTCAATGATACACCACTAATATATAGGGTTGCCATATGGTAGTGTAGGAAAAAGAGGAGATTTTAGCTTGCGACCTTATAAGTTTAAAAACGAGGAGATTTTGTGATAACCCCCATGGGGGAGGGTCGGAGGTTCTGGCGGTGCCCCCTACGGAAATATTTTAATAATAAAAAATTAATTGAAGGTTGAAGTAAACGTAGTATTAAAATTTATTTATTATTAGACTATTTATTTTTTGTTTAGGTCTTAAAATCGTAAATCACACAAACACTATACAAAAGTATTAAAACTAGTATATATAGCTTAAAACAATATAGGCTACCTACTTTTCAGATTTATAATTTATTAAACTGCAGAGAGCCATAAATCTTCATACTGATTTTCTACCGTTCGATAATGGTGAAAATCACATTAAGTTAACGATATTTCCCGCCGAAATAACGCCAATGAGTATCAAACAATAGAGGTTAGAGTTACATGGAGACAGGATTTAGCTTTGGCAAACGTTGCATGATGGTAAATTTTGAAACGTACATACATTTCATTCACAGATAGGATTTCAACAGACAAATTTTAGTTATTCAACACATATTTGAAGAAAATATCAAAAAGAGGAGATTTTAATTAATTTTAATAGATTTTTTAAAATTTTTTAAAAGAGGAGATATGGCAACACTATCAATTTGTTAAGTTAAATACAACAGGTGGAACAAGTTTAATCTGAAGAATACGAAATAGCAGTCTAACTGTTCCTGGGAAAGCACGGAAGGACAGCTTTATTTATTTGTTTTTGAATTAGTTGTTGAAAGCCTACTTTTAATTAAAAAAGTATAAAACAAGATTACAGAAGATCCTTTCAAGGATATTAGTTTGCTCAGATTTTTGTAATTTATTCAGCATAAGCACTAAAGTATACCATAATCTTTGAAGAAGAGTCTTTTTGGTCAATAGAAACAGTGTAGAATAACTTGTAAACAGTTTTCAACTCATTTAATGGGTCACGTGATTTTTATTGATGTTGCATTTTGTAGATAAGTGATACTTTCGCAGCGATTGGCAAGGCCATCAATCTGAGGCAATGTGTGATTGTTGGAGGTATGGACATGGTCACTCAAGGACAGATGCTAGCCAAGAGACCTCATGTCGTAATTGCTACACCTGGAAGGTAAAGTTAAATTGGTCAATTAATTATTGTTTAATTAATTGTTTATATTTTATGTTGAATATTTCTGATTGATTAGGGCTGCTGATAATAATAATACTATTTTAAGTTATTTGTTATACGTATATAGCCAGCCCAGTTTGACTTTCACTTTAGCCAGCATGAAACATTGGGTTATTGTCTTTTAACTTTTTACTTTCTCCCCCTATTCATATAGAGAAAGTATTGTTTTTGTCAAAATTTTCAAATTTAAGTTGTTAGTGGAAACATTTGTTTTGGTGCTCCCTGAACCCAAAAAAGTTATTTTTACGTGTGCGTGTGTGTGCGTGCGCGTGTGCGTCGGTGCTTTTGTGTGTGTGTGTGTGTGCGTGTGTGCGTGTGTGTGTGTGTGTGTGTGTGTGTGTGTGTGTGTGTGTGTGTGTGTGTGTGTGTGTTATTAAAATTAAATGGTTTGTGTTTCCAACAAAATGACACCACCCGCATATCTGGAAAAATTCGGGTTCAGAAATTACAGGACTTAAAACATCAAAAATTCAGTTTTTTTTTAAATTTAATTTAAAAAAATAAAGGTTAAAATATATTATTTATGACCATTAAAGGGAACTAAAAAAACTAAATAATTTAGTATTTTGAATTATTATTCTACAATTGCTGGTTGTGGAGAAAATTGAATTTTCATTTTGCGGTAAACGCAGTTCGTTGTCCAATGTTATTCTTATAGGGAATACAAAATTTACCATTTCTGTCTTATATACTGATCAATTTTGTTAGTGAATTTCCTATGGAAAAGTGAACTATTAGCATGACCCGCAAAGTGAAACTTAAGCCCGGGACTACCACAGAAGTTCCTAACGTGACCCCCTGAACACGTTTTGGGGTTTCGCTAAAAACGTTATATATATATATATATGTGTTCGCACTCGTAACGGTCGCAATTTTCGTCCGATTTACTTGAAATTTGGTAGGAACCTTCTCTTCTGTAAACAGTTGGACAAGTTCATTGGGCAAAACAATCGGACAATTCTAACCCACTTTTTTGGGGATTTTAATTTTTACAAATTTGAGTTGTTGGGCCCAAAAAGAGTAAGCAAAGCCCCGAAAGTAAAATTAAGATTAGTAAAGCAAAAGTTTTAAGCCCTCTCTCATCATTCTAGCACAAATATTTACCGAGTTATTAAAGAAAATGCTAATTGTCGTTAACACAGTACTTTGTCTTATAGGGATTTTACACTGGAAAAGACTGTTTTTCATATCTTGATGTAGTTTTTTATCACCCCCCATACCCCTATACCAACTTGTTATCCTGACTATACCTTCTCCTAACCTTATAGTGTACATTCCCATCCTAATAGTGAAGTTAAATATGACCAGGAGCATCAGAACTGCCAAAAAATAACATTTTTTAATTTTTCAAAAACATTTTATCAGTGTTGTTTTAAACACTTTTTTTACATATTTTAAGGTTTTAATACTGAAATTCACTTCCCTCACGTCAGTGTGCTGCCTGCGTTCTCGTTTAAACTTGATATGTAAGTCAAGTTAGCATTGGCAAACAGAGGATATTCGAAATATGTTGCCACTTAAACCTGGGGTGGGACGAGGGGGCATTTCCCCTCGTAAACCACTGTGTGTGGCAAAGGATTCTGTAGTGGCCCCCAAAAAGGGATTTGGGTGGATATTTCTGAAAAAAAAACATTTTTAGAACATTTTCTGTACATTCGAAGGTACTTTATATTCTATATTTAGTTAATAAAAAGTAATTTATTCATTGAAATTGGGCTAAAAGGGAGAAAGTATTTTCAGTTTCTTGATACCATTTATTAATATTATCTTTCAAAGCCTTGACACCTTTACACACCCACTTCTTTGGTGCCTTTGGTGTCACAGTTTATTCCTTTTTAAAAGACCTCTGTTTTAAATTAATTCATGAATCACCTGCAGTCTCATCCTGTTGTTGGCATTAAAAACAATAGTAATATCAATAATAATAATAACAATACTTTATTGAAATAACAACTACAAATGTTGTGTATCAATCAATGTTGAAAAAAAACAGAAATTTAGAAATGTTTTAAACTACATAGTTATACTAATACAATTAATAAATAAATAATATAAATGTTTGAAAAAATAAAATAACAAGAATATAGTCTCAGAAATATCAGAGCCTTTTAGAATGACTTTTGAATATTAATTTCAATCAGGTTATATATATTATTAATTATTTCATAATAAAGAATGGTCCATGTATTCAGAAACATGATAAAATGTTTATTGTATTAAAAATTGTTTCAGTTCTTTTTTAAAATTTATTTGAGTTGTTTTCAAATTTTATACATTTAGGTAATTTATTTAAAAAAGGTCATACCTGCTTGTAATGGAAGATTGGAAAAAAGATTTAGTCGATGAAAAATCAAAAAAACTGAATTCTGAACTGAAGTCCTGTAATTTCTGAACCCGAATTTTTACAGAAATGCGGGTGTTGTCATTTTGTTGGAAAACTAAAGTTCTACAAACGACTAAAGTTTAATCAAAATCCTTAGAGCTATTTTTGAGAAATCTTGAGTTTTCATGTTTTTTGGCGGTTTTTGGGGGATAGTTACCCTTAAAAATAAAAAATTCCAAAAAATGAAAAAACACCTGGAGATATCGTGGATTAGTACCTACATACCTAATTTCATAAAAATCGGATCATTGGTTAGGGCTATAGCTCTGTACACATCCATACAGATAGACAGACAGACACACAGACATATATTACAATTAAACAGAATAAAATAAATTAAGTCCCACAACACTACAAAATATACACACTTATTCTGTACGCGTACAAGACTGCTAATATAGGTACATAAAAGACTGTACGAGGCGATCAATTTCAACCAGTTACAACAATCATGATCAGGTCCAGTCAGAGAATGGCACACTTAGAAATATAGGTATTGTCATTGCCATTATCGACTTCGCCTGTGTGGTTATTGGCCGTTTGTAAAAATAGCAGAATGGGATTTTAAAATTTTGTTACAGTGGACACCATTTAATAATGCAACAAACTAAGTCATCAATCGTTCCTAAATTAAACCTTAGGATTTTTCCTGATTCTCAGATAATATAATCATTGACAAAGTTAGCACTAAATTAAGCGTTTTAACAAAAACCTACAAAAAAAGAGACTTTTTGTTACTCCCAAACATAATCTGGTGCTATTTTGTATGCAACAAATCTAGTAGTCGCAGGGGAAGTCCGATGGTAAGGCAACCCCACATTCAGTAGTTTGGAATTTTTGTTTAGCCTCTTAGCCTAATTCCACTCGCAGCGCCGTCCTTAGTCAATGCAAGGCCTGGTGCAAGAAATATTCACAAGGCATTTCTTTTCAATGTCCACCTCTCCTCCCCCCCTACCTTTACCTCTTCCAACCCCTAACCCCGCACTTCTACTGTACATCACTCACCAGTCATGACGTCTCTAGCTTCAACATAATAAAATCCCTCATGTGTTAGGCCTTCGAAGGCGTGAGGCCCTGTGCGGCTGCACCTGTCGCGCCGCCCTAAGGACGGCACTGTCCACACGTTTAGACAATTTTAAACTGGTAGTGCAGGTTATTTGGTTACCCAATTGCACTCTTAATTTTACCCAAATAATGTATCAAAGCATGGACAAAGCCGTAATGTCAACCCAGTATGGTTGACTATTTCAGTTTGTCTTGAGTTTTGTTTTGGCATTCTTGTAATAGGGTATTGGATTCTTATCAATGGTGTATGAACAATGTTTTCAAGTAATTATCAGAAGCTCACTGTGTTGATAGGCTGGCGGACCACATAGAGAGCTGCGACACATTCTCCCTGGCTCGTATCAAGTTCCTGGTGCTAGACGAGGCCGACCGTCTGCTGAGTGGCGCCTTCGACGAGCAGCTGCAGACTGTCTTCGGCCGCCTACCCAAGCAGCGGCAGACCCTGCTGTTCAGTGCCACCATGACCGAGGCCCTGGACACCGTCAAACAGGTTGCCACCAACCAGGTCAGTTTGTTGGCAATTGTTAGGCTGTTTTCCTCTTGGAGGAGCAAGTTTGTTTATTCGGGATCTCAGGAATTCTTTTAGTGACTCACTGTCTTTTTCCATGGGAGAATTTGCCTTGCCTCCATTTGCAAAAGGAACTTTCAGCGAATTTCCCCTACAGGGAAGAAGCTATTACCGTAGGTGGCATGGTAAGAGTTAAGCCCGAGACCATGATAACTTTTTGTTTTGAGGTCCCCAGATGCCAAAAACACTATTCGTTCAAATTTATATACCGGGTGTCCAAAAAGTCCCGGGTCGGTTAAATATTTGTCGAAATATTTAAAATAGAGCTACACAACTTTGCACAAAGGTACTGGACATAAAAATCTATTTTAACACATATTCAGTGATCCGCTACTTCCTCAGGGGGACGGCCCGCTAGGAGTCAGAAGAAAATCTTAAATGTAAGCATAGGTTGATACGCATATCAAATAAAAGGTCTTTATTAGTAGAGTACAGAGCCGCAAACCCGACCTCAAACGGAGAAACGAGTAAAAAATGACAGCCGTTCAAAGATGGCTTGAGTTTGCAACTTAGGTTAATGTAGAAAATAAACTGACGAGCTTTTTGATTTTAACATTACTAACCCAAAACTGTTTACAATTAATACTGTTGTAGAATCATAAGTTTCATTATTTCTGAGAGGGATCGAAAATAAAACAAACAAGGAAAATGAATGAGCCATGATAAACCTAAAAGAGAAAGTTATTTGTGACTGATAGTGTGTTCCATGAACTTGATTACATTTACCTAAGTTGCAAACTCAAGCCATCTTTGAACGGCTGTCATTTTTGACTCGTTTCTCCGTTTGAGGTCGGGTTTGCGGCTCTGTACTCTACTAATTAAGACCTTTTATTTGATATGCATATCAACCTATGATTACATTTAAGATTTTCTTCTGACTCCTAGCGGGCCGTCCCCCTGAGGAAGTAGCGGATCACTGAATATGTGTTAAAATAGATTTTGATGTCCAGTAACTTGTGCAAAGTTTTGAAGCTCTATTTTAAATATTTCAAAAAATATTTAACCGACCCGGTACTTTTTGGACACCTGTATATGTGTGTCCGTTAACACGAGAACTTGAGTAAAAAAGTCTGAAGTGACGTTCATGACTTTTAAGTTCGAAATCCAGAAAAATCGGACCATGGGAAGGGGGTTTACAATTTTCCAAAAATCATTTTTTTGCATTTTTCAACCTCAAATTTTTGAAATACTTAATTTTAGTTTTGACCATTTTATAGAGCTTAAAAAAACAAATAATATAGTATTTTGAATCATTAACCTTGGCTAAGTGGTTGCGGAGAAAATCCAAAAGATATGCTCATAAAATCTCCCATGTTAATCTTATGGGAAAAATTTTTTTAGCTTTTCCTCAGTTCATTTTAATGTTATCCTCAGTTCATTTTAATGTTATCCTCACATTTGCTTTTACCAATCAGTTCAGCTCTACAAAACAATCATTTTGGTGTTTAAATTGTTATTCAACGTCCCACCGTTGCAGAGATATTCAATGTGCTAAACACAGTATGTTGTCCAATGTTATCCTTAATGGAGAATAATTAAAATTTGATATCACGATTATTTATAAATGTATGTTGATAAAACTTGCCATGTGGCTTCACCTATTACTGGTGTATTGATATTCGCACAAAAAAATTCTGCAGATTTTCGCCGCATCAGCAAACCTGCATACTCGGCCCCCATGTTATTCTTATGGAGAATAAGTAAAATGTAATGTCTCCCTTAAATATGAACATAAATTAATGAAACTTGGTATGCAGCTTCGACTGGTTACATTATATTGATAATTGAATAAAAACATACATTTTGTGTTCCTTGTTGCAGCAAACCTGCAACCTCAGCTTTCAATGTTATTCTTATAGAAAATAAATAATACCCCGTAGCAACCAACTTGCATACTCAGCGAATTTCCAATGCAAATTTATGTATCCTAATACCACTTAAAGCCACATAAGTTTCATCAATATACATTCATAAATAAATGATTTATGACATTTTAATTATTCTCCATAAGAATAACATGGTGTCTGAGGATACAGGTTTGCTGAATCAAGGTACACAAAAAAAGGGTTTTTATGCAAATTTAGTTAAAATGCAACTAGGTGAAGGCACATACCAAGTTTCATTAATTTATGTTCATAATTAAGGGAGATAACGTTTTACTTATTCTCTATAAGAATAACATGGGGGCTGAGTACGCAGGTTTGCTGCTACGGGAAATTTTGGAAAAAAATACTTTTTCGTGAAAATATCAATAGATCACAACGGTATGAAGCAATATACCAAGTTTTGTCAGGATAAGTTGATAAATAAGCAAGACATAACATTTTTCTTTTCTCCATAAGAATAACATTGGACAACGTACTGTGTTTAGAACTTTCAATATCTCTGTAACCAATTGATGTAGAGCAATGATCAAAACACCAAATTGTTTGTTTTTTAAGCTTAATTTGATGGTAAAAACTAAAATTGGATTTACTAAAATATTATATGTAAAAAACTCAAAAAAAACCGTTTTGGGGTATAAAACCATCCCAAAATGCCCTTTTGAATAGAGCGATCTGGCTGGTTTTCGAACTTAACCCTTTTAGTGTCACAATTTTTTGTGATATTTGTTATCTCAGGTTAGTGAAAACTTTTGAGAAGTTGCTAACCAAATATTACCTAGTTTTATATAGGGGCGCACTGGAAATACCATTCATTTTATTGTGTTTTTGTAAGCGTTCAGATAAAAAAATCGTAAAACTGTTAATTTTTCAGATATTTTAACCAAATTTGTTTTATTTGAAAGATAAAATCACAGACATTTAGATAAACAATCGGTTACATATGCAATTAACATCTTCATTAGTAATAAAACTATGTTAAAGCCAACTTACATTGAAATAAAAAATATTTTGTCTTCCTTATCTTCTTACATGTGTTTACAAATTTTATATGATCATGATTATGGTGTTATATTGATCACAGCTAATATATTTATACACATAAAAAGTTTCATCAGTGTCAGAAAAAAAATAACTGAGCAGTAAGGGTTTTTGTGAAACGCGACACAAACATTTTCTACAATAAAATGCCATGCAGTGATGCTAAAGTTTGTAAATTTTTTACAGGGGCACACAACCAGTTCATGCATCCATTTTATAACTATTTATCATGCAAGAAAACAAAATACAAACACAAAACAATGAAAATACTTATTTACAGTCTGGACGAACGATAAGATTATTAGAAGGCCTACATTTTTTAGCAGTGATGGAACGGAAAACATCTGGTATGAATTCCTTTCTTACAGTTTCTGCACATATTTGTTGATTTTTTTCTTTTATCTCCTGCTTGGGTACTTTTAGAAATGCAAACACTAAAATTTGTTTCTCTTCTGTTGGGGATTTTTTCAACAAATGTATCAGGAGAATCACCTGATGGTCCAGCTCGAGAACGGCGTGGCGGAGGGGGCATGTTAGTTATGTCTGCAACATTAGGCCTACCACTTTGTTGAAGCAGCCAATCTTTTGAGAGTTCCTCGACAATACAAATTGTAAACTGATATCTGGTGACAGGCTTATCAGTATTCAATTTATAAAGTAGATAGCAGTTTAGCATCATCCGTGAAAAAAATATTAAAAGTCACCTTTTTCCAAAATCGCAAAGTGCGCCTATCATCCAAATACTCATACAACATTTGATCCCCTCCATCGTTACCTCCCATAAAATCATTGTAATTTCTTATTACTTTAGGTTTATTAGTTACATTTACTGATTCTCCTCTTCGTCGGCTACGCCGTTCACTTTCAGCTTTACCATCTGTTGTCAGGAGTAGCACTTGTTTTTTCTGAGATTTCTTTTGCCGATAGCCAACAATCATCATTTTGTTTTTTCTCAGATATTTTGTTTCCCCTACATC
This sequence comes from Allygus modestus, assembly GCA_963675035.1. Lineage (NCBI taxonomy): Eukaryota > Metazoa > Arthropoda > Insecta > Hemiptera > Cicadellidae > Allygus > Allygus modestus. Next base: position 74,993,367 of record OY776111.1, on the reverse strand, counting down.
AAATTTGTATTTCATATTTTGTGGGATTCCCTTTCTTGACTTTTTCAGGGTACCAGTGATGAAGGTAAATTTTGAGTACAAGAACTTTGCAAGTTTAAATGAGGTGAACAAATTATCTACAAATACATGGTATCCCTTATTTAACAAATTTGTCATTTATAGCAATTTCTCAACCACATAAAAACCTAAACCTTTACTTTTGATTTCCCTGTTATCTGATCCCTTGGAACCTCTGAAAACAAAAAATGATATGCAATAGTGTGTGATAGCATCGCATAGTGACCAAAGCTTAACTCCCCAGCGATGTCGCTTTTTGGGCATGTATTGCAGCAGTTGAGAATGTGCTTTAGTACTAACCATGCTCTCATCTATTGATAATTTTTATTTGGTGTAAAATAAAATTTGGAAACTGTTAAAATGATCAACTAAGGGACTAAATTGAGCACAAGGATCATAGCCAGGTTCTGATGGTTTGGCGATTTTTGACGTGTCAACCATATAGAAAAATTGTAATATCGCTTGAAACCGATTTCAGTTGAACATTCTGGGGAACCATGGTGTAAACTGGCTGCTTGAAGTATTCCAGTAACTGAAAATTGTAGGTTTCTTATTAAGCCCCATTTAAAACCATGGGCATAAAAGCATGCATTTCAGGTATTGTCACCGGTTTCCACTGTAAACATCTACTGTATCTTCCAATCCGATCTCGATTTTCATCTATAAACTTTTGAGCATATTTGTTTGTGTTATCAACAAACATCTGAATCAACTGAAGGGTGAAAAACAGCTTAAAATATTCAAGAGGAGGAGAGTTTCTAGAAGGGCAGTGCTTTACACCAGTAACTTCATGAAAACTAAAGCTATGGTGAATACCTTGGTCTGTTTCATCCGATACCTTCGTCCATCCCGTTCCATCTTCTTCAACTTCCTCAGTGACATCATGTACGCCTACATCATCATTTCGTGGTCTTCCTGTTAGGGGTCTGCGGTACCAACAATTTCAGATCGGAACGGTTCGGTACGGTAAAAGATTTTGTACCTCGGTTCTCGGTACAAATTCGGTATGGTACAATGTACCGTCATATATACTAATTTAGTTATTAATTTGAATGTATCATAAACAAATTATTGAGTAATAATTAAGGTCATATACATTTTTTATTATTACTTTGATTACAAAAATAAATAACTATACTATGGATAACAATATTTTTAAAACCTGCATCTTTGGATTATTACATTTTAACATTGTTATTATTAGGTATTAATACAAGTTCTTGAAATAATCATGAGAAATAAATTAAAAAATTACTTGAAAATCAATTAATTGCATAAGTTGCTTAACTGATTAATTATATTTATTTCAATATAAATAAAAACTATTGGTTTAAATCATACAAACAACAACAAAGGGCCATTCCATGCCAAATCATCCAGGGGCTGACACCCATGGTGTCAGATTTTAATAAAAATTTGTATATATTAAGTGTGTACAAAAATAAGAAAAAATGCAAAGTTTCACCAAATTCCATTAAGTAGTTTCAGAATTATAGTCGTTTCAAGTTGTAGAAAAATGTAATTTCCGATGGCAGTATGAGCGGGAAATCAGCTTGTATGTTTCCACGTTTTTCTAAATAATATTTATATTTATGTAGCTAGAGGCTTCAAACTTTATGAATTTGTCCTAAATTTAATGGAGAATCAGATTATACTATAAGTGTTGGCATTATAACTTTTCATCATTGTTTAAAAATTCGTAAAACACAAAAATTATAGTTTTTTTTCAAATTGTGACGTTTATGTAAAAAACAATCTTTGGCTAAAATCTCTCTCCAGATACCCTAATACAACCATATATCACTGAAAAGAGCATAAAATTTCCTTATAAATGGTGAAATAATTTTTCTGGGTTTACGTGTTCTAAAAGTTTTATTACAATGTAAAGTTAATAAATAAATTTTTGAATAGCGGAAAAGGTATTTTCATTGACTAAGACAGAGTTTGTGGTAAGGATGTTAGAAAGTCAATAATATATAAAATATAGGACTATGGAGCTAAAATCATACGTAATACAATTTGCATGGCATATTTTGTAATAACATAAGGCTTACTGTTGGATATAAGACATTTACAACAAATAATTTTGTACAGTATGATGGCATTTTGAATTTAAATGTATACCCTTGTTAGCCTACGTATTACTGGAGAGCTGCATGCCAGTCTCAAAAGGTGAAATAATATTTGCAAGTTGTAGCATTACAAGAGTTTTAATACAATATAAAAATATGAAATGAAAACCTAGGATTTGATGAAGTTTTGGTCTTAATGGATTTCGCTGAGAATTATAATTTTGTTCTTCAAAATGAAGTACAGTCATACCACTGGAGCCATTTAAGTTGTTCAGTTCATCCTGTAGTAATATATTCTAAAAATGGAGATGGTACCTTAAAACATCATTGTGGTACTAGAAACATCATAGTGTTTCATTTCTGATGACCTAAGACACGATGTACCATTTGTCTTCTCTGTCCAAGAAAAAACGATTGATTTAATTAAGCTGACATTTCCATCAGTTGGCAGAGTGGAATATATGGGTGCAGTGCACAGTATAAAAATTTCAAAACCATGATGAATTTGTCATGAAAAAATGTTCAACTTAAAGGAAGTCATGGAAAATCTTCATGGAAGTTGTGGAAGGTCTTTTCATGCAACACGTCATGGAAAAACTGTATGTGACGGAATCGGGGGCAAGACAAAAGAACTAATACAAAGAGAAACCCCCAAAGTTCAAAAGCAAGTGAACGGATTGTAAATGCTTGGCAAATGTTCACACTTTGTAATAATCTGTTTTCAAAAATAAAATTTTTCTTTTTGAGTGAAGAAGATATTGAAAATATCAGAATAACCCAAAGTAGTCGTTTTGAATCTGGGCAAAGCATAACTGGAACAAGAAGTTTTAATTTTTTCCAGCCTGCATCGTCAGAAGAAATCATAGCAAAAAGAGTGAGCTCAGGCTCTGTTATCTGTTTAACACTTTCGCTGCTGCAAACATGTTTAAACATGAAATTTGCATAAGTTTCTATGTTAAGGAAAAAACCCGATCGGGGCCCACAGCAGCCAACGTGTTAAGAAAAAACCCATGAGGACCAATGATTGAACCTAACCTCCGTTCCCTTGTTGCCTGGGTTTATGAAAGCAACTGGTGGATTGGAATGGTTCAGCAAATTAATGAGGAAGAAGGGGATTATAATATCCTCTTTATGCAATCCTCATGGTACAGCTGACAACTTTTATTGGCCTCAAAAAGAAGAAAACTGTCCCGTACCACCACCTCATCTCCTTTGTAAAGCAAAACCTCCAGTGGTAACGTCACAATTGGATTGAACTTATAAGATTGATTCTGACTCTCAAAAATAAATTAACACAGCCTGGGACAACTTTAAAATATCACTATAGACGGTCAGCAATTTTAAGTTTCAGTGATTGTGTTTACTTACATTTCAAGTTACTTTCGAACCAAGCCAAGACTTTTAAAAACTATTTAACAATTTTTAACTTTTAACACAATTTGAAGATATACTATCATTTTGTACAACAGAAGAATTTTCCCGCGAAAATCTGGATAAGAAGTAAGTAAACCAGTGCAGTAACTAAATGAAATGTAAATATTGTATATTTTGTGTAGGTATCATAAATTCACGAGGTTGTTTAATGTAAGCTAAATCAGTACACCCTCAGTATTGAGGTAAAAAAGGAGCACTTAAGCCATGTCATTTCATATTTTTAAATTGGATTAAAACTCTTGTAATGCTACAACTTGCAAATATTATTTCACCTTTTGAGACTGACATGCAGCTCTCCAGTAATACGTAGGCTAACAAGGGTATACATTTAAATTCAAAATGACATCATACTGTACAAAATTATTTGTTGTAAATGTGTTATATCCAACAGTAAGCCTTATGTTATTACAAAATATGCCATGCAAATTGTATTACATATGATTTTAGCTCCATAGTCCTATATTTTATAAGATATTATTGACTTTCTAACATCCTTACCACAAACTCTGTCTTTGTCAATGAAAATACCTTTTCCGCTATTCAAAAATTTATTTATTAACTTTACATTGTAATAAAACTTTTAGAACACGTAAACCCAGAAATATTATTTCACCATTTATAAGGAAATTGTATGCTCTTTTCAGTGATATATGGTTCTATTAGGGTATCTGGAGAGAGATTTTAGCCAAAGATTGTTTTTTACATAAACGTCACAATTTGAAAAAAACTATAATTTTTGTGTTTTACGAATTTTTAAACAATGATGAAAAGTTATAATGCCAACACTTATAGTATAATCTGATTTTCCATTAAATTTAGGACAAATTCATAAAGTTTGAAGCCTCTAGCTACATAAATATAAATATTATTTAGAAAAACGTGGAAACATACAAGCTGATTTCCCGCTCATACTGCCATCGGAAATTACATTTTTCTACAACTTTAAACTACTATAATTCTGAAACTACTTAATGGAATTTGGTGAAACTTTGCATTTTTTCTTATTTTTGTACACACTTAATGTATACAAAATTTCATAAAAATCTGAGAACTTGGGTGTCAAATTGTAATTTGGCTGGATGATTTGACATGGAATGGCCCCAAACAAAGTTTTATAAATACTATTCTTGTTGTATTGGGAGATTATTGTATCATTAATACAAATTAAAATCAGATAACTTAAATAAAACTGTGTATGATGTGAAACTAAAAAAAATTATAAATTAGAAAATTAGACCTTTAAATACTGAAGATTAAAATCAAAGTAACTCTAAAATTATTTAATTACACTACTAAATTCAAAATTGAAGTCCATAACAAATATTACAGTACATTTATTTAAACATAAGTACCATGTACAACTGCAAAATAAATAAAGAAAGTAATAAAAGTAGTACAGTGATATAATGTTAATTTGGTTATATTACATTTAAAATAATTATCTATTAACCTCATCAAAAAATAAATTTAGGTTATTGTTAATAATAATTTTTAGTTGAATTTTCCAAAACCACACAAGATAATCTATAATATTATAAAGAAGAGGTGGTTTCTGTCTGTCTGTCTGTCTGTCTGATGTTCCGGGTGAACGCAAAAACTACTTAACCGACTGGGCTAAAACTTTACACAAAGGTAGATCTTGAACCCATGCAACACATAGGCCTATTCACTTCCTTAAAATCCCCTCGGGCTGCGCCCCGTGAACGTTCTAAGTTTCAATGTTTACATTTCATAAGAAAGTAAACATTCAGAAACTGTAATGCGAACAGCTGAGGGCACTTACATTTGACAGATTAAAGAGCAGAAGCAAGAACAACAGCTGTTTCAAGCTAACTAAAATTAAATTTGCATTGACTATAGAACGGGTAAGGAAAACCCCTGTGCGAAGAACGTGTACATCAAGTTTATATGTATTTATTTCAATATACCGTATAATTAATCTATATAAATAAAATTAGAGTTTTGTCTGTACATTGCTTGGAATTATGAAATTTTTTCATATTTTCACGTTTTACACCCTAGGGAAACCAAAACAAATATTATCTCAATTTATGTCTGTCTGTCAACTGTTTGTCTGCCGGTAACGCTCAAAGACGGGTTTTTGTTCGCTTTTCACTGGAAAACGGGTGCACTGACATTAATGAAACTTTGTTTCTTTGTTCTATATATGCGTGAGAAGGTTTTAGGGGACTATAAACTGGCATACGCCTTTTTAAAAATAATGGCGGCCGCTCAAAAACGTGATTTTGTGCGGTTTTGGTCATGTTTTGTTCGCTTTTCACAGGAAAATGGGTGCACCGATTTTTATGCAACTTTTTTTCTATCTTCTATATGTGCGTTAGAAGGTTTTAGGCTAATTGGATTGTTTTAAATTACCTTAGGACACTGCCCCATAGGGTTTTAAAGATCCTATGCTATTCTTATGGACAAAGCATTTATTTATATTGAACCAGATGATGGCATAGTTATTCTATAAATAGGTTTTTTAGTTCTTTTTTAAAACTTTGAGTGAAGATTGGTAATAAATAACATAAGTGGATATATGATCTATATCTATATTTGTCAGACTCATGCACTCACTGGCATAGTGATCACTTTATCTAAGAAACGACAATGTCTATTGAAGATAAAATTTTGGATGGTGGTTCCCCTTATGCTGCAGATTCGCAATAAGAATACGTTTAAAAAAGTCCTATAGGTTTCTTCGCTAATTTACTTTTATGGAAATTTTATGAGTATTAGTACTTACTGGACCTTTGTGAGTTAATTTTCGGTAGGAACATAAGTAATTCATCAGGAAAAAAACGCAAGCCTATTCCTGTTACGGAAATGTTTAAGGGCTTCGCCCCCCGGAATTTCAAAATACAATATTTTAAAAATCTTGCACATACTCTTGGACTGATGGATCTGAAATTCGGTAGGAATGTAGCTGATAGCTCAGTGCAGACATTTACCTACTCCAGACACAAATATACTCAATGACTCTGGCCCAATAGCCTTTAATATAAGCACGTTAGTCATAACACACCAACTACTCAACCAGTAGAGCTGAAATTTGATGCCTTAAAGTAAATAAGAAACAACATCATGGGGAGTCACGGTGTTGTTCTCTGGAAATCTCACACAGACCCTTTATCGTAAGTGAGACATGAGTGAACGAGTCTACGCCTCTCTAAAAATATATTTTATGTAGCCGACCAGTGAGCGTCTGAACTTAACAGTAAATATGAAAATGTATTTTTGAGAAGATTAAGGGGTTGATCAGTTTTGTTATGCGCTTTTAAAAGTTGAGATTGGGACATTGAAAAACAAATTAAGGTCTCAGAAACATCTATCCTTCACTCGGCACTATCGATGAATCACAGGATTTATTGATTTACAGTTTGTTACACCGAGGTTCATAAACAGTTCAATCTGGAAAGTGCCTGGATCTGTGATTGTGCCATCCTCACGTCCACCAATGAACAAGCAACGGAGATCAACACAAATGTAGGTCTACTCCAAAGGGAGGAACGAACATATACAAAATGTAATACGTTCATTTAACCATGACCACTGTTAGAACAGTTTGTATATATTGATTTACAATTATTTCAATAAAATCAAGTAGTCATATGTTTTTAAAACATATGATTTTTCCAAGTTTAAATTGTTTATTTACAATTATAATGAAAACAGGACCTGGCAAGAATGGTGATTTTAAAAGTGGTTTGTCAATGTTTTTAAAGTTAAATGTTTCGTTACATTACTATTAATTTATTGGAATGTAAAGATTAATGTATCAAAGTATTTAAAATGTTAAATTAAACGGGGTTAATATTTTGTTGTACTTGAGTTATTTTATTTCTAAAATCGAATCCAAAGTGTTACGTGTACCGATTTGGAGTCGCAAAAACCACACCGTTCACTACCCGACAGAGTTCCTCGATTTGGCAACAGTACCCGAATTATCTGCCATAGTATATTTCGTTAACTTTAATTTAATTCTACTTTAAAAGTGTAAAATGTAATTTAAATATTGTCAAATTATGTGGGTTGTTAATATTTTTAGTTAATCTACCATTTATATACAACCCGTACGAAGGACGGGTACATCAGCTAGTCTAACATATAACAGATATATGTATGTAAAAATTTCACAGCACAATAAAACAATAACAAATTTAGGCTACCATTTGAAATTAATCAAGTTAGTGGCTATTTTTTAATTAGTTTTCAACCATTTTTGAAACCTTTTTTTATATAATTTAAAAATGTCACTAGTATATTTAAATAACAATAATAATAATACATAAATAAAAGCAGTTTAATTTGAAATCATAATGGAGAAAGAACGTGATTTAAAAGATAGTATTCCTGTTCTCACTCTAGGAATGATGTTGACAAACAACTGATTTATATAGCTAATTACCGGATCCCTCCCCCCTCACCACTTACGCTTTCCTACTCTAAACCTTTCTTGTCTTCAAGGACATATTATTTTCCGACCCTACCCAGCCCCTCCCCGCTCCCCTTGCCCACCTTTCTTATCTCCATTCTCGTTCAGCTATAAATAACACCTGTCAACATCTCTTTTCCCTATGAGTTTTGGTGCTTGTTTTCCTAAAAGGAAATGACTAGTTATAAATAGGAGTCGGTCGTATTTAAACCACTTATTTTGTTAAACATTGTTTAGCTTATCTCTGTTTATTGTTTGAAAGCAGTAAACTGTACCGTACCGAATCTGTACTGGGGTTATGTTCTGTACCGAACTGATGACGGTAATTAGTTGTGTACTGTACCGGTACCGTTTTTTCGGTGCACCGCAGACCCCTACTTCCTCTAGGCCTAGGCACTAAAGTAGGTGTAGGTGACTAGGCATAGGCCTAGTAGGTGAGACATGGCCCACTTGAGGGGCTGGAATGAAGGGCCTAGGAAGGGGTGCTGGGTCATCCTCACTGAACTGCATTGTCGGGAATAACTTAACCTACCTACACCTATATTTGATAGCCTAAACAACCTCCTTTGGCTTAAATCACAATTAGGATGATCGCTGGCCCAGACCCCTGTGGGGGGCTTCACCAGCAGGTCGCTCTTTGGCCACAATTTAAAGTAAATTGGTCCAAATTTTCTTTAAGACCTAAATTTTACAAATATTCCAAGGCTTTGATTATTTTTAGGGATTTAACGTATCAAATCTGGTCATATACCTGTTGGTGAATACTACTTGGCATGGAGAAGTATTGTATGTTAAATTTTAAGTTTCCATTTATTTAATAACTGCTTGGAAAGAAAATTGAAACCATACCCTGGATTTTGTAATATAGCCTTTATAGGACGTTGCTTAACCCATTGAGGTAGTAATTTTATTCTATTTGCAGTAGCCTATAACGGAAATTGATTGGTGGTGCACTCTAGTAGCAAAATATGTAACTAATGACCGCGGGCGGCTACGGTTTTATCCGCTAGGGGCGCGGATTGACTGAAAAACCTTAATATCGCCGCCAGGCCTTTGGTCGTGTTAGCTGAGTTGGCTACGTCGTGGAAACACCTTGGCCAGGTGGTGATACGATGTTCGTGGGTTCGATTCCCGCACACGACCAAAACTGACCAGTTGTGCAACTCTCAATGAGTTAACGGGCTGTGGCAACGTTGGTGGGAGGGCCCAAGTAAAACAAATGGTGGCAGGTTTGCTTGGAAGTTGACAGGATCGGTTAATTCTTTGAGACTTGCACATGGTCAACACTGATTTTGCTAATTTTTACTTATGTCTACTCTGTGTGTGCCAATGCGACTCTCTAAACTGAAAGAAAACAATATTTTAATTAAAATACGCCATGAATCCATTTAAAAACACCAATTTTATACTCCAATTCACAGGTTAATAAAATTACTAGTAAGGAACGAGACCAGCTCGTATGTCTACGCCAATGGGTTAAACCTTATAAGGGGAAAAAAACAAAGTTAACAACCTAAATTGCTATGTATTTGGTCAACAATGAGCATTCTGCAATAAATATAACATTATTTTTAAGGGTTTTTTACCCTAGGTGGAGCGCTACATCAAAATATACAACAAAAAAAACACGAATAAATTTGCAAGAGTTCAAAGTCTTTTTTCTTTCGGGTATTTAAGTGATACAATCTGGGCGTATGACTGGTTCTAAATACTAATTAATTGTAATGTAGGAATACTGTGTGCCAAATACTAGGCCTTTAAGTTCTGTATTAGAACGGCAAACCATTGAAAACCATGTACAAATCTTGAAATTTAAACAATCTAGCGCTATCTAAGGGTGAAGGGGTCAAGATACGGCAAAAAGTCATGGGAAGAAAATTGTAGATTGCCTAAAATCCGTGGCACGTGTTAGTCTCCGTGTTTTGATAGGACAATATGTTTGCCGCTATTAAAATAAAACGACACTACATTTTTTATTTTTTATTTGCCATTATTAATTTTTATTTAGGGAATTTAAACTGACAAAAGTAAGGTTTGGAAATTTTCCCTGGGCTTAATAGGTGAAAAACACCACTATGCTAAATATCAAGTTCATAGCTCAAGTATAAATGGTGTCACGTGCATGTCACTTAATCTCAATTGGCATAGAACCATCATAGCATTACTACTTGTACGAAGAAAATGGTCAAATCTAAAGATATTTAGAGTTTTTGATTTTCTGACATTTTTAAGTCATTAAGACTGGTCAAATTACTGCTATTATGTTCTAAGACATATTTTATAGACATACTGCGTGCCCAGTATTAGGCCTTCATCAATTATATTAACATGATAACAAATAAAATACCGCCATAAAATCTCGAAAATATGTTGAAATTTGAAAAATCTAGTTGTACCAAAGTGCAACTCTTCTTCTGTCAAACAAAATTTACAAAATATATTAAGTTCCAAGGGTTAAAATCATCACAAACAACTAAAAACCTAGGAAATGTGGTAACCATCGATAATTTGTAGTTTACGTAACGTAATTTAAAAAGCTTATAAAAAACCTTTAATCTGTAGTTCATATAATGAAATCTGCAAATATTATAACAAATAATATTATGTGCAAAAATTAGGCCTCTCAAAAAAATATTGAAGTAGAACACGATTTCAGAACCTGAAACCTTGAAAATTCTCTAAATTGGGTCAAAACCAATCCTGAAAATCATGCAGAATATGTGGAAATAAAACATGCAAAATATGTGGAAAATAATACAACTTGAATAAATAAAATACAGAGTTCCTCAAGGATCTATTTAATATAGTAAATATATTAAAAGTACACAAATTTTAAGGCTTAGCTTTGTTATAGAGGGTTAAATAATACAAATTGGTCATATGCATGCTGCATACTGCGTATAGGTCATAGTATTCAGAAATCGGATACGAAATAATGATATTCCAGGTATATTTTCAAAAAGTCCGTCCCCCACTTTAATTTTTTTGTTTGTTAAAATAAACAAATCACGTTTGGGGAACGATAATAACTTAACCCCTAGTATATTTTGACGTTATCGGAAATTTTGAGTGTCCCCTAAAAATGGGGGATTTTGGGGGTAACTCAAAATTTTCAAATGTAAACCCCTTTTGAGTGACCTCTCATTTTAAAGAGCTTTACAAAAATAGGCGAATGGTGGAGATTGGAGGTCTGTAACGTGTTTCTATCCAAAATGACAGCTTGTCAAAGTTTTGAATACAACTCATTCTTAAAACCTGGCGTCTAAGACTTTTGGAGTTTTAATTTCACCTTTGGTGACTTAAAACTGAAACGACTCTTGAAGAAATGCAATTAAATGAAAAACTGGTCTCTTTTGGTAATATTTAAAATTTGGAGAACCCGCAAAAATGGGGGATTTTGGGGGCAACTCAAAATGTCCTAATGAAACCCCTTTTGAAGAGGTTAAATTTACTTTTAACTGACACCCTTCACCTCGGTTTAAAAAGCTCTTTAAAATGAGGGGTCACTCAAAAGGGGTTTACATCAGAAAATTTTGAGTTGCCCCCAAAATCCCCCATTTTTGCGGGACACTCAAATTTTAAACATCAGCAAAAGAGACTAATTCTTCATTTAATAGCATTTCTACAAGAGTCGTTCCAGTTTTAAGTCACCAAAGGTGAAATTAAAACTCCAAAAGTCTAAGATGCCAGGTTTTAAGAATGAGTTGTATTCAAAACTTTGACAAGCTGCCATTTTTGATAGAAACACGTTACAGACCTCTAATCTCCACCATTCGCCTATTTTTTAAAGCTCTTTAAAATGAGAGGTCACTTGCTCGATGCTATCCGAATACGCGTGGCCACTCTAGTTTATTCTGTGCTCGCTGGTCTTACCATGCCGACTATGGTAATAGCTTCTTCCCTATAGGGGAAATTCACTAAAACTAGGAGAACCCGTCCGATTTTGCACCAATATTAAATTGCAAATTTTGCTTTTATAAGTTATTGTATTTAGTTTTAAAACAAATTAATCTAAGATAACTAAAGCAAAATCAAAATAAGTAAAAAAAAACATGTTTATACTAATTAAATCTAAATGCATTGTTTACACAACCTCTTTAAAAACTATTGTTACTGATTATTATAGGATTGGGTTCCTGGTCTAGAAAATAAATTCATAGCCTAATCCAATAAACTTATGTATATGTTTTTGATAAAATACTTGTTTTTTGTTAATAACACTTAAGCATTATTTTTTAAAGAATTATTAGTAACTTTGACACAAATTTAAATGGACTTATTGGCAAATGAAGGTTTCTTGCAAAAACAGTGTTTAATCCAGTATACTATTGATTGAAGTTGCTGATTAAATCCTCAAACTCGTTAATGCCAAACAGTGGCGTAACTGCCGGGCCCACAGGGTCCGCGGTGCGGGGGGCCCGCGAGCCTAAGGGGCCCATGGGCCGAGGCGGCGGGGCCCGCCGCGCCGGCAGAAATAAAAGCCCGCGTAATGGGATGAAATTGTTATATTTATTTACAAAACGTTTCAAGATAGCAATAATTTTGTCAGTAAAACTTGAAGAATTAATATATTTTTAGCATAGTAATAGATCTCTCATTCATTGTGCTTAGTATTTAATAAATTTTTTTTTCTCGATTTTAATTACTTTAAAGTGAAATCTTTTAACAAATATTTCACCTTTCTGCATAACAATTTTAAAACCTAGTGTAAAGTTTTGAACTGTGTTTTTGAGAATGAATCATCATTAGGATAGTAATAAATTATGCCGGGGCTCATGATAGGATCCGTTATAAAAATGAACCGTAAACCCTATAGGGGCCATTTCACTCCAAACTGAACCTGAATCCACTCCAAATAATTTTTCCACATTTGGACAGGAACAGAATCAGTAATGAATTACTGGCCTAGAATCTTATTAAAAACGTGAAAACCTTTGTGCGTTATTAAATGACTACAATTTTTAATTCTGAAACTGACGTTATATGTTTGGAGGTTAGGAAACGCCTGGCTCCTGCAACCTTATCCCAGAATCTAGTATAATGGATAGGGATAGATAGAAACTGTACGATTTTTATAAATGGTGAGGGCTGAAAATAAGTTGGGGGGGCGGCCCAAAAAAAATCAGTCACGCCACTGATACTTTGTAAGGTCTGTGCAGTCGATATAATTAAGGCTTTCTAGCTAACTGGAAGATACCTCGTAAAAACAGCTGTAAGGTCACCTGATCACCAATCGAATCTGCAGTGTTTGCTGGAAACACAATATTTATCGTACACGTACCATATTTTCTTTAACATTGTAATTAAAATAAACATTGTTTAACTGCTTACATTCTTTGATCAGCTGTTATTTTATGAAACTTCAGTCAACTCCCGATTATCCGGGAGCGGGTTAATCGGGTTGCGGTTTAACCGGGGTCACAAAAGGTTTATTTTTTTTATTTTTATTTATCCCCTTCTAAACATAAAAAGAGCAATAGTAACAATTTATTTTGCTAAATTATCCCCAGAATCATATTTAATTTACTTTGTTTATCAGAATAAATACTATACAAACAATTTAGTAACCACAACATAATCTGAGAGTCTGTCTTTCGCTAATGAGCCATGGGCGCGTGATGGGGAGCGATGACCTTGACTCTGCACGGACGGTCGGACGCGGACGTCTAAAAATAGAAACATCTCAAAACAATCACCCTTCCCGCTGCTGTTCACCCACAGTGACGGACAGACAGACAGACGGACGGTAGGGCGCGGACGTCTAAAAATAGAAACATCTCAAAACAATCACCCTTCCCGCCGTTGTTTACCCTCATTGGGTTTTCCCCCATTGCAGAATTAATTAGCATACTGTTCGGTGTAGTTTAGAGAGTTTGGTGTTAATAGAGATTCTTAACCTATTAAATATCATTCGGTGTTTTGGATAGTATTTACTGCTATCAACCATTGCTAGTATTAACTATTATTAGCTTGATTGTTCGTAGATGTTATCACAATTTAATGATTTTCAAAAGTATTTAATCTACATAAATATATCTTAAATAACATTAAAACACAATATTGTAGTATACAAATGTTGATAAACCTTTATTATATTTGTAATATTCAATTTATTGAATCCCTTTGTTTTAACCGTGGTTTTGGGTTATCCGTGACCCTCCAACCGGTCACTACCCCAGGAGTTGACTGTAATATATTGTTTTGATTTATTTGTATTATTAGATTAAGGATTAAGGGTATAAATGTTCTTTCTGCTTGTCCAGTGGCAATTTAAAAATAGCTGTACTATTATTATAACCTGTAAGGTTGGCAACTTTTATAGTCTGTTGTTGATTTATGCATCAGCTGAACCCAAATCGCAAGACATCTTTGCTGCGAACATTACTCTTATGGAAATGATCATACCCAAACCTGGGCTGAAAGTTCTAAGAACCTTGATGAAGCTTAACGTTTTGACACTCGTCAATTTATTCTTAGGTATTTTATACTACATTGACTGATGGAACTTTTTTAAAAACATTATATCCTTAAAAAACCTTGGTGTTACGAAATCACTAAAATTAAACAATCATGGAACTGACATTATGTATATGGAGGTTAGGTTCCTTGGTTCATGCAACCTTATCATAAAATATAGTAGGCCTAATGGAAAGGGTTAAAGGGATAAGGTGAAACTTTATGATTATGTTACATGGGGGGCCCTGAAGATAGGTTTGCAGGGGGGCCCAAAAAATCAGTTACGCCACTGATGCCAAACAGCTTCATATACAAATAGGTAATAAGAATGTTGAAGACTAATAAACACTCTCAATATTTAATGGGATTACTTACCTGAATGCTTTATTAGGTCTACATTTAATTCTTATATTACAAAATGTAAAATTTTCATAATATAAATTATATGGCAGCAAAATGGTCTGTCACCTCCTACAACAGTGAAGGCTCTCCTACAACTTAATGTCTGGGTCCTGTGTTTGTTCCAAAATGAATAATAAATTTAAATAATAGGAATTTGGCTTAAAACAGTTGGCATTGATTTGTTAAACCTGTCGTGATACCTTGGTAAACTTAGTTAAACTATAAGTTACACTTTTAGATAAAAAATCGTAGAGAACCGATAGCAGTTTATTGCTATAACTTTCATGCAGAAGTGTAATGCTGCAAAAAAGGCTTTTCAATTAGACATGAATGTACCAATCTTAAGAAGATTCCTATGAGCACACAGCATATCACTGTGGACTAAGTACATCTGTGACCTTAGGAACCCAACAGTTCATCATCCTATAACCTCCTTTGCAGGTTCTTTTGTGGGAAGCCAAGTCCGAGGTTGCAACAGTTGAGCAGTTGGAGCAGTTCTACGTCTTGTGTCCGGTTGCAGTCAAGGATGGTTACCTGGTGGAGACAATACGTCAATTTTCTGCCTCTCACTCCAATCCCCCAATCATGATCTTCACTGACACATGCAAGTATGTATTGATGTTAAGATAATTGACAAAACATAGTCTAGTGGGTTAATATAAAGAATGTAACTTTGGAAAGTAGTGATGAGATTAACCCAGGTGAAAAAACGATTCACCCAGATCTTGTCTCTCAACCTATTCACCCAGTTCTTGTCTCTCAACCGATTCACCCAGTTCTTTC
The DNA here is from genome assembly GCA_963675035.1 of Allygus modestus. NCBI lineage: Eukaryota > Metazoa > Arthropoda > Insecta > Hemiptera > Cicadellidae > Allygus > Allygus modestus. The sequence continues at coordinate 74,977,725 of OY776111.1, read as the reverse complement.
CTCTCAACCGATTCACCCAGTTCTTATTCTCTCTGTCGGTTAGGTGAATCACCTGAACAGCCTGAAGCTGGGTTTTCCTAGGTGCGGAACCTTTCGGCGACCGACTGCGGAACAACCTAGCTAATTTCGGTTTTGACTGTTGAGGGGATAACACCAAGGGCAATAAAATAAAATAATATTTTCTAAAACGTAGGTCTATTCCAACACACAACATACTGTGTTTAGTATTTTTAATATCTCCTCAACCAATTGTCATATAACAATACTGTAATATGTAAAATAACAGAAAGAAAAGGTTGTAATTTGTTTCTCAGTTTTAAACTATTGATATTTTACTTTTAAAACAAAATAAAACAACCCATTATTTAAGCTAAAACTTAAAAGGGCTTGAGGGCCTTGGATCCCGTCTCCTCACTCGGGTCCTCTATGTCCATAAAGTAGAGTTTGGAACGGAGCCCGAGATACTCAAACAGGGATCTGCCGTTACACTCGTCCTTGAACTTGCCAATGACTTTAGCGTTGATGGGGCTGTAGCAAGGGTGGGTCCTGGGGTAGGCGCTGGTATCGAAGTCGTTCAAGTGCTCCATCCCTGTATACGTCCTGTGAGACGATGTCAAACACGAAGCTGTCCGTGTCCATGTAGTCTACGGTCAGGCGGTCACCGTAGCAGTTCTTCATCTTGCGCAAGAACTCGTACATGAGCCACTTGCTCAGCTCCAGGACAGACATGCCGATGTTGATGGGTTTGTCCAGGACGATGTTCACCCTGGCGAGGTGGACGAGGGCTACGTCCTCCGTGTAATACGTGCGGTCCAGAAAATTGGACTTGGCCACGTATTTGCTGAACTTCTCCGGAGTGCACACCAGCTTGACGTTGAGGCGCTTGCGCACGTTCTCGATGGTCTTGCCAAAGACCACGTTGTTCATGAGCTTAAAGAAGTCTTGCTCGAACTTGGTCTTGGCCTTCTTTCGCAGCTCGGTGTTCATCAGGATGTAGGGCTCGAGCCATCGAGACTGGCGAAACGAGACCGCCCGATGTACAGCCCCAAGCTCCAGTCCGTTGTTCAGCGCCTGCTGCAGGATCCTGTAGTGACAGATGTAGTGCTCCTTGTCGTCCAGGGTGGTCACCAGCTTGGGGAACTTGCCTGTCGGAGGACGCTTGGTCTCGCAGCAGTATGTAAGGTCCCTGTGCAGGTCGTGGAGGCGAGCGGGGTAGCGGAGGTCCACCTCCAGTATGTAGCCCCGGTCGGCCTCCGCGTCCAGCGAGGCGATGTCCAAGGCGTCTATCTCCTTGCGGTTGAGCCACTGGAAGTCTCCGGTGGGCAGCTACTGGGACATGGCCCAGTCGTACAAGTTATTGGCGTCCAGGTACAGGAGGTGGCGTGTAGGCTCGTCGTGGCGTCGATCCTCGGGGCGGCACTGCTCGTGGTTGGCCTTGGCGTAGCAAGTGATGGCTTGGGAGATACCTCCTCGGATGCCTTGCTCCACGAAGAGGTACATGTCAAAGTCCCGCAGCGTGTCCAGCTCCACGTCACAGGTCTTGAGCATGATGTCCCAAGCGTAAGAGGGCAGGGTGTAGTAATGGGCGGGGTCCAGTCCGTACTCGGCTAACGAAGTATCCCTGAACTGCTCAAACACATCAGTGAGGAGGGCGATGTCGTAGCGCAGGTACTTGTCGGCGTAGTCCTTGAGGTGGTTGCAGTCAAGGGCTCGCCACACGTTGAGGGCGTGCTCGTACTCCTCCTCCTTGATATCTTCCAGGGTCATGCTGTTTTTGAACGCGGCCCGAGGAGGTAGCTGTCTGGTGGAGTACAGCATGTCGTACGACGTGACAAAGTCGTAGGGGAACACGCCCTTCCTGCGCACCAGGTCGAAGAGCCGGTCGTCGGGGAACCGCTTCCTGGTCTCGCGCATCTTGTCAGTGGGAAGCCCCGCTGCCAGGCTGGCCAGGCTCATGGACAGGAACCTGTAGGTGTCCAGGAAGTGCACCGCAAAAGACGACTGTCGTTGGTGGTCCCCGGGCTGGCCAAAGTGGAACCGCTTGGTGAAAGCGATATAGCGCTCCTCCGTGTGCGCCAACACGTCCACATCACCGGGTTCAATGGACAGCTCCCGCACTACGAAGTGGGCGTCGTAGTTGGACAGGTTGTGGAAGTAGCAGTTGATGACCCGCTGCTCCCTGTACCGCAGATTGCACGACTGGTGCGCCGCTCCTCGGAACTAGTACGGTGGAGCGTGGTTGTGATCCCGCACCTTGACGTCCTGCTCGGTAAACTCCTTGTTGCAGAGGTAGCAGTGGGTCACAGCGAGGTACTCGTCCATCTCCTGTCGGGTCAAGGAAGTGTGCAGAGCTCTCATGCTGAACAGGAACTCCCACAGCAATAGCACGTCCATCTTCAGCCTCTCCATAAACACCTTGGATGCGTCGGCCCCGAAGTAGACCCGGGGTCAAACTCCTCCAGGCCTAGCGAGTCAACGATCTGGTAGGCGAAGGCATACGGGATGTGCATACGCAGGGGTCTGGTGCCAGGTGGTTGTTCCGCGGGGTCGTCGGCGACAGGCTGAAGGGAGCACTCGAAGTCCGCGTAGATGCAGAACCTCTCTCGCTGGGTGTACTCGGGATACGTGAACCGGATCTTCTCCTTCTTCGACATGTCCAAGCGGAGGGGAGCCTTGGCGTAGCAGTAACGCCTATGCTTCTCCAAGCGCTGAGCGCCCGTCAGCCCGAGCTTGTTGGGCTGGTTGTCAAAGTAGGCGAAACACCGCTTGCAGATGTAGATCCTGTGGTCGTGGTTGGTGAGCTGGGGGCGGACCAGTCGGCTCAGGTTCCTGATGAATGTGTAATGGCTGTTACCCTTGGTTGTCACGTACAGCAGATCGCGATGGTCCTGGAGCTCCCGCTTGCATATCTTCAACGGGTATACCCTGTCCTTGAACTCGGGTGTCCCGCCAGGCCGTCTCCCTACCATCGCGCGCTCGATCCCATAAACGTTCACGCTGATGGCGTTCTTGCGTTCGAAAGCCTTGATGTCCTTCAGTGTGACGGGGAAGCGCAGGTCGGTCCAGTCGTACCGGGCGATGATGTCCAAGGTATACCTTGCGGGTCTCTGCTGGTTATTCCGGACGAACGCAGCCAGGATCGCGTACATGAAGCACATGTCATCGTTGTTTTGGACATTGATGACTGCGTGTGTAGCGTCAATGGCCTTTGGCAAAGGAATAAACGCTCTGCCTCTGAGCGGTGTGTACTTGTTCACGCGGATCTCCAGGTCGCGTATGTGCAGGTAGGTCCAACCGCTGCCCACCAACTAGCACTGCTCCTTCTTGTTCATGATCATGGTGAAGGCCGCCGATAGGAAATCCTCCAAGTCAGAGGCCTCGGTCAGCGGGACATTGACGGTATTGAAGGATTGCAGACGGGTAGCCCCGTGGATGTTGGTGAACTCACACTCCAGGACCATGTTCACCTTGATGCTAGGATGTCTGCTCCTCATGTCGGTCAAAAGATCAAAGACCTCCTGGAAAAGTAAGACCAGCGCCTCCTCAACAGTCAGCAAGGCGTCCAAAGGTTGAGACAGTCGAAAGGTGAGGAGGCGTCTGCGGAAGGCTCGATGCACGAGCTGGAACGCGGGGAGACCGGCACCCTTCATCGGCTCCTCACTAGGCCCCGGTTGTGGCTCCCTGCTGGGCTCCGATTGAGGCTCCCTGCTGGGCCCCGGTTGCGGCTCCCTGCTGGGCCCCGGTTGCGGCTCCGCGCTAGGCGCTGGCAGCGTCCCGAAGTGGTCTCGGACGAGGTTCAACACGACGGGACAGCTGCGCGTCTGGTGGCGGTCCCGGTTGTGGCGGCGGGTGAACTCCCTGTCGCAGAAGGCGCAGCGGAACCTGGCTGCGCGGGCCTCCAACTCTGCTCCTCCGTCTACAACACATAATGACAGTTACTCCACTAATAACAAAAGGTAAACGGGGGGGAAAGACATAAGGGGGGGATGACGTAAGGGGGGGGGGGTGATGGAATTGACACTTAGCACAATTTATTATGTGAATTTTTAAAGTTAAATTTATTAAATATTAATTAAAAGAAGTATTTTTATGAAAAGGTAGTCTATAGATTATAGTTACTAACCTCGGAGTTCCTCCACGGGTTGATGGTGAACAGTAGTGGTGTGACGGCTGAGGTTGTCCGTTCGTGAAAAGCGTCTACCACAGACGTTGCAGTCATGGCGTCTGTCGTTGTGGGCAGACTCTGTATGCCTCCTCAGGTTTCTGAACAGGCTGAAGGTGCGACCGCAAACCTCACACAAATGTTGGTTGTTCATCTACAACAACAACGGATACGTTAAGTAACTTTCTAGAGGAATGTAAAAATAAAAATATTAAAAAGGAAACAACCATGATACGCTCAGAATAGCTCCACTGATTTATGTATGTCTTACACATTATAATGTTAGGTTCAAAATCAGTTAACCAGAAATTATCATTCGTTGGAAAGACCTAATACATTTAATATAGAACTGTTTTAAAACAGGGTTTAATTAAGAGTGAATAAAGAGTTGAGAGTACGTACTAAGTAAAAGAAAATTTAAAATGGTTTATTCAATAAAATATTTCTACTTACGTTTAAGTATTGAAGGTAATCGAAGCAGGAAGAAGTCACTGGTGAGGAGCACACAAGTGGACACTCGATAGCACATTCACAGATCAACTGAGGAGGGTAATTAGGCACAGCTCATTAAATAGCATTAGTCTGTGAGCGGTAAACCACAATTAAACAAGCACTTGCCTCGGGGTATAATGGAGAGGGTGACGTCATGTAGAGGAGGGCTTTGTGTAACTTTTTTACTTTATTTAATATTTAATTTTAGTTCTTGTAAATTTTTTTTACATAAAGGATTTAACATATACACTTCCTCGTATCTATTCCAATCGTTCACTACTAGCAAATACTGCTGTTCATACCGGATCCATTCCCAGTACTCTTTCTCGAATGGAAAGTCCTCCGCAAGGTACCTTCTGCCCTCCTCTACCACCCACATCTCTTAATCATCACGCGGAAAGGTATTAATGTTCTTGTACCGCTCCGCTCTCCACAGCAAGTCGCTCTCGTACTTTTCCAAGTCGTAGTGGATCCTCGGAACGCACTCCGCCGTAAACTTCTTATCAAGGCGCCGGACGCGCTTCCTCCACTCGTACTGACAGTCCAGTGGTCTCCACACAGGCTTCACACGCCTAACTTTCACAGTCTTTCCCTCCGCACCAACACTCACTTCAACCCGCTCGGTATCGCTGATGCTGTCAGAGGACATGGTGCCGCGACTCTCGACCGTTAACTGAAGGTAAGAGAGGAGCAAACGAGGTGAAAACGAAGGTGCCCGTGGTAAACATCACGTAACAAGGAAAAACCAGCGACAAACAAGGAAAGTAAACAGCACGTAGCGGAAAAAGCCGGCGGTAAACAAGGAAAGTAACGGGGGGGATGACGTCATTGGGGGGGGTTGACGTCATGGAAAGGAACTTTCTAAATATGTTTACTGGGGAATTTTCTCATCAATAACAAGTCCCGTTAATCTCCTATACAATCAGGCTCACACTCTTCAGTCGTTAGCATGGCTGCTCCGTGGGAGGATGATGTAACGGACTATGACTACGAGTTTGCGCTTGAAAGTGCAGATTTCGTAGATCAGTTGGAGCAAGAGGCTTAACTAAAACGAGCGTTTGCCCAACAGATACGGGAGCAGGAAGAAATGGAGTGTCTGGAGCCGGAGCCGAGCGGGCTGCAGCAGCCTCCTCCATCGCCTCAGCCAGGACCAAGCGGGCTACAGCGGCCTCCTCCATCGCCTTAGCCCACACCGTCTCCGTCGCCGCCTCCATCACCCCAGTCGAAGACATCTGAGGACCCCCAACCACCGAGGACTGCGAGACAGGTGTACTTGGAGTGGGAGGAGCTTCAGGACAATGTCGACAGAGTGTGGGTGGTCGAGCCGCAAAACGAGACACATTGGCGGTGGTTCATGTCCGACATGGCCAGGCTGCGCGAGTTGGAAACTGAATTAGACTGCTTGGAAGAACAAGAGCGTACGGCTAATAATGAAGAATAGCTTTTTATAATTATAAGTTATTTGTTAATTTAATAAATGTTTCCCATGTCCCAAAAAAAAAAAAAAAATACAAAAAAGAATAAAATAAAACAAACAAAATCGGAAATAATGAAATGATAGGAATGGGGGATGACGTAATGGGGGGGGGATGACGTCATGGGGGATGACGTCATTGGGGGGGGTGACGTCATGGAAAGGAACTTTCTAAATATGTTTACTGGGGAATTTTCTCAACAATAACAAGTCCCGTTAATCTCCTATACAATCAGGCTCACACTCTTCAGTCGTTAGCATGGCTGCTCCGTGGGAGGATGATGTAACGGACTATGACTACGAGTTTGCGCTTGAAAGTGCAGATTTCGTAGATCAGTTGGAGCAAGAGGCTTAGCTAAAACGAGCGTTTGCCCAACAGATACGGGAGCAGGAAGAAATGGAGTGTCTGGAGCCGGAGCCGAGCGGGCTGCAGCAGCCTCCTCCATCGCCTCAGCCAGGACCAAGCGGGCTACAGCGGCCTCCTCCATCGCCTCAGCCCACACCGTCTCCGTCGCCGCCTCCATCACCCCAGTCGAAGACATCTGAGGACCCCCAACCACCGAGGACTGCGCGACAGGTGTACTTGGAGTGGGAGGAGCTTCAGGACAATGTCGACAGAGTGTGGGTGGTCGAGCCGCAAAACGAGACACATTGGCGGTGGTTCATGTCCGACATGGCCAGGCTGCGCGAGTTGGAAACTGAATTAGACTGCTTGGAAGAACAAGAGCGCACGGCTAATAATGATGAATAGCTTTTTATAATTATAAGTTATTTGTTAATTTAATAAATGTTTCCCATGTCCCCCAAAAAAAAAAAAAATACAAAAAAGAATAAAATAAAACAAACAAAATCGGAAATAATGAAATGTTAGGAATGGGGGATGACGTAATGGGGGGGGATGACGTCATGGGGGGTGACGTCATGGGGGGGGGGTCAAGGTCAAGGTCACCCTGCTCCTCATGCTCCTCACTCTGCGAAGTGAGCCAGAACCGGCTATACACCCCTACTTTTGTTTCCTGATGAATTGTAATAATATACTCGACAAGATAACTTTTAATGATAGTTATGCTGATAGCTAATTTCATTTTAATTAAATATATGTAAACTATGCGATTTCTATGAAAATTGGAGATATCCGGCAGTAGTTATTTTCTAGTTTTTTATGCGTTAGTTATTTTCTAGTTTTTAATGCGTTAGTTAAACACAGTTGGCCAATGTGTATGCGTATTACCACATTTGTTTATTATTTATTTACATATTGTATGTCAAGTTTAAAGTGAAAAACTAATCAACTGAAATCGAGTTGTTAAAAAACGTTTTTAGGGAGAAAAAAGTAAGTTCCTTGATTGCAAATATAAAAGTGCCATTGAGAGTAAATAGTCAAAACAGTTTTTCCTGCATTCAAAAAAGTTCATATTTACAAATTTAAGAGGAGTTTTACCAATAGAAAATTAAATATGAACACCCACTAATACATTTAATAAACCGTTGCTAGATATATGATATCTCATAATATTACACGTGAGGCCTAAGCCTAAATGTACGTCAGTGATGGTTTATATCTTCGAAGGTAGCTTAATTAGGCCTACGCCCTTCTTTCCTTATGTTACGCCTATTACTTATACTGCTATCTCTAATGTAAACAATTTTGGGAAATTCCCCTTAAAAAATCTATTTATGCTTTTTGTTCAGTAACTTATGTATAATAATAATAAGTTAGTTTATCTTTAATCATATAGCCTTTATTCACCGTATCCGCAATTAAACTTTATATAGCCTACAACATAGGCTATTTTGCGCGAGCATATATCATTAAAAAAATTAATCTTAAACAAAAATTAATCATAAGCATGCATAACTTACGGTTTTATACTAATAATAAGACACTCTCTGATAAAAACTGCATAAACAATCAAAACTTAATCCATATTGTCCTGTGAAAAACGCCCTTCAAAAGGTACCAACGTATTGTCAACAGATTCAAACCCAGCAGTAAAATTTACCCTGAAGAATTTACTAGAATTGAAAATCAAATTGAGGAGTAAGAATATGCCAAAATAATATCTAAATAAAAATGTAGTAAAATATATGGACAATGGATCTAATAACACGAGGTTGGTTAAACCGTTAGCAACTGTATACCAAAGGGGCCATCTATTTGTTGACAACAACATAATAACCTATCTAAGGTTTGTTTTTATATAAAGAATCAGCTGTAAGACCATTTCTTCCAACCGGCCTTTAACACACTCCGTGTGGGTGACCCGAATGGGGTCATGGCTCAATATTGAAACATATAAGATTTTCATGTTCGAACATGTTTAAAGCAGGGAAAGTGTTAACGTCCCTTAACTCATTTGCATCGTCTTATTTATTTGCTAAATATCACATTATCACTGAAACATTAAAAAATAAAAAAATATTAGACTATTGTTTTATGATTGTTTATAGTATTTCATAGCTGAAAATAAAAAATTTGTATATGTATATATAATTGTGTATTTTATATATATATATATTTATATGTACTTAGGATATGTTTACACTATTTTTTATACTTTTCAAAGAATTAGTTACATACCTGCCTGTATTATGTCATTATCAAATCATTCAAGGAATATAATATTTTCTTGAACAAATTTAAATATTTTATATATATATATATATATATATATATATATATATATATATATATATATATAAATGGTACATTTTTGTAAAAATACAATTTAAAAAAAAGATCCAATAAAGAAATTGATGGATAACTTTTCAATAAAAATATATTCTGATAGTATTTATGGTAATTGGAAGTACATAGGGACTAAAGCCCTCAACGCGCTGGCGTCAGTATGGCGCAGCGCGGCCGTGGTTGCAACGTCGCGTCGCCCATGCCTCACGTGACCATAGTGTAGGTCCCACTTACAACACAACACTTATTTCACGTCTAGATTGATCCTTTGCTGTAAATTCCATTATATTTTAGTTGAATTGCGTGTATTTCAGGAAAATAAAAAGATTAAACTAAAATCATGTATTTTTATTTATACATTTTAGGGTAAGCCTATTATTGTAAAACAACAAATACACACTGTTCAAACTAAATGTTTCAAAGTTATCCGCTTTGAAATTATAAATTTCTACATTTTAGGGTAAAACAACAAATACACACTGTTCAAACTAAAAGTTTCAAAGTGATACGCTTTGAAATGATCAATTTCTACATTTTAGGGTAAAACAACAAATACACACTGTTCAAACTAAAAGTTTCAAAGTGATACGCTTTGAAATGATCAATTTCTACATTTTAGGGTAAAACAACAAATACACACTGTTCAAACTAAAAGTTTCAAAGTGATACGCTTTGAAATGATCAATTTCTACATTTTAGGGTAAAACAACAAATACACACTGTTCAAACTAAAAGTTTCAAAGTGATACGCTTTGAAATGATCAGTTTCTACATTTTAGGGTAAAACAACAAATACACACTGTTCAAACTAAAAGTTTCAAAGTGATACGCTTTGAAATGATCAGTTTCTACATTTTAGGGTAAAACAACAAATACACACTGTTCAAACTAAAAGTTTCAAAGTGATACTCTTTGAAATGATCAATTTCTACATTTTAGGGTAAAACAACAAATACACCCTGTTCAAACTAAAAGTTTCAAAGTGATACGCTTTGAAATGATCAATTTATACATTTTAGGGTAAAACAACAAATACACACTGTTCAAACTAAAAGTTTCAAAGTGATACGCTTTGAAATGATCAATTTATACATTTTAGGGTAAAACAACAAATACACACTGTTCAAATTAATAGTTTCAAATGGTGTAATACGCTTTGAAGTGATCAATACACTAAGTACATGACAAGTGTCACATTCATAAGTGGTTTCACATCTGTTACCATGAATGAAGCACACTTTACATCGTTTGGCAGTCTTTGAACCTTTTTTATCAGATGGTGCGAGCTTTTGAGGATAGTCGCCTCTCCTTGGAGGTGGAGAGGGGTTGTGTTTGGAGGCATCTGTCTTTCGGGTAACATAACTGCACACTCATTTATAATTTCTTCGACTAATGCTTGCCGGGAAGAGGCAAATGATCGATTTGCCTTTTTACCGTTGAGGAGTTTGTGTACAATGAATGAATTCAGCACACACATATCAATTATGTAAAAAGCTATCTTGTATGATTTTGCATACCTCCTTAATATTTTGTTCTGGCTCAAGATTTGATCCCCGCGGTCAACTCCACCCATACTGTTGTTATAAGCCTGAATAGCTAGAGGTTTTATTTTGCTATTTTCGGTTTTCCAGCACTTTTTTTAGTTTCGCAGTAGTCCAATTTGTGGATAGTAGTAATCATGTACACATCTTTTCTGTCAAGCCATCTTATTATCAAAATGTTTTGAAATGATCGTGCACTTGATTCGCCGACTTGCAATTTACTTTTTCTCAAGTCTTTAGGCATTTTTGTATGGTCACATTGAACAGTGCCACAGGAGCAAGATTGTGGATGAGTATCGGTGAAGTAAACCAATTGTCGATATAGAGATTATATCCTTTATGCAGGACATCACATCGTTCACACATCTGTAGAACCACTTTTTGACTAGTCGGGAGGTCTCCAATTTTGTCCTTACCGACATAAATATCAAATCTACAAATATATGCGTTTGTTGAGTCACATAATTTATAAAACTTTATCCCAAACCGGGCTCGTTTCTTTGGGTTGTACTGTTTATGCAAAAGTCTACCGCGACATTTGACAAGTCACTCGTCAATAGATATGTCTTGATTTGGAGTGTAATTACGACGGAATTTACTTTCCACCAGATCAGACAGAGGTCTTATTTTGTGAAGACGATCGGTCCTGTCGATATTGTCTTTATTGCAAAAATGTACGTATTTACTTATGGCTAAGAACCAATGACGGGGCATTACATTTCTAAAAATAGGAGTATGGATCACTGGTGATCGACTCCAGTAACTTTGAATAGTCGGCTTGTCAACAAGTCCCATAAGAATACATAGTGCTATATACACTCGGACTTCATTCGGTGTAACAGGTGTGAAACCTATAGCACCTTTTTGGATGGCGTAGGCATTAGTTGCATTGTCATAAGTGAAACTACGTCATCATCAAAAAAAGACGAGAAAACCTTGTACCTACTGTCTCCAACCCTTATGCCTATATTTTTGGTTTAGGCCAGGGCGTCCAGTAAAATCATGAATGATTGGTGTAAAGTCCTCGCTACCTTGAGGTTCGTCCCAAATCCATGTCGATTTTTTGTGATAAAGTTTAGAATAGTCATCAGTAAGGGTCTCGTTATGTTCAATATCGAGCACGTCAAGATTAGCATTGTCAATAATTTGGTTGCACACTTCGTTTACATCATTTACAGGATTATTATGGCTCAAAATATTGCCATTTACAATTGGCATGTTAGCTTGACTTTCACTTAGGCCTACGTCAAAATCAAGTTCACTTACATCATCATCATCATCATGATTGTCACTTACGTCTTTGTCACCGATATCCATTATTTCATCCCTATTGTCCTCGCCAGTCTCTCCAACATCTTGACTACATTCAAAACTATCAACGTGTAATTCACTCAAATCTTCATCATCTGACAGTAACAGTTGATTAATTTCACTGTCACGTATACACTCACTATTATTTGCCATAATTTGGAAGATGGAAAAACTACCGATGACAACATTACTGGCCACATAACCGCTAGAGCGAAACTGATGCTTTGTACACAAAGGTCGAGCATTATGGCGGGAGCGAGAACAAATGCAACTTACGATTTTAAGCGGGAAAAGAGTAGTAAACAGGTGGTTGACGCGCGGGAAGTCGGCTGGCGGCTGCAGGCGTTCGCAAGCCTCGGACGTACCAGTATGTCAGCCGTGATACTGTACATCACGGACTTGACGTACTGGTACGGCATCCGATGCAAATGGGTTAAATGCTCCTTACACAGTTCCTTGAGGGAGGTTGAAGGAAGGTCGGAGGATGGATCAATGAATGTTAAAGGTAAGAAAGCTTGGAGGAGCGTTTGTGAATTCCGCCCATAGTATACACATATACAAAACATGCACAATGCATGTTTAAGTGCATAAAATACTGTATGTTCAAATCTAACTGCTGCCATCTTGAAAATAATAGGATAAACTTATTTATTCATTTACAACGTATCACACTACACTGTTTTGAATCACGGTTTGATGACACTGTATGTCAATTCTAAAACTAAATTATAAAATAACTAACTAAAGTACGGCTATGAAAAGATCAGTATAGTTCTTGATAAGTAATAATGAAGTAAATGACACCAAGAATAACCAAAGTTAATTTTATTGTTATGTTCAAACAAAATAGTGCATGCATTGGAAACAAATAAATATAGCCTAAACAAATTATTTTGAATATTTTAAAATATACTGGTACTATACTGGTACTTCGTAAAACATATATTTGTTTGTTTTAGTTCCATTGTAGAATCTCATTACTGAATTAATATTCTATGGCATGTTTGGTAACAGAAACTGCCAGTTGCTTTCTGTCACTCTGAACGAAGTGGGGTTTGAGAACGCAGCTCTCCACGGAATGATCCCTCAGAAGGAAAGGCTCGCTTCTCTTGCAAGGTTCAAGTCCAACACTGTGAAGATACTCATTGCTACTGATGTTGCCAGTAGAGGTAAAGTGCTTTGTTTATGTCTGTTTGATGCTATTTTGTGAATTTCATATATTTATCTATCTTTATAAAGTATAAGTTAAAGCCAAAATGTACGAGCATAATCCATCATTTCAACTGAAAATTGTAATGAATGAAATAATACTAGCAAGTATTCCGAGCTCCCCACGATAAGCAAATCCAGTTGCACAAACTCAAGCAAATATTTATCTTCTAGGATTACCCAGCTCATATACAGTCCTATTAGTTTATATCTTTATATATAATTCCGTAAGCGAATCGGTCCCCACGAAATATCTCGAGCTAGGAAGAAGTTAAGTTAGATTATGACGATTCATTTTAAAGCTAGAGGGTCAAGGAAGGTGGGAAAAATTTCAGAAATGTCAAAAATTACATGGGCTACGCCCCACTGGACTTCAAAGATCCAATGATTTTCTTATGGAAATATCACTACAGTGTTTATTAATAAGCAAAATGGTTAGTGTTCATTTACACTACTGATCGTAGTCTCTACGAACCTATAAAACTTTAAGGAAAAATATAAGAGGCTCACTTACACTACTGATCATAGTGACTATGACCCATCTCAAATAAACTAAATAATGAAATAGGTTCATTTACACTACAGCTCATAGACACAATGACCCTCTTTATATTTTAACAACATTGATGTGGTTCATTTACACTACTGATCATGGAGTCTATGGCCCAAAAATACAGAATTATTCAAATAATATGAAATCAGACCATAGTCACTACGAAACCAATTTCACATGAAATACTTAAAACCTTTCCTTTAGGGCCGTATTCACTATGACCCGTTTCGTATCTGTTCAAGAAAATTAAAGAATAGGGTCAGTTACATTTACACTACTGATCGTTGTATCAACTCGCCGCACACTCCGCATCCTAGCCAACTGAAGGAACTCAGCCTAGCGCGGTAAAACATCGTTCTGCCGCTAGATTGCTTTCAGTCGTACTGTGACATCCAGTAATAATATAAACGTTAGTAAATTGTAATTGTCAATGTGTGTATAATTTTGACATTTTTAAACATAATTTTACTTGAATAATAATATCGTTTTAGAAGATGGAGTCACCGGGATAACTAAATAAAAAAAACTTAAATATTAAAGTAAATAAAAAAGTGTCTGACTTCCATTTGTGCTATCTACGATTATTTACTACTTGTCGATAAGCATTAAGATGGTTAACCTCCTATTTAGGATTACATTTGGGTGATCCATTTTGTTTTTGTTCAAGTAACAAGAAAGACTGAACACCACCTTGTAGCTTAGTAAATTAGACACTTGCATGTTTTGTTAGGGTGTTGTTCAATAACCTTTCAGTTTAATATGTTATTTAAAATTAATATATTATAAACACATGTTCCCATAAGGAATAACACGTAAACTTTAAAAGATTTTTACAACAACAGCTGTTTTATCGAAACATTATCTGTTTATTAATTAAAAGCAGAAAATGATAAACACATGTTCCCATAAGGAATAACATGTAAACTTTAAAAGCCAAAGGGGCAGAGCTCTTCACATTTTTTTGGGGTAAAAAGTATCCTATGTGTTAATCCAGGTAATAACTATCCGTGTACATAATTTCATTTAAATCCGTTCAGCCGTTCTTGAGTTATAAAATTTGTAACTAACACCATTTTGTTTTATATATTAAGATTAATTTATTAAATAACCTGACTAGTCAGTGTCCCGTTCTCCACAAGGGGGTCTTGTATGTATTATCTTACTAATATTTAACTTTATAAGTAGCTAACTACATTAATAAACTCCCTCCGTAAGATTAATATTGAAACTTTGAAAGCCTACGGAGATGAGTTCTGGAGGTGATGTTTTAATTCCTTCCAAAGGAGAGTAATAGATTTTTTCATACGCTACCTGTGTATAAAAATACAATTTAAGAAGACCCCTGAAAATCACCGACAAAAATCAAGACATTTAATTATTTTAGTAATATAGATATACACTACGTATGTTGAGTATGAAAAATATTTACCTGTTATTAAAGTTTAAAATATGAAATATTACATACTTTAAACCACATTAAAACGATTACAGATATTTATAAATTTTAAAAATCTGGTGATCCCCGCTTACATATTCGTATATGGAAAAAAGAGTATACAAAATTGTATTCGGTTGCCGTTGTTTACTCATTTTTCCGCTAGGTATTATGGATATGCCATGTACGTAATATAATTCCTTACAAAAATAACAACTAAGATGTTTAATAACTTTGATTCCTTATAGTAAGACTTAGTCAGACTGATCAAATGACAATCACAATTTTTTTTATAAAAAAGGTTGTTACTCTATCTTAATGCAGAGCAAAATAGGTTGTGGTAGGGTTATGTTAATGCTAGAAGATTAACGAATAAATATTGTATTGTTTGTTTTGTAATTGTTAGCCTCTTGCTTTTGTGCCTCATAGCAAATGAAATATGCACCTTAAAATAGTTTTATATATCATAGTTCATGTAAAAATATTTACCCTAAACCCTAAACAAATATACAGTTTGTTGGGTTAAACTTATACATTGATGGTTAAAATGACTGTATAGAATGTATGGTTATTAATTAATGAATAGGAATCAGTTAATATTTCAGGTTATACATTTTGTATTTGTTGCTACTGGGATTGCAATACAATAATATTATACAGTAGTGATATTAGGATACCTGTTTGTTTGTTTATTGGGGGATTAGGAGGCCCCGGCATAGCCGGCTAGGCACGTCTCCCTTGGGATATTGTACAGCCACCGGAGAGAGGGAAAAGATGGATGGGAAAGGTGGTAGGATGGGGTCAATCTGCCTCGCTCCAGAAAGGGAGAGAGATCCTTACCTAGCTCCCGGGCTCTGTGGGTGACAACACCCCAGGACGATTCGCCCTCCAACCCAATGTCCCCCTAAGTCCACCAGACAGGGACCGCCATTGCACAAAGCCTCCAACCTCTCAGGGGTCGGGTGGCCCCAGGACGATTCGTCCCCCAGCCCGGCAGACCGAAGACCGTCGGGTAAGGGCCCTTCCTCCCAGGCACCCGTCTCAGGCTGCAAGGAAGATCCACTACTTCCTCCAAGGACTTGGACCAGACTGGGTATCCAGGCTCAACTGGGAGTCAAGCCCCCAGAAGAGACAAGGAGGAACCAAGGAAGGGAAGTTGTCACACTGGATAGCCAAAAGACTTACCAATACTGTGACAGCTTCATTTTGCTGTACCCAATGTCGACCTCTGTACTAGTATAGACCAGTCAGAGAGCCGTCGAGGGTCAGGATACCTGTTAGTAGCAATTCATTTTTTGCGTTGAGCAGATTACTGCACTTTCTGCATCGATACGGCCATGGTAACACTAAATTAATCCCTAACGTATGGAGAAAACAATAGTACAACATACACTTAAGTTTTTGTTAACTTAGTGTAGTATTCTTTAAATTTTAATGAATTAATATATGTCACCATTGCCTTATGAGGGCTTAAAACTGCATTAATCTGCTCACCGCATTAATAAAATTCTGCCTAGAGATAATTTATTAATAACAATTTTTTATATAAAATAATTTCAATAATTTTTCTACTAAATCTAAATGTTGCATGCCCTGCTGGCTTCTATAATCTGTAATCCAATGTTAAGATCTACATATTTACATAATAAAATCTTAAAAAAAACACCCATGAGTTAAAAAAAAAAAAAAATTATTGGAATTATAAAATTTAGTCGGTGGGCGTGGCCTTTTCGCATATTAAAGCCGTTTTATACACGGACAGTTTAAAAAAAAGAAAAAAAACCCTAAATGTTGATGTTTTTCCGTGCTCGCTTCTTTATACAAATGCATTCATCATAAGGAACACTTACATATCAAACTGAATTAAAATAAACCCCATATAAACCCGTGAAACCTTTAAAATTCTAACATGAAAAATACCGGGTGGGTGTGGCCTAATCCACGACATTATTCAATACCATAAATCCTAACACGAACGGTTTATTAACAATTGCACTAATTAAATTAGGTAAAAAATACCAAGTTAATAAAACAATACCAAGTTAATAATAATTCAATTACTATCGTTATTCTAGTTATTTGTAAACCGCATTGTTGTACCTAAAATACTAATATTTATAAAACGAATCAATAACCTGAAAGTTAACCATACGACATGAATGATAGCATAGGAGGGCGTGGCCTAATATACGCCAGAATCAAAATCTTGAATACCCAACACAAACAGTTAATCAATGTAAACAGTTAGAAAAACACGTACTAATCGTCTAGGATTTAATAATTATTAATCCTCCCGTAATTCCAAACACAAATATGTGTACCTGATTTATTAAGCGGAAAAAATACTATTGATGTAATCGCATAGTGTGATGTGCTCTGAGAATAATTCCAAGAATCTCTGCCTAATTTCAGTGGGTGCCTCCCAGTTAAGGGGAAATGATACTCGAACAGAAAAACGATTGCTCGAGCTACTTACTTGGGCAGAAGACACTCAACTCCTCCAACCACAGTTTGTCGCATTTCAACTTCTTTTATACTGCAATTGACTCCTTCGCTATTTTTTGCTGAGCTTGTTCTTTATTGCATTGCTGACTTTCCTATGACGTTTAGTTTTCTTTTGGCAGTACGAATTATTACGTATAAACAACTGACTTTCGTCCATTCCTGAATCACTGGTTTGACTAGTATTTATTGGTTTAACGCGGTTACTTTTATGTTGACATACTTGGGTTTTATGTGGTTTGTTGGCGTTGTTGTAATTATTAACGTTAGCCGCGTCTTGATTGGTGGTATTGCAGCTGTAGTAAGCACGTGTTAGACTCACTGTAGTCAGAGTGAGACTGACTTTTAAGTGCTAAATCTAAAAATCACGCAAAAATCTGAAAACCAATTAAATTAGTGTAAACAGAGACATTCGACTCTTGATACCGAAGTGGGGTCAGATAAGCCCTTACCTCCTTCTCGCCCCTGCCCACCCATCAGGCGCGTAGCTTGTAAGACGAGACCATAGTGGCTTCTAATGTGTAGTGTAACCCTTTGCGCGCCAAAATGTGATTTAGCCGTGAGTGAAGCCTTTCTTGCCTATATCATTAAATGTAGAAGGAATGAAACATTGTTTAAATGGTGTTAGTTGCCCTACTGTGTTTAATGAGTTTACTGTTATCCGCTGTTTACTACTTAGGAAATACTACCCATTGTTGATAAATTCATTGTTTTTAAATGAGGACTTGGGCTTAACTTGATACCACAATTTGACTAACCAACTCCAAAACAATTAGTACAGTTATTCAAGTAGGCCTATTTAATTTCTAACCTTAATATAAGGTAATCAATATGAATTTACTTATGTTACGCTCCTGACACTAGTATATTTTAAGAAACACGTAATTATTTATGTCACACTTTTTAGCGAGTTTTAATAATTATTATTGTACTCGGTTTTATTTGTTGTTACAAATACGTTATCTCATTATTTTATAAACTGGAAAGAATAACAAATTAATGCAGTTCATACTTTCATAGCTATTAGTCATGCTAGAACCTGGTTAAGTGATAGTACAGTTCAGGTCACAGTGCTTGGCATCTGGTTTATGTTTATGTTTATGTGTTGTTAAAGGGACGGATTCAGAGATCCAAAGATTCAAAGATCCTCACACGTCAACCGAAGCTTATTGTGTGTCCCTTGTACGTTAGTATGGCAAACCAATGCCCGTACCCTTTACGAGATCCAGGAGTTTTTTACCAATACTAGCGTCCCTTTCATCACCTGGTTGCATACAACCGAACAGAGCCCTTCTCCTTGCCCCGAGTCTCTCGCAGTCCAGTATGATGTGCTTGGCAGTCTCTTCAGACTGATTGCAGAGCCTACACACCTGACTTTCATTTCTGAGTCCGAGAGTGTGGAGATGTTTCCTGAAATGGCCATGTCCAGTTATCAGAGCAATCAACTGCTTAACCCGACCTCTGCCCAACCTCACCAACCAGTTAGTGAAGTAAGAGCTAGTATCTGCTAGCAGCCTTTTGCCAAGTGCTTGACCAGTATGACCTTGCCATTGCTGGCGATGTAAGTCCCTGGACCATTTGTTTATTGTGTGAAAAGCAGTTGTTTTGCTTATGCCACAGCTTGGCTCTGGACCAAAGAATGGCATACCGGAACCTCTTTTAGCAAACTTATCTGCACACTCATTGCCACCTATGCCTACATGGCCAGGTACCCAACCAAGATGCACCGAGTTGCGTGTCGCGAGTTTGCAGAGAGTGTTGTAACATTCCCACACCAATTTTGACTTGATTTCGTTGGAGTCAAGAGCCTTGAGGGCAGCCTGACAATCTGACAAGATGGCATCTGGTTAGCGTATGCTCTGGTATTAATTTTCACCTCTATGTGGCTTAGTACCGTTAGTGTTACAGTCTACTTTTGTCAACAGAAAAATAATCACTTACTTAATTTTAAAACATTTGTTTTCGTTGTTTTTGTTAATGTCTACTTTTATTTACGATAAATTTCAGTAGTTTCTCGCCTTTCCCAGGTGCCACGCACCGTGAACCGAACTGTATTAAAATTGTCTGGTTGTTTTTAACAGCTGTTTTTAATTCATTGTTTTGTAAATTTGGTTCAGGGACTAAAAGGGATACAAATTATAATCATTTTGATTTGAAACTACGTGAAGAGCCTCACAGTGACTAACCTCAGCTGTTTGATCTCAGAAATCATAAGGCAAAGAAAATCACTGAGGATTTAGTTTGTAATTTCTATGAAGTATTAATTTAATTTGTTTAACAATATTTTTGATCTTATTTCCCTTTTATGATCATAATATAATAACAGATATGGATGATATCGGCAAAACAGTATTAGTATTAGTATTATTCTTTTATTTACATCATAAGTAACATCTAATTTTATGACAACAGCTGATTAATATGCACGATTCAATTGAACATCATTCTTACATAGATTTACATTTAAACTTTAAATGTCTATAGGTCAAAGCGCTGATGTTATTATGAAGTTGTTTAGCTCCTTTTGATGAGTTCTACCAAATCCTGCATTTGTGCCTTACTCTCGGGGACACCCTGTATATGTAAATCACAATCATAATAAAAGGTATTTATTAAGTTCATCAATTACATTTTTGCCTGCTAAACAAAATCAGCAAGCTCACGGGTCGATTATAAAATTCAAAGGTGATAATTACTGTTTTTTTTTATTCCAATCTGAACGGCCTACTGTGTTTTTAGAGGCCGTTACTAACTCTGACACTTCGTGTCTTCGAGGTTTCGCCTGACGGGCGATATTCACTCGCCTTCGGCGGTGGTGGGTTGCAGTTAAAATTATAGGCTTAATACTTTTTTCATATTTAGAATTAAGTTTCTTTTTTAGATTTGATAGTATATTTTAATATATGTACATTACATAACAATATTATTATTCCGTTAAAATTAAATTGCAATCTAGATATTTTCAGATATGCACAGTTACAGATATGCATGTTAATAAAGTGTTGGATTAATGTATCACATGCTGTCTGTGGTATGAACTGTATGAATGTACCCGGGCGTGATTTCTCGTTAACAGTATGACTACATGTCTTCCAGGCTGACTGGCCACCAGTGTGACTAGATTATTCTCAACCTAACTGCACGAGATCACAAAATGTGAGAGGGTTTATATATTCTTGGATAATGTAAACCATAAAGAGTTTGTCTGTTTATATGAAGACTAGCGGATATGATATTAGAATTTGGATTTATAATCAAAAATATAATATGGATAGATCACAGATAATTTGTGTAATTATAAATACTTTCAGATTTATTTTGGATGTTTAATTATATTATATTATTCAATCATCTGGAATTAAAATCAACGTCGATGTTTTACGATTAATTTATTATTATTCCTTATCTTATATACTAACCAGATTACAGCGAGGCAGTGTATTGCAACAAATATTATGTGTGATGTACAGGAGGGAAACATTTGTCATGAAGATGTATTTAAAAAGATTACTACATATAAAGATTTCTACCTAGTTTTTTTTAAGGTATACATAAAAAGGTTTTACAAAGAAAATTATCTATTGATCAAATGTGTGGTAAGGCGTAACGCCTCGCACATCCGAAGTCTTTATAGGTTGCTAAACTCGAGTGTCGGTATCGGCTGCTAAATTAAACTGAGTACGTTGTCACTTATTACTTATTGGGGTCTGTGTATAAACAGATTAGGGGATATGGTTTTATGAATTGGCCTTATTATAAATATAGTATCTTATTTTCCTTAAACGACAAAACAGTAATTTATTTTCAATTACAATATAGTATTTTGAAATTTAACTTTACAATATAATTGCATTCTCTAGAATTATAACAATATATATATAATACTGCAAATCAGAGGGTAATTCAGGGTGTACGATTTTTTGTTATTTACTCTCTTATTTTACTAATCAGATTGTGGTGGCTATAACAAATTGAACATAATATTAACTATGCTATGTCGTGTAAGGGGGAGAGGAAGTTAATAATTATTCCTGTATTCCGTTATATGACAATATGTTAATAAATGTATGGCTTCTTTAGTATTTGGTTTTGTAGGGTATGAAAGAACATGTTTCAGATATTAAACTACATCTACAGACCTAAAGTATGGAAGGCCACTTTCTGCACCGTATTCCCTCAGTCTGGATTTGTCCTTGGCCGTCCACGCTGAATGTATTACGCTTTCTTTTTTTTGTCCGTGTGTGTATGTGTACTTTTATGAAGTTTGACAATGAATACTTGTTTTTCAACAATTTAGTGACGTTGTGTATATGAATTTGTATATCACCAGTTTCGACACTATTAGTGATTCAGGATCGATGACGGATAACGTGTATTAACCTATTGCCTCAAGTCAACTGAATCTTTATCTTAATTATTACATAATCACCAGTTTTGAAAAAGGCCTGTTGTCCGGATGAAAATTTCTCAGAAACCAGAAGTGCCTCAATTACAAGATTTGAAACATAAATAGTGTGTTGGTCGTAGGGTGCAGAAATATATTATGAAGTTCAATATAAATTTCCCTGTACGGTAAAACATTAATTAAAGTTTGAAATGTCACTATGAAGAAAAACAAGAAACAAATGTGGTTCATTAGTTGGTTTGTTTTGGTTTCCTTGGGTTCCTGTTGTATATGCCATACATGCACACCTGTTTCCTGCTGTATATGCTAGTCACGCCCTAGAATGTATTCATCCATCTCCAAATCTATCAACCAATAGTATCACAGTGGCTGATAAAAGGGCGCGGGTCAGTTTTGAAGGGCCATTTTCCACCCATTTAGATAAAGCAACTACAAACCGAGCGCCTATCGTCTCTCTAAAAAACAAACTTTTCTCCATAACAATAACATTACATTTTTAAGTACAGTTCAAAAACATGACTTCAGTATAGTCAGTTCTCTAGCCAGTATTACATCAAAAACATTAAAATTCCAGAAATAGAAGGCCAAGTTGAAATGTATAATAAAAAGGTGGACAAATAAAATATAAATCATATTTTATTATATAAAATATTATATAAAACTATAAATACTTAGAAGAACAACAGTCAATAAGTACAAAATTTTTAATGTTGGTGAACTAGGTTATTTACAACCAAAGGTAAAAGTAAGGAAGGTTAATTATTAAAAGCGAAAGTTCAGAAGACGGGGCACTGAAACCGCGTGATGTTGGTACCGCTGGCAACGCGTAGTAAGTGGCAGTCAGGATGCTGTATAAGTCCCGCACGCCCCTGCCCGCCCTCTTCATAACTCTCCAGCTTTAATACAATGGTAACAGCAGATTACACATTACCAAGGCGATGAATGTGATTATATTATTTTATTTTATTCAAAACAATTTCTCGTTAATCATAAATTACTTTTTTTTGCAGTTAAAAATAGACTATTTAGCAAGTTGGGTCATACGTATTATTACTGTATAAATTTCCCTTCTTTGCTTCAGATACTTAAAGTAATTTCATTATTATGATTGCGATTTACATATACAGGGTGTCCCCCGCGAGAGTAAAGCACAAATGCAGGATTGGGTGGAACTCATCAGAAGGAGAAAACAACTTTGTATCTACTTTTTCCTAAATCGCTCCGTTTTCCCCTGTCTGCCGGTTTTTGATTGTTTATCAATGCAGCATATCTTAAGAACAACTTGAGATACTGACTTGAAACTTGGCATATGTATGATACTAGTTGAAGGGTAATTTGTTATTACATTTGGCTTTTCTATCCTAACCGTTTAAAAATGACGGCCATTTCAAATCTTTAAAGGTTAATATCTTGAAAACGACAAATAATTCAGTTCTTAATCTGTGTATATAAACAATTTAAAAATCTAAGCCATTAAGGGTGGTATAAATATTATAAAGATCACTTTACCTATAGTTTAGGAATTGTTACTTTTATGGGTGAAATCGTACTCCATGCAAATGACCAGAATTACCACGATTTTACTCGTAAAAACTGCAATTACTCAGCTACTGGTCAAGTGATCTTTAAAATATTTATACCATCCTATTTGGCTTAAAATTGCACATATTTGTAACATGCAGCATTCATTGTAATAGATGTTGTAAATTTATTGTTGTAATCAATTATGTTAATAGACAAGCAACAAACTGTGGTACGTTTCCTCAGTGTGATGTGTGTCGAATTCACGAAAACCATTGGTATTGTCATGGAGATTGGAAGAAATTCCTTATAACTAATGTAAATTGGTCCTCAGGGCTACGCTCCACAGTCGTTTAAAGTGTCTGTGTAAATCTTATGAAGAACATCAATGAATAGTAGTTGTCCTGTTGCTTGATTCCGAGCATAAGTTTGTACCCAACAAAAGGTTACTTCAGTAGTAAACAAACATAGCAAAACATCTGATATTAAAATGGATGGTAACATCTGAAAATAATGATAACGTGCTTTCAATCAACGCACGTAGTTTAGACTCCCGCCGTCGGATACCGCCCTGTTCTGGAAATTCAGCCCTTTACTGTGTTTAAGTGATGTCCTTTCAAAATTCTAAGATTTACTGGCAAATTTACGTAAAAATACCTTTATTTTGACACTCAAACGTTAAAATCCATCCAGCCGTTATCAGTTATGACTGTGAAGAAAAAACCCAGCATATTAATAGAAGTGTTCATATTTGACATAGTTGATATAATAACGAATGCTATAAAATAGCTAGCCCCTGTTGTTTCATGCATAATATAAATAAAAATACTACTGGCTACTGGAATGGCACTGCCCTTCTGTTACCTGCATTGATTCCATTTAATAAAACCTGGGTTTACTGGATTTTCATTTGTAATGGAACACACATTTTATTCGTAAATAGTTAAATAGAACAAATATAAATAACAATTTTATTTTGATTATTAAATTAATCATGTTTGTATTGTCTTTATTATCAACCTAATGCAGCTATAATGCAGCTATACTAATGCAAGACTTGGTAAAACTAGTTATGAGTTTTAACATAAAAAATATATTCATTCATTATTTTTATTACATTTTTAGCTACACAAATTTATGTCCAAGAAGCCTTTGTATTTTAGTCCTCTTATATATTCTTTAATTATCCACACGAAACAAATTATATACAAATAAATGTATTGCTGTTAGAGATATAATTTTTAATTTTCTATAAACAGATTTTGATTCTCATCTATTTTTATTTTCACAGTTAAAATCATAAAATATTCTTCAGTAAGCCAATTGTAGAATATTAAACCTGAAAACATGTCCAGTTCAACTACATATCTAATTTCAAAATACAATTAATACCAGAGGGAACAAAGTTTGACTACTAGATAGTTTAAAAGGCCTAATTATTCTCGACAAATGATTTTTCTATACAAATTGAAAACTATGTTAAATAACAACAATATCAAAGCATTAACATCATCATCATCAGAAGGGGCGGACATGGCTCCCAAGGCTGTGATGAACTTTCTGGGGGGTCGAAAATGGTTCGGACCGCCAGGCGAATCCGAAATCCCAGGAAATTCGTCACGGTCTGTCGAAGTCCCAGGAAACGCTCAGCTCGGCTGCTGGGATATTTCCAGGGGGCGAAGTTCGAATGTAACAGTGGTTATACGATTTATAAAATCAGAGAGCTCAGTTATGTCAACTCGGTTGCCGGTCAACTCAGAGTTGCCTCATCCTTGCCCACAGAAAAATTGGTTGGGGCCTAGAATTTTGAATCAACCTCCCCGGGGGTTTACTTAAAATTCAAACTCCTCAAGATGAGATAGGGTAATTTAATTCAAACAAAAAAATTTAAAGAATTTAGAATTTAGAAAAAAGGAAATTAACAAACAATCAATAAAAATTAATTTAAGTTTAGACAGTAACCTCTCGGGATCGACTCGCTGCCGCTATCGCTGGACTGGGCGCTCTACTAGGGCTTAGTACGGGCCTAGCAGAGAATTCCAAAGAAACCCCAGTACCAGAAATACTTCTCACAGGAGTAGGGTTACCCTACGCTCCGGTTAGACTTGCAGGTTACAACCAGTGTTCACCTGTCTATACTTGGATTAGACTCGCAGGTTACAACCGGTGGTCACCTGTCTAACTGCAGGAAAACGGGGTTACTCTCAAAGAAATAAAAGTTATAAAAATGCCTCACAGGCTGATTTTAATTTGTTTGTTACTAAAATGAAGTTAACGGATAAAAGTTGACACCGGGATAATAATCTTTATTACCCAGTTACTATCAACGTGTCGGGACGCTAGGCTATCTTATGTTAAATTACCACTTTACTGGCAAAAGTTAATAATCGAGCCTAAATATACTAATCGTAAGAATCGTAGACGTACCTTTATACCAAAAAGCAGTCGTTAGAACGAACTTTAAAACTTGTCAAGCACTTTACAAAACCTCGCCGAGAAAAATCGTAGTCAGAAGAACGCACAAGCTATCACTAGGACGGTCTCTTCGAGAGTGACGCTATTTCTCCACGAGGAGCAATCCTTCCGCCTCGATGAATCACAACAGCTGATCGGCCAAGGGCCAGTTAAACTAAAAAAAAAGGGCATATCCGGCAACCTTCTTCTTCACCAGCCAAAAGTAATTCCGAGAGAGAAAGAAGAACCCACCTCGTCATCTGTCAACTGTCAAACTAAATCACGGTCGATGAGGGGCGAGGTTATGTTGGATTGTTGTGGTTCGGTCAACGAGTAAATAATCGTTTATTTTCATCGAAGTGGTGAATCTTATTAAAAGTTTTGTCGTTTATTTATCCCTGGTTACATGCTAAACATGTAATTCCGTCACCTTAGAGGGTCCCTAGGCTACTCACAGTTGAAAGTTTGTTTACCAAATCTAGGCTAAGGTAGGCCTAGGCTGAGGTTATTGGGATGCGGTCAAACGACGTTGCAGGTAGGCCTCACAATGTGCTAAACCTTACCCCTCTACACATTTAGCACATTACAAGGCACATCAGCCACATTGGGCTTATTGCTCACCCCGAAAAGAAATAAGAAAGGTTTCAGAGCTCCTCCAGGTTCAAGAGCCTGATGAACTGCACATCCTATGGACGAGTTCCTCAGGAGACAGGTATCCACCCCTGACCATTGTTCCCAGAGTTGAAGCCCTTACCTCCCTAAGCTCATCGCAATCAAAGAGCAGATGATCTGCAGTCTCCTCGTACTGCCTACATTTCCTGCATGCAGGGTCACCATTGAAGACGCCCATCCGAGAGGGCTTAGATGACCATGGCCTGTCACCTAAGTCCATGGTCACCTAAGGAAACACCTCTCTCGGATATCAATAGAATATGACGTCGAATGCACTTTAGTTATATTTTTCAAGTGAAGATTTAAGTAAAATGAGGAGAGTTTATGTGATGTGGTAGAACAGCATGGAGCCGTGGTCCGCGACGGCGGCATGCGAAAAACTGACCATAGCGGTTATTAACATCGGATTATTGAACGAACTAGAAGTTATATCGAAAATATTTTCGAATAAATTTTGAATATCAACTAACTAGCTACATTTTTCTCGCTTGAAGTTTGTTTCGACCTAAAAAATATAAAAGTTTCTCGCTAACTGACTTTTTCATGTCATTCTGTTACAATACAATGTTCTATATTTTTAATTATTAAAAACTACACATAATTTTAAAACAACATATATTTATACCGTTGGATGCAGTTATTCATGCAAAAAAGGAATATATAAGTTTAAATGTAGTTTTATTATTCTTGAGAGGTCCAGGAGCGTGTAAATGACAGCACGCTCACCGCTCGGGATTATTCCTTTTTGCCATGTCCTTCACTTATGGTCTAGCCTGATGATGCCTAGTAAAGTAATACATAAATACCTTGATTTTCAACTCACCGAAATATTTGACAAAACCACCGATGTAAATACTTACATCGATGGGCTAAACAAGTTGGCGTAAAGGAATGCCAGTACACCAGTGTTTTGCCGATCTAGTCTGAGCGCCTTCAGTTGGCTTGATGCAGAGTGTGCGGCAGTTGATACAATGATCCTATTCCAGTGTAAATGACCCTATTCCTTATATTATCGGTTACAAATATGAAACGGGTCATAGTGTCTATGGCCTTATTTTATAAAATTACTTTATAAAATAATAAGCCAGTAGTCTGCTTATTTTTGAAATATCATCATCATTAGCTATACATTTTTTATCTACACAAATTTGAAAAACTAGACTAAATTTGGTAAACTAAGCTAGAAATTTGGTAAACCCAATAAAATAGTTTTCCTATAAGAATAACGTTGGAATTACGAGGGCCAGTGGGATGGAACCGTGAAGCCTGAGGGATAAATAAATTAATTGTTTAATGTCCAGCGGAAAATCTCATTATTTTGACACCTCAATTGTAAAAATCAGTCTTGTAATAAGAATGTGGCTGACCATACAAAACACAGAAAAAGGTTGATTCCATGATCTGTGCAAAAAAACCTTAGGGAATTATGAAGTAAGATATTGCAAATTAAACCATTATCTTAATTTTCTATTCATTTTTGTTTTAGATTTGTATTGTAAAAACTTGTAAACTTTTAATAATTCATATAATAAGCGTTGTTTCACTGTTTTTAGCGAATTTCCCCTATAGGGAAGAAGCTATTACCGTAGGTGGCATGGTAAGACTTAAGCCCGAGACCATGATAACTTTTTGTTTTGAGGTCCCCAGATGCCGAAAACACTATTTGTTCAAATTTATATATATGTATATATATATCTATATATATATATATGTCCGTTACCGCAATAACTTTTGAAATAAACGTCCGATTTTGATGAAATTTGGCACAAATGTGTAGAGTAACATTTATGACTTTAAGTTTGAAACCAGATTGATCGGACTATGGGAAGGGGGTATTATGGGGGT
The DNA here is from genome assembly GCA_963675035.1 of Allygus modestus. Taxonomy (NCBI): domain Eukaryota; kingdom Metazoa; phylum Arthropoda; class Insecta; order Hemiptera; family Cicadellidae; genus Allygus; species Allygus modestus. Next base: position 74,949,460 of record OY776111.1, on the reverse strand, counting down.
TTTAAATTTTCCAAAAATCAGTTTTTTGAATTTTTCCCCCTAAAATTTTAAAAACATTCAATTTTGGTTATAGCCATTTTAAAGAGCTTAAAAAACAAATAATTTAGTATTTTGAATCATTATCCTAGGTTTAGTGGTTGTAGAGAAAAGTCAAAAAAACGCGTCCATAAAATTGTCCATGTTAATCTTATGGGAAAAGGTTTTTGGATTTTCCTCAGATAATTTTACTGAAAACTTGACATTTGCTGATGCCAATCAGTTCAGCTCTACAAAACAATCATTTTGGTGTTTTATTGTTCTACGTCCAACCGTTGCAGAGATATTCAAAGTGCTAAACACAGTACGTTGTCCAATGTTATCCTTATGGAGAATAAATAAAATTTTATATCTCGATTATTTATGAATGTACATTGATGAAACTTGGTATGTGTCTTCGCGTAGTACTGGTATATTGATATTTCCACACTAAATGGATTTGTTGTTGATTATCCCCGTTGCAGCAAACCTGCATACTCGGCCCCATATTATTCATATGGAGAATACGTCAAGTTTTATATCTCCCTTAGTTATGAATCTAAATTAATAAAACTTGGTATGTAGCTTCACCTCGTTGAGTTATATTGATAATTGCAAAAAATACACATTTTTATCTTCCTCGTTGCAGCAAACCTGCGTACTCAACTCTAATGTTATTCTTATGGAGAATTAATAAAATGCTATATATCACTTATTTATAAATTGATTTTTGTGAAACTTGGTAAGTAGCTCTATGTAGTAGTGAGACACATATTTATGCATTGGAAATTCGCTGAGTACGCAGGTTTGCTGCGACGGGGGTATTTTCTTAGATATTATAGGACTCAGGTCTTTAAAATATCAGTAGTAACCTTTATGGGATTGATTTTCTTAACCATTTCAGTGCTAAGATTCTGAAAGGAATAGTTGAATCTGTGATGTTTTGTTAATTTTTTAAATGTCTTGAACACCTGAACAGTCAAAATTAATAAAAACGTGCTTCCGCTGGACACACACCCAGCAAAGGATAGGTAAAAAGTAACAAAACACCTGATCAGATGGGCAACTCACAAAGAATTTACCCATCCCGTCAGCTTGGACTCGAGCCATCCACCATTTGCTTAAGGTCCACCCTCCCCTTCAACTCTGTCACAGACAGGTGAACTTACAGATTCTCATCACAGAGAACTATTCTTTGTTAAATAAACACTGTTACAGTATTGGTTTAGAAACACGTCTACTGGGTTGACAAATAATTCTTACTTTTTTAATAGATTAAAACAAGGCGCTCATTTTTTAATTAACCTAATCGTTTGTCCTATTTTCCCCTCTTACAATGTAGAATATACACTTTAATAAATACTGTACAAATTGAAATATAAATACATTGCTTTATTTACAACTAGAAAGTGAACAAAACCAAAAGAATTGAAATATTTTAAAACATAAATAAACAGGAACAGCTGATCAGCTGTTTTATAAATGCAATGAACACAACAAATCTCCCCCTTTAAAGTCTTGATCGCAGCATTTGGTCATCGTGCCTCCTACAAATTAGCCCACTGTCTAGTTTGATGTAATAATGCAAGTTTCCGTCTCTTGAATGAACTTGCCCCAAGCACCACTTTCCCTGACCACTGTAATTCCTAACTTGTACACAATCCCCGACCTTAAACTGGCGTACTATGTTCTTGGGGTGTTCTTCAATCTTTTCTCCTTGAGGTAGCATCATAAGACTGAGGTATGTTCTTACCCTCTCCATGAGTTGCACATAAAAACCACCGACTGTGATGGGATTCAAACCCTTGATCCAAGTGGTACCCTCGGCCGGGAAGGTAACGCCTTAGACCGCACAGCCACTGATCAGACTAGCAGCTGTAGTGGACCAGGCACTGGTATTAGAGCCTAGGTATTAGAGCCTAGGTATTAGAGCCTAGGCACTGGACGAGGTAGTTCAGTTTGTGTATACCAGGTTTCACTACATGTCAGACTCAGACTGCAGACTGAGCGCCTAACGGTACAATCGCTTACGAAGCCGTAACAGTGTTTATTGATAACAGATTCAAAAGCCGATATATCAGTCCATGGCACTGAAAGGGTTAAGATCATAAGTTATTTGACAAACATTTTAATTTTTGGTCCCTCATTTTTTGCTGTAAAAAATTTGTTCTTAACATAATTTTTAAGGGGCAGGAAATGTCTGAAATATAATTTATATGGAAACAGAGATCTAACTGCTACTTATATTTTTTTGGTTAGTTTGTTAAGTTCTTCTTGTTTTATTAATACAGTTTCTTGCCCCTAGGTCTAGACATTCCAGCAGTAGAGTTGGTAATTAACCACGACATGCCAAGTAGTCCGACAGCGTATATCCATCGAGTTGGTAGGACTGCTCGTGCTGGTCGTAGTGGCACTGCCATCTCGCTGGTCACCCCTCATGATGTTCGGCTGCTTCAAGCTGTGGAACAGACCATCAATACCAAGCTACAAGAGTATTCCATAAACGGTGAGTGATCAACATATTTTTTTAATATTCTCATCCATTTACGTAGACACCAACTTCATTGTAAATTGGATTTAAGTAAATGTGTTAAATACTACTTACCCCTCTTTAAAATTGTGGACTATGCATAAATTAATTAAATAATAATTAAATAAATCAGTGTTTTATTTTCCAAAAATAATCACAGTTTACAAATTGAAGGCTCCTCATCACTGGGAAATATTCTTTGTTAAATAAACACTGTTACAGTATTGGTTTAGAAACACGTCTACTGGGTTGACAAATAATTCTTTCTTTTAATAGATTAAAACAAGGCGCTCATTTTATAACTAACCTAATTGTGTGTGCTATTTCCCCCTCTTACAATGCAGAATATACACTTTAATAAAAACTGTACAAATTGAAATATAAATACATTGCTTTATTTCCAAATAGAAAGTGAACAAGACCAAAAGAATTGAAATATTTTAAAACATAAATAAACAGGAACAGCTGATCAGCTGTTTTATAAATGCAATGAACACAACAACTCTCTCCCTTTAAAGTCTTGATCGCAGCATTTGGTCATCGTGCCTCCTACAAATTAGCCCACTGCCTAGTTTGATGTAATAATGCAAGTTTCCGTCTCTTGACTGAACTTGCCCTAAGCACCATTTTTCCTGACCACTGTAATTCCTAACTTGTACACAATCCCCGACCTTAAACTGGCGTACTATGCTCTTGGGGTGTTTTTCAATCTTTTCTCTTTGAGATGGCACCATGAGACTGAGGTATATTCTTAAGCAGTGGCCAACCGTCGCTATGCGTCAGTTCACCCTGTCGCCTTAGAATGGCATACGTCGCTTTGCTTCGGTTCATGACCGAAAATTTTGTATTGTAAAATAACCATTAATAATCAACTCAAAAGTGAACAATATATCATTCAAAACCATTACCATTCGAAAGATCATATTCTGAACTTTTATTTTATTACATAAACGAACCGTGTAGCAGCTATATAACAATGTCACGACGTTTAGAAATCGAATGAATATTTGGCCCAACGCTATTCCTGCAGCCGATGCTAGGAAAACGCCAAACATGACTTTTTTGAAATTACCCAGCTCGGGTAACTTTTGCCGCATGAATTTGTGGGTGTTACCACTGCACAGCTAAACAGATGTGCTTCATTGTGGTATTGATTTTTCGAACGAAATATTGATTGGTTAGATCATATGATTTTATAAAAACAGGAGTTTTTTTTCTATAACGAATGGTAAACCGTCGCAATTGGAGGGTTTGGAAAATTGGATTTATGAGCATTGTAAGTTATTGTTACTAGTCAAATCATATGTCATTTTGAAGAGGAATAAATGTAGAGGAATTTAGTTTTGCCATTGGCAGCACTACTATTACGTATTTTTTCCTGCATCATCGAATTACTTCGTCATATTTTATCCAGTTCGTCTGAAGTCTGAAGGCCATCTTGTATTTATTTAGGTACCTAAGCGTTTGCTATTTTTATTTGTGAGTTGTTACTATTTATGTTATTATTTCAGAGTATTAGTGTTATTGAATTGTTTGTGTATATAACAGTACTATCTATGCATTATATTATGCATAAATATTACTGAAGTGTGGCAAATAGTGTTTATAAAGTGTTGTGTTTACTCCTACATAGGCCTAGTGAAATTTGCCAAATCCGCGACTATTTGTTTAGTGCTACATAACACATATAAAAACAATAATTTACTCTAGGTGTTACATTTTTATGTAGGTAATTGAATGTACTACAACATGTTTATATTGGTTTGGGGTAGCAAAATTTGGTGAAAAAGTTGTATACTAAATACTGTGAAATTTATTTTTTCACAAATACGCAACAAAATTAAAACATTCTTTTGTATACAAATAATTATAAGTGATAATCATTTTTACCATAAACTTTATGACTTTTTTAGATTCCTTACTTCATTAGCATTACAAATATGTATATATTATTATTAGTATATACATATATTATGTAACTTTTTTACAACACAAACTTTCACTGTACAGTTTTCACTCTTATCGGTTCTTCGTTTGTTATTATATTGCACCCCTAAAACATACAACAAAATTCTTTTCCCCATATGTTATATATTTCTATGTAGGGAATTAGATTGTCTACAAAATGTATTTAATGAATTTTCCATAAAAATCTGTAGAAAAAAATTACCGAGGCTGCTTTTGAAATTTAAAAAAATTCTATTTTTTATTCTTTTCACATTAGCGAAAAAATTACCTTTCTAGATCTTTATTATTTTAATTTACTATTTATAGAATCTCCTGTTCTTTCCGATCAAAATGAATAGAGGTTGGCTAGGTTTACTTATACAGTTGAATTTATACGAATTTTCATAAAAAGGTCTGCAAAATCGCCAAATTTAGCCTGTCATTTCCCACTTACACCATTGGCCACTGCTAGGGTTAACCTCCTATTAACCCTTTGCGATCGGAAGGCCAGCAGGAGTGGCCACAACGCAGTCGGTAGCCAGTCGGAATTCTTTCCGTACTAACTTGGTTCCGACGGTCGGGCGGCCAGCTGTACTGGCCACGTCCCACTACGCGTCACCTCGGCATTTATCATGGCGGCTCGCTCCCCGCAGCTCGGAATTATTTTCACTGAAAACCTTCAATGTTAGCATAGGGGATTTAAATTTTAATAAAACGTCTCTCAATTCGTCTTATCTTTAACGATCGTTCATTATTACTTAGTTAAATATACGGGGGGGAAAAACATAACCCCATTCTTACTAATAAATGTTTATACAGGATAAAACAATTTTATTGTAAGCCTAATTATAATATAAGTGTAGGCCTATACGTAAACGTACAAGTGTTCTTATAATCATGTACATTAAAACTTGAAACTTAATTAAAAATACAAATAAACTCAAATCTCTCGAGAAAATCACCAAAACACAGTTAAAATCACATAAAACTGAACCAAAACAATGATGATTATGACAGCACTTGTGCCAGAAAAACAGGTGTTTATTTTAATTGTTTACACCACAATTCTGACGATATAATGTTGCAAGCCTGCTGATCGTTTAGTTTAACAATTCCTCACTAGGTTGCAGCACTCTACAGGCATTATACCACAGTTGGAATATTACAAACGAAATCATTGTTGTCGGCCAGTCCTGCTGGACGCCCGAGCGTTCGTTGGATTTCATGTTGGCCAGCACCGCTGGCCGTCCGATCGCAAAGGACAACTGCTGTGGAAAAAAATCCGACTTCCGCGCGCTAATGGCGGCGGCCAGTAGAGCTGGCCGCGCGACCGCTGAGGAATAGCGGCAAATATGCATTCCGATCGCAAAGGGTTAAACATCAGGAAGTATGCAGAGTTTCCTGTTGAGTTAGGGACTTCTCGAAGTTGTATCAGTATCCTATGAAGTTTACTTTCAATTGTACCTGGTTCCTCTAGCATGCATTTTAAATTATTTTTTACAGTTTGGACAAAACGTTCTGCCTGTCCATTGGAGGGCAGATGGAATGGAGCTTTAGTCTTGTGTTTTGTCCCACATTTGTTTAGGAAGTCTCGAAAAGTTGCAGAAGTGAATCTCTGACCATTATCAGAAATAACAAGATTCGGGATACCGAAAGTGCTGAACAGTTTCTTCAGCTCTTTTACAGTCCATTCTGCAGTTGTCGTCTTAGTTCGAATTACCTCAAGGCGTCGAATAAAATTTGTGAACGATTCTTCTTCTTGGAAAGGGATAAAGGTAATTGAAGAGGTCAGTGGTCGAGAATGCTGTGCGGTTGCGGGTGACTCTGGTGTGCTAGGAACTGTGTACTGAATGCCCAGTTGAGATTCTGCTGTGTTCTGACTCAGTTGTCCCCAACTCTCCTGTAGCTGATCCATCAGTTTGTATTACCTGTCTTCCATCTCCTACCTGTAGTCTATCTCCTTGTCCAGTTCCCCCTCTTCAGTTTTAATTTCTATCAAATGCTGTGCGGAGTTAAATCTGTCCAAAAGTCTTCCAACATACTTATTCTTGTCTTAATTACATCTTTTGATAGGGTTTCTAGGCTCCCTAACAGTCTATCAGCCTTTGTTAACTGTCCTTTCACCACTGATCTAATTTTCTTTAAATCAGATATACTTTCAATGATTCACTCATTGTGGAAAATAAAAATAAAAATGTAATCAAATGAAAACAATACTTAAGGAAAATACTTTGGCTGGTCGCCAACTAATAAATACTGTACAAATTGAACTGTAAATACATTGTTTTATCTCCAACTAATTGAAATATTTTAAAACATAAATAAACAGGAACAGCTGATCACCTGTTTTATAAATGCTATGAACACAACACACTTAGTTAGTATTTTAAAACATATTTAGACCTCGTGCGGATCTTCGTGAAGCCTGAGTAGGGGGTGCCAGCAGAAGAGTGGGGGGGATCAGCGTTGGAGGGGAAGTTCACAATACCATGTGGCATAATACTATTCCTGCGGAAAACATTTGGCTAGTATTTGGAATATTTGTTCTCGTACGATCAGCTGTTTTTTAACTCTTAAAAATGTTTATTTGCTTTTGCTGATTGTTTAATTGTAATTTGAATATTTTTTCCTATAAAAGTAATGTTTAAACATATGGGTGCAGCGAACTCACTAGGTTGAAGGCAAATAAAAATAATTTGTGTTAGGACTAATCAATAAAGGCTGTCCCACACTTCTCGCGAATACGCCCGAACCCCGATGAATGTTCTGAGTAGTCACGAGAAGTGTGGGAGCTGCACGAACATTTTGGTACCAGTACACTATCGCCAAATGATTCACTCGAATGTCCCGCCGAATGTTCGGAACGAGTCACGACAACGAGTCTTGTACCAAATCAACCGAATGTGCACAGCAAACTAACCAGGTACACGCCCACACAATACCATGCTCGCCTATTCGCTTCCGTTCGTCTCTTTTCATTCGTGCCAAAAATCCGACAAAAACGGAGCACGGCGAACACGAATCATGGTGGGGCGAACTATCCCGAGCATACACGAGCACGCTGAGTACACTATCGCGCTCGCCTTAATTAGCCTTTGTTGTGCCATAGTGTACTGGTAGCAAATACGCGGGACGGAAGGTTCCGTGAACATTTGGGAGGATGTTCGGCCGAATGTTCAGGCCTGTTCGCAAGATGTGTGGAACAATGTTAACCTAAGATCTTTGCACAACAATCACTTCGTGGTTGCAATGTGTGTGTTGGTTTGGCACATAACAGTTGAGTCTCACAAGCAATTTTTAGTCAACAGACTAAGAACAGATGTCAATCACTCACCCCCACCCTAAAAAAACCGGTTTAAACCACTTTAACCAATAACACCCAGGCTTCACGAAGATCCGCATGAGGTCTACCTAAATTAACAATGTGAGAGGAGTGGCGTACTGCAAGGCCCGTGGTGCGGGGGGCCCACGGGCCTAAGGGTCCCGTGAGCCGAGGAAAAAGCTTGGGCGGGCTGAGGGAAAAGCTTGGGCGGGCCCGCAAAACGGGATGAAATTGTTATATTTAATTTTGAGAACATTTCAAATTAGCAATAATGTTGCTAAAATCTTGAAGAATTAATTTATTTTCAGCCTTTAGTAATAGACCTTTTATTCGTTGTACTTAATAAATGGCACACTTTAAAACTGCAATAAGTTTTATTATTTTAATTTTCCTAAATTCTAATTATTTTAAAAATAAACTTTAAAAGTGAGATAGTTAAGCAAATATTTCTCCATTTTGCATAACAATTTTAAAACAGTTGTTAGTAGTACCAGTAAAGTTGTTGAACAATGTTTTTTAAGGTTAATCAGCATTAGGATAGTGATAAATGATAAATCGGGGGCTCATGATCAAGGTTCGTAGAGCTTTCAGCACAGGTCATGATCATTTGCATAAGAGTAATGTTCGCAGGAAAGATGTCTTACGAGGGCGTCCAGCTGGTGCATAAATGAACAACATAGTATAAGTGTTGCCAACCTTAGGAAATAATGAGAGGAAATAATGGTACAGCTATTTTTAAATTATCACTGGACATGCAGAAAGAAAGTTTAAACCCATAATCCATTAATCTAATAATACAAATAAATCAAAACAATAGTTAGTTTCATAAAATAACAGCTGATAAAATTATGTAATTAGTTAAACAATGTTTATTAGCCAATTTCCCCTATAGGGAAGAAGCTATTCCCGTAGGTCTCATGGTAAGACTTAAGCCCGAGACCATGATCATTTTAGTGAATTTCTCCTATAGGGAAGAAGCTATTACCGTAGGTCTCATGGTAAGACTTAAGCCCGAGACCATGATAACTTTTTGTTTTGAGGTCCCCAGAAGTCCAAAACACTATTCGTTCAAATTTATATATATATATATATGTGTGTGTGTCCGTGAATGCGATAACTTGAGTAAAAACGTCCGATTTCGATGAAATTTGGCTCAAATGTGTAAACTGACATTTATGACTTTAAGTTCGAAAACCAGAAAAATCGGACCATGGGAAGGAGGGTTTATGGGGGTTTTAAGTTTTCCAAAAATCAGTTTTTTTCATTTTTCACCCTAAAATTTTTAAAACACTTAATTTTGGTTTTTACCATGTTATAGAGCTTAAAAAAACAAATAATATGGTATTTTGAATTATTAACCTAGGTTAAGTGGTTGCTGAAAAAATCCAAAAAACATGCTCATAAAATCTCCCATGTTAATCTTATGGGAAAAAGGGTTTTGGCTTTTCCTCAGTTAATTTTCCTTTAAACTTCACATTTGCTTTTACCAATCACTTCAGCTCCACAAAACAATCATTTTGGTATTTAAATTGTGATTCTTCGTCCAAGCGTTGCAGAGATATTCAAAGTGCTAAACACAGTACGTTGTGCAATGTTATCCTTATGGAGAATAAATAAAATTTGATATCTCCATTATTTATGAATGTATATTGATGAAACTTGGTATGTGGCTTCACGTTGTACTGGTATATTGATATTTGCACAAAAATTAAATGTTTTGTTGATTGTCCCCGTAGCAGCTAACCTGCATACTCAGCCCTAATGTTATTCTTATGGAGAATAAGTAAAGTTTTATATCTCCCTTAATTATGAACATAAATTAATAAAACATAGTAAGTAGCTTCACTTGGTTAAATTATCATAAAAACTCATTTCTTATCTTCCTTGTTGCAGCAAACCTGCGTACTCAGTCCTAATGTTATTCTTATGGGGAATAAATAAAATGTTATAAATCACTTGTTTATGAATGTATTTTTGTCAAACATGGTAAGTGGCTTTATGTAGTAGTGAGAAACATATAAATGCATTGGAAATTCGCTGAGTACGCAGGTTTGCTGCGACGGGGGGTATTTTGTTTTGTGGTCCCCAGATGCAAAAACACTATTCGTTCAAATTTTATATATATATATATATATATATATATATATATATATATATATATATATATATATATATATATATGTGTGTGTGTCCGTGAATGCGATAACTTGAGTAAAAAAAGTTTGATTTCGATTAAATTTGGCTCAAATGTGTAAAGTGACATTCATGACTTTTAAGTTCGAAAACCAGAAAAATCGGACCATGAGAAGAAGGGGGGTTTATGGTGGTTTTAAATTTTCCAATAGTCATTTTTTTGCATTTTTCACCTGAAGTATTACATTACATTTCATTCATCATTAATAATAATTTCCCATAATTTTGTATATTTCTCCCCATATAAATACCACCATACCCCAGTCATGCTGAATAACTCACCTTTTATCTATTTATCATCATAATGTGTGTCCTTGTTCCATAATAATGTATGTCGCTGTAATTTAATATGTTCCCTTTTATCATGTGTTAATCAATTTGCCATTTTATGTTATTTCATTTAAAGTGCTAAATATATTAAACAATTGTTCCCATCACCCCGCAGAAAATCATCTCCCCTTGTTTCACAATAGAATATATAGTTAATTATGCCTATGTTCACTTTATTTACCTTATTTTAATTGATAATCAACCATCCTTTACAGTATATTAATAATTTTAATACATTAATTGACCCTAAAATGATTTAAATATAGCCTAATTTAGATATAAGAGATTTGTAAGGGAATTGCAATATAGTAATATTTTACATAGTACTACTTTTCAAAATTAGTCCTTAGAAAACCAAATTTAGTGTCAAGTGTTACAACATGTGATTTCTACCATCTGCACAACCCAACAATGGAACAATGAACTTCAAGACTGCAAACCCTGTCCTCTTACTTGTTGCTGCCTTCCCTCCAGTGTTATAACTTCAATTTTGCATGGGACGAGTTGCATGCAACAGAGTAAAACTTAAATTCAAACCCATTTATTTATTTCCCCATTTACAATACTCTGGGTGAAGAATTGTTGCAAGCTGTGTGGTAACCATCTCCATCTTGATACTCTTATTAGGGACTTTGTAAAAAGAGATATAAACATTTGTGAACAAGCCTAATATTCAAAAAGTATTAACAAAAGTAATCAAGAAGTGATTCATCTAAATTGAACTAGTATTCCAAATTTAATTTCAAATACCTTTTTAACAAATTCTTAAATTCAGTGAAACCTTTTGGCAAACTTTCTTTGGACTTTCAGTTGCACTTAGCAAACAAACCTATTCCAGTAAATTCATTTTATCTCTATAATAATATATCATTCGAGCCGGCATGACACCCCTCCCTGAGAAAAGAGCATTTATATTGTAATAATTCATTAGTAGAAACAAACTGTTAAAAACATTTATTGAAAGGGCTAAGGCCTAGCTTACCTAATTAATTTTGAAAATCCCCATATTGTAATATTATCACTGTTTGACCCCATTAGACTCATTTATTATCCTTCCCTGTTGTAATTTTAATTAATAAATATTGTATTGTGAACCCATAAACAATTTGTTATTATTTAGGCCTGTGTATCAAAGGTAAAAGGTATATTATTACAGCTAAGACTTACCTTGAGTGTGGTAAACCCAACAACAGACATTTGTTTAAGACAACCAGAACTACAATTAAAGAAGACAAAGGTAAAAGTGTATTTATTGGTTAAGATTCATCAAGTGTGGGCTAAAAATAATAGCCAAAGGAATTTTGTAATTTATGCTCACTATCAGCTTCGTCAATGTTGATGGAAGCCATATTGCTTAGTGCCTAAAGACGTCGTCACCCGAAACCACATTTTACACTTCATTAAAAGTATTCATAAAGACTCTAGAACCCCTAAATAGGTATTTTCCCCACCATAGATAATTAGTACTGGTGTATTGATATTTGCACAACAAATTCATTTTTGTTGATTATCCACGTAGCAGCAAACCTGCGTACTCAACCCCCATTTAATTCTTATGGAGAATAAGTAAAATGTCATGACTCCCTTAGTTATGAACATAAATTAATAATGCCCCCGCCGCAGGAAATCTGCATACTCAGCGAATTTCTAATGCATGTATATGTTTCTCTCTACCACATAAAACCACTCACCAAGTATCATAAAAATGCATGAATAAATAAGTGATATATAGCATTTTATTTATTCTCCTTAAGAATGACACTGAAGGTTGAGTATGCAGGTTTGCTGCAACAAGAAAGATAAGAAATGTGTTTTTATACAATTACTAATATAACTTAACCAGGTGAAGCTACATACCAAGTTTTATTCATTTATGTTCATAATTAAGGGAGATATAAAACATTACTTATTCTCCATGAGAATAACACTAGGGCTGAGTTTGCGGGTTTGCTGCTACGGGGACAATCGGCAGAAAATTATTTGTTTGTGCAAATATCAATATATGGTACTAGGTGAAGCCACATGCCAAGTTTCATAAATATACATTCATAAATAATTAAGATATAAAATTTTAATTATTCTCCAAAAGGATAACATTGGACAACGTACTGTGTTTAGCACTTTGAATACCTCTGCAACGGTTTGACGTAGAATCACAATTGAAAAACCAAAATGATTTTTTTTTTCAGAGCTGAACTGATTGGTGAATGTGAAGTTTACAGTAAAATTAATTAAGGGAAAGCTAAAAACCTTTTTCCCTTAAGATTAACATAGGAAATTTTATTAACACGTTTTTTGGATTTTCTCTGCAACCACTTAACCTTGGTTAATGATTCAAAATACCATACTATTTGTTTTTCTAAGCTCTATAAAATTGTCAAAACCAAAATTGAGTGTTTTACAAATGTTAGCGTAAAAAATGTAAAAAACCGATTTTTGGACAATTGTGAAGCCCCATAAACCCCATATCCCATAGTCCGATCTTTCTGGTTTTTAAACTTAAAGTCATAAATGTTGTTTTGCATGTTTGTGCCAAATTTCATCGAAATCGGATGTTTTTTACTCAAGTTATCGGGTTAACGGACACATATATATAAATTTGAACGAATCGTGTTTTTGGCATCTGGGGACCTCAAAACGAAAAAATTATCATGGTCTCGGGCTTAACTCTTACCATGAGACCTACGGTAATACCTTCTTGCCTATAGGGGAAATTCGCTAAAATTTGGTATGTGGATTCACCTTGTTGATATTTATATTTGCATAAAAACCCATTTTTTTGTTCCTTGTTGCAGCAAACCTGCTTACTCAGTCCCCATGTTATTCTTATGGAGAATTATTAAAATGTTATATAGCGCTTACTTATGATTGAATATTGATGAAACTTGGTATATGGCTTCGACTTGTTAAATTCTATTTATATTTGCATAAAAATCAATTGTTTGTGTTCCTTGTTTCAGCAAACCTTCGTACTCATTATCAATGTTATTCTTGTGGAGGATAATTAAAATTGCTTATATGTGAATATTTTATGAAACTTGGTATGCGGCTTTATGTAGTATTAAGACATATATTATGCATTGGAAATTCGCTGAGTACACAGGTTTGCTGCGACGGGGTATTTCAATTACAATGATGAGGAAAATATGGTACTGGTACGAGAAATGTCATGTTTCCAGCAACTCTGCAGATTGGATTGGTTATCACATGACCTTACAGCTGTTTTTTCGAGGTCTCTTACGGTTAACTAGAAAACCTTAAATAAATCTACTGCGCAAACCTTTACAAATTATCTATGGACCTTGGCTCATCATAGGATCCGTTTCAAAACCTAAAGGTATAACCGGGAACGCTATAGCGGCCATTTCATGCCAAACTGAATCTCAATCCACTCAAAACACCTTTTCCTCATTTGGACTTGAACAGAAAGAGTTACTGACCTGGGATTTGGATGTTACGTTTTGGTTTCACGTTTTGATTTGACACTTGTCGACTAAATTCTTAGGTACGGTATAGACAATTTTATTCATCGTTAGGTAATTTACAACAATTACAATAGATTTGCTGCAAATAAAAAAGTTGGCAATAGATTTCGTCAAAATGCATTAATACTAGGCTCCTAGAGTATGAGTCTACTTGATAAGAAAAATGGCTTATTAACAGGACCATGATGGTAACACAGATTTATGAACAAAGAATTATAAAATCTAATTCATTATTTAAAAACTGTACATTTAAAAATTCATTAATACTATAAAAAGGACTTGTTTTACACCAGGCAAGCAGATTCTTTGAGAAGGTATCAATGGATAAATTACAAAAATCTACAGGAAAATTGTTGAATATATTTCAACCTAAATGAGTGTGGTAATGCTGTGTTATAATTACCCTAACCCTACTTATTTGTAAATCATTACCATTTCTTGTGGGGTAATTATGTACATTTTCTCTTTTCACTACATTGACGTGATTAAACTATTAAATATCCCTGTTGCAACAAACCTACATACTAAATGAATTTCCAATGTATGTAGCCTATATGTTTCTCACTACCACATAGAGCCATTTACCAAGTTTCATAAAAATATATTTATAAATAAGTGATATATAGCAATTTATTTATTCTCCATAAGAATAACATTACGGCTGAGTATGCAGGTTTGCTGCAACAAGAAATATAAGAAATGTGTTTTTATGCAATTATCAAGATAACTCAACCAGGTGAAGCTACGTACCAAGTTTTAATCATTTTTGTAACTAATCAAGGGAAATATAAAACTACTTATTGTCTATAATAATATCATTAGGGCTGAGTATGCAGGTTTGCTGCTATGGGGACAATCAGAAAACATCATTATACCAGTACTAGATGAAGCCACATACCAAGTTTCATCGATATACATTCATAAATAATCGAGGTATCAAATTTTAATTGTTCTTCATAAGGATAACATTGGACAACGTACTGTGTTTAGCACTTTGAATATCTCAGCAACGAATGGACGTAGAATCACAATTTAAACACCAAAATGATTGTTTTTTAGAGCTGAACCGATTTGTAAAAGCAAATGTGAAATTTAGAGTAAAATTAACTGTGGAAATATAAAAACCTTTTTCCCATAAGATTAACATGGGAGACTTTCTAACACTTTTTTGGATTTTCTTTGCAACCACTTAACCTAGGCTGATAATTCAGAATAGGATATTATTTTTTTTAAGCTCTATCAAATGGTCAACCACAAAATTGAGTATTTTAAAAATTGTAGGGTAAAAAATTAAAAAAAAACTGATTTTTGGAAAATTTAAAACCCCCTTCCCATGGTTCAATCTTTCTGGTTTTCAACTTCAATCTTTCTGGTTTTCAAACTTAAAATTATGAATCTTCGTGCCAAATTTCATCGAAATCGGATGTTTTTTTTTTCAAAAGTTATCGAGTTTGAAACAAAAAGATAAAACAACAAGTTTTAAAAACAAAATATAATTAAAAATAATTCTTCTAAACAAAAAGTTATCATGGTCTCGGGCTTAAGTCTTACCATAAGACCTACGGTAATAGCTTCTTCCTTATAGGGGAAATTTGTAAAACATAGCCTAAATATTATTAAATCACTAAAACTATACAATGCTGGACCGACGTTATATATTTGGAGGTTAGGAAACTTCTGGCTCATGCAACCTTATCCCAGAATCTGCAATCATGGATAGGGATAGGGATAGGGTGAAACTGTACGATTATGATAAATGGGGGGGAGGGCTGAAAGTAAGTTTGCGGTGGGGCCCAAAAAAATCAGTTACGCCACTGTGTGAGAGAGTAAATAAATAAATTAATTAATTAATATATATGCTGCAGAAACAAATATCCAGTACAATAATATATCCTGTTGTACATGTGTGGCCCAAATGTTTTTCCCTATGCAAGTCCTAGATAAAACAGAAAATAAATTTGACTATCGTGCACCAATGCATCTTTTAGGTACCATAATAATTTAAATTAGTTTTAAGTATAAATTTACATCTTTTCTAACCCAGTTTATATATGTAAAATATAATTTGGCATATTGTTTGGTAGGTTAAAATTTCCTTGGAAAAAATTGTAAATAACCCTCAAAGTTGAAATTGTTCCTAAACCCACAATTTAGGGTGTTAATTTGGTTATCATTTAATAGGCATCTGTTTTAAAGTTATTTTCAAATAAATTTATTTAGGATGTTTTATTTGTGACAAGTTTTTTTTTACAATTGCTACTGATTTATTAAACTATTTTGAGAAACGCTAGTTACAAATATGGTCTTTTGATTACAGGTAAAGAAGTTGCTAAAATCTTTACCCAAGTCTCTGTGACGAAACGGGAGGCAGAAATTAAACTGGACCAAAATGACTTTGAAGAAAGAAAGAAAATAAATAAAAGAAAGAAATTGATATTAGAAGGTAAAGATCCAGATGAAGAGGAAAGAAGAATATTGGAAGAAAAGAAACAAAAACGAAAAGAGATGAAGTTGATAATAAAGAAACGGGTAAAACAAAGAAGAAGAGAGATTAAAAAGTTTGTGCATGAAAATACTGGCAAAGATGAGAAAAGCTGAAATAAAAGTTAAACTGAAAAATTTGTTTGTGTTTGTCACCTTTTGTTTATGGATATACTTTGTCACCTTTTGTTTATGGATATACTTTTCATAAAAGTGCTTACTCCTTTTTGTTTATGGAGTTTAACAAATTCTCGGAGAATAATATAGTTATTAAACTTTCACGGACACAATAAAAGTACAAGCTAAAATTATTCATTTTATGGCCTAAACAAAAAATAAAAGAAGTTTATTTATTTAAGGACAAATTTTATGAGAAAATATAAGCAGGGTATGTAGGAAGTATGCAGGACCATTAGTTATTGTAGGCCCCGCTAAAATCAAAGCATCTACATGATACTTGTATATTAACAAAAAAAATCTGGAATATAACCTTTAATTAAATCCTGAGACTGGAACTGCTTTTGAGCCCCAATAACAGGCGGGATTGAAATCATTACGTTTGCAGGTTTTCCTTGAAAGGCAGTGCTCCATCAGCTTATTCATATAAAGAACACAATATATTATAGTATGAAAAATCTTAAAACTGAAATAATCCTAATGTAAACCGGATTTTTTTTCACAAATAACTTTTCTTGAGTTCAACTTTTCTTGAGTTCATCCCCTTGGTC
This sequence comes from Allygus modestus, assembly GCA_963675035.1. Taxonomy (NCBI): domain Eukaryota; kingdom Metazoa; phylum Arthropoda; class Insecta; order Hemiptera; family Cicadellidae; genus Allygus; species Allygus modestus. The sequence continues at coordinate 74,932,429 of OY776111.1, read as the reverse complement.
ATGATCTAAAAAGAGACAACGAAACCTTGGATGTCACCAGTTTCATTGTACATCTTTACCAGCTGCTGCTCAGTTTTCAACTTTGGCCGCATTTCCAGAAATTGGAAAATTGTACCATGATCATGGATCCAAGTTGGTGACCTTTTTTTAGACAACAGGTTTTTCTCGGGACCCCCCCTGGACAGTTGCTCCCCTTGCCCTCCCCCCCCTCTGGGCGGGCCTGAGTACGAGCTGTACAGGCCGACAGGCCCGCTGCCATGGTTCCGCAGTCTGTCGCCTTGACCAATACTCCAACAATGAGATTGCGGGGCAAAAAAACAATACCCTATTTTTAATTCACTAATAACAGTTTATTAAAATACACTAATGTGTAAATTTATTGTGGTACAAATTTGACTTTCATATCACAGTAATATTAAGAGGAAAATAGGCCTGCCATAAACAATTTGTAAACAAAAAGCTATATAACAGATCTGGAGTGAAATATTTGATTTTTAAAATCAATTAAAATAATCACAATGTCCTTATCACAATTCAGCTAGATGAAGTATAAGATACCCGATTACTGCAACTCGAAATGCAGGTCTGAACTGTTAATTTGTAACTCACAGTTTTACTGATTCCACAATTGCATAAAATCAGAAATGCGGTTGGTAAAATAAAAACAAAATAAAAAATACAGTATGGTTAATGTATTGTCAGTTTATTTATGGATGCAGGGAAAATTAGCAGCCAGAGCCCCTATCAAGGCTTTTGGGTGTACTGTAAGGAACAAGAGAGTTAATATACTTGTACCTGAGCTTTTTTCTATGGCGCTTATTTATTTAATAATAAATGGTAGGGTAATAATATTCAATGGTAATGGTAGGGCATAATACAGTTACCATCAAAATGTAACTTTTTGAACAAATATAAATATATTAGTTTAATAGTTTATTTGTTATTGAAATTCCAATCACAGTCGAGCAAGAGCTTGCAGGTAATGTATAACATAAAACGTTTAGAAAAATGGCAACATACTGCAAATTACCAAACGTTAATAATATATTTTCAACTATACTTTTCTTTACAAATTCTTACCTCCAATTTTTAAAGTCAAGTTAGAAACATTTATTAGTACTCTTGTATTAAACCCAACTTTAACACTTGAGTCATAATCAACACCTATTAATAAAAGCTGTATACTTTCCCTTTTAATTGTTTTTTTTATTTCATTTTTATTTTACCAGAGTTTTCACACATCAAATTCTATAAGTAGTCACAATCAGTCAGATAATCAGATGTTTACAATATATATTATTTCTTAGTAATAATATACAAATTATTGATAATTTTGTTTGGTTAAATAAAACTAATTAGAAGCTACTGAAAAACTATTGAAATTGTATTTTGAAAACCCTGAAATTGTATTTTGAAAACCCTACGAGGAGATTTATTACATACTTTAACAGTAATAATGCTTACGCAATAACATTTAAAACAGAACAGGTTGTCAAAGCTTTCCAAGATGAAGATATTATTGTATAAGACATTAAATCTGAATTTTCCCCTACTAAGGCATATAATGTAATGTCTGCTGTTTGGTGTAATGAAATCCTGGTTCTACAGAAATAGAAAAACTACAACAAATTGTAAGTGCCATGAGATTAAAATATTGTGATTGCGCAGACAATTTGGAGAACTGTTATATGAAACTGATGCTTTGGTCATCCTGCTAGTACATAAGAATGGAGACTCTATTGTCCTGTGTGCTACAAAAATAATTATTCAAAATTATGAACATAATACAAAATCCAGATAATTATTAAGAATATGAGATTATAAACTGAAAATAACTACAGTAAGCAGACAAATTACATGAGCTTAATACATAAAATATTTACGGATTCATCAATATAAGCAGTGGCGAGGCGTGACATTTTCACCCGGCCATCGTAGGATGACATACCTAAGAGTCTCTTCTCCCAACAGAGGTTGGGAGCTACTGGAAACTATATGTAGTAGATTAGCTGAGAACTCTGTTTAAAAAAATAAAACTCATAAAATGTTAAGATGTTCTGCTTGAAAATGAATGAACTAAGAAGGCGTTTGTTTCTATTTTACTAAGTTTACATGTGATTTGTCATTAATTTAGGCATTATAGTCATGCACCAATTACTGAAGAGATATCAGCTACAAAAATGCAGTTAACACCAGTTAAAGCATCACAACATATGTCTAGAAGGGGAAGTTGTTAGGCTAGTAGAGGGAAAAAGAAAGGATACAGCTAACTCACTTTAAAAAAGGACTGATGAGTGAAAGACCACATAATGTACACACAGTAAAAGGTAATACTATACTTTGTAGCCTTTATCAAACTCGAAGAGAGTTCTCTTTAAGTTTGATAAAGGCTACAAAGTATTGCCAAATCAAGACATGACCACAGGTCTCGCCACTGACTATAAGTTATATTGATTCTTGAAGGGATAAAACTTAATATCTGAGAATGGTATATGATAATAACACATTTTCTTTAAAAAATTTGTTAAAAAAAGAATAATAGGGATATTTGTTATACTAAATTTGTGTATTTTATCATGATAAACCACTATTGCGTAGCATATCAATATAGTTGTTGTAATTTCTACAAATATACCAAATTCAGAAAATAATTTTTAAATCGGTTAGGGGTTCACCTTAAACTTGATAGCACTGAAAATGTTGGGGAAAATAAAATTAATGTGATAAACATATTTGAATACATGCCATTGTGTTACTTCAGTTTAAGTCAACTTTAAAAAACTTTTACTTTACAAAATATAAAATAACATATGGTAAAAATACCCAAAATAAAATAGATGTTTTATGTTCAAGATTCATGCTCTTTTCATCCATCAGGAGTAAAAAATGTATTATTTTTAAAATACAAACAAATCAGATCCACAATATAATGTCAGTACTTGTTTGATGATGAGTCTTAAACTAAAATAACTTAACTACAACTGTATATCGCAATGGAAAGTATAAGTTTGTGATTAAACAACTATACAGTACAAAATTAATGCTACATATTCTTTGATACATTACTAAGATTTATACTCCATCCTGTTAACGTGTTATCTTGTTTAACACATGTTATCAACTAAGGTAATTTGTAAAATGCTTTAACAGGCATTGTTTCATTAAAGATAACTAAAGACAAATTGTCATGTTTAAATTCTTATCCTCACAATATTTCTTACAAGATATAAAGTAGGCTAAATTAAAATCAGATCTGAAATAACAAATACATAAATGACTAAGGGACGACTTGTATGACTATAATGATAGACTAGCTTCACAAACTCAATATACTTGTACAAAAACATGGTTTAAACAGAACACAGATGGTTATTTATATTTCCTGACAGTTAAGTAAGACCAAAGTGAAACATATTGTTGTAGCATGTTTGTGTTAAGAGTAGAGAATGGGATCGGTTCCAACTGAACTAAGTAACAATTTGTGAGTACATCGAGAGTACTCTCATACTATTTCCTCCTAAGGTAAAAACATCACAAGTATTAAATCCACTCAAAGAAAACAGTACAATAGAAAACATTACTCACCAGGATGGAGCTTGTTCATCACCAGAAATTGGTTATAAATTGTACTAATAAAGTGCTACATAGTCAAATATAAAGATGAAAGTTGGGCCGTTGAATAAGCAACCTCCTTACTGAACTTGTTTAGGATATATTCAACCAACTGATGAAGAGTACCGCAATACTGTTCCCAACAGCTTTGATTGGATTAGCCTATAGAGTCGAGGCGGAACCTGTGACTGTATGTCTCATCACACGCGGTTAGAAGGGCGTTTCATAAGGTGGGTGTAAGAAGGTGACTTTTCAACTTCAGGCTGTTTAAGAATTGTTGACTGATTAATTAGTAACAGTTTTCTTCTAAACAAATATCAAATTTACATGTTCATCAAATATCTTTTAAATAATTACTAGTGGCTTACAGGGGCTAAAGCCCCTAACATATGGTTTTTGTGTAATTGGATAATCACAGCTGATCATTAGTTCATTTTGCTTATTAATAAAAACACTGTAGTGATATTTCCAAAAGAAAATCATTTGATCTCTGAAGTCCAGTGGGGTGTAGCCATCTTAATTTTTGACATTTCTGATATTTTTCCCACCGTCCTTGGCCCTAAAGCTTTAAAATAAATCATCATAACCTAACTTAATTTTTCCTAGCTCGAGATATTTCGTGGGGATCATCGATTCGCTTACGGAATTAAATATTATAGAAGATTTTATTTATACTATGAATATTTAAGCAAGCTAAATTAATGTCTAATGTGGATCAACCTAAATTATGGCTCAACTTGTCTATATGATATTCAATACAATTCAGTCATAGTAATACCAACAATTTGCCAGCCTGGCATCGTTTGTCAGGCATACATACAGTGTTTATCACATCTCTGAACCTATTTCTGTTCCCGCCTTTGTTTTGGTCTTAACACTTATTTCAAACTCATCCTGAATGGAAGGAACTAAATTCTGAGTACTATCCATCTTATTTGGATTCCTAAAAAAAAAACAATTTAATAGTCAAGGGGGAATATAAATATATAATATTTTGTAGGAATAATGTGTTTTGGTACATTAACCAAATTTGAAGATTACTGGATACAGTCTGATTACAGCTTGGCTTGCAGCTTGCGCCTGAGGTCCTCTCCTTCGTTTTGACTTTCATCTTTCGTCCCATCTTTGTCCAGACTCTCCAAGAAGTTTTCTAGAGTTTCAATGTATTCATCTTTGTACTTTAAGTAGTGACTAACATGTTTAGAATCGTCCCAACACTTCCAAGTAACCTACAACACATACAAAGAAACAAATACATTTTTGGTAGGACAGTATCTAAAATTTGCTTGAGGTAGTTTTATTTTCAACCGTTTTCATTAACCCTTTGAGTGCCGTGGCATCATGGCCATTTCTTATGCATAAATTGCCGGGCTAATTTCAATGGAAAATGTAGTAGTTTACATAAAATATCATATAAAATACAATTTTAGAGGTATCCATGTAATTTTTTATTTATTTTGTTTATGAATAAATTCTCTATGAAATAGTATAAAGTAACTATAATCAGAAAATAAATTGGGGCTTAAAAAATATGTTTTTATATAAAACAAATTAAAAATTTGGTTTTTTTTCAACTTTGACTTACGTAAATTATGCTAAAGATTTAATTTGATATTTTTCAACCCAATAGGCAGAAAGAGCAGAAAATGCTGATCAAAACTGATGTATAAATCATCAATATCAATTAATGTTTGCAAAAAAAATAAATGAAAATATGTTACAATTCAAAAAAGGCCCTAGGCCTAGGCTATGTGGTTACTAAGCAACGTTGAAGTACAATTTTGTAATATAAACAAATATTATTTTTTAGTTTGTTGTCAGTAAACATGTTTATTATTACTAGTATATAAGCATTAGGCCTACCAAAGTAAATGAAATGCACAATAAACTAGAAAACAAAAGATGTATGTGTATCTTTTACTTTCACAAAAACTTTGAATCTACGACAGTGACACTGTTTCCAAGATCATTGTAAACTAATTCCCGAAGGTTACTCAAGTAGTTTCTATCCAGTCTGCTACTTATTTTTATTTCATACGTAAATAGGAAGTAAAAAACACTAAAGTATAACTTCAATAACAATAATATAAGTGATATTTACGCCAACAACAAATATATAACATTACACAACAACAAATACAGATGACATCTGCGACAGAGATGACTAAATTAGGGTCTGCTAACAGACCAAAGGCAACGAAATTGCTGTAGATCTGAGAGCTGGAAGCTTCTGGATCAAAACAAAATACTTTGAAAGCCAGTACCTTGTTTTGATATGAAGTACTACGTAAAATACCGAGAGTCGCTGTCAGCGTCGCTCGGCAATTTATGCGTAAACACATCGCGTCGCTGTGAGCGACGCTGTGGCACTCAAAGGGTTAAATAACATTTTTATATACGGAAGAAATTGACTTTATTAACTATGGAGCAAATTTATTAATTAACACTTCGACTTATAGAGGTGTGGCGGTTTTTCAGTTTTATAGAGGTTTTCCAGCTAAAAATAAAACCACAAAACTTCAAAGTTATCGAGATGTTCTCCGCCAACCCTTCGACTAAATGAGGTAAAATAGCTTTGTATTAAGTAAGCAAGTTCAAGGGGAATAACAAAACTTTGACTTATCAAAGAACTTGTTTTATTGAGGTTTGAGTTAGGCTATTGAGGTTCCGGTTCCACTGTGTTGTAATTAATTTGTCTTCATCTTCCCTTCTATATAAACGTATCAGTAATTACTCAAAATAATTCTGGACAGTTACAGAAGAAGAACATAATAATTACACATTCCCTATTCTGTGATGATTATCATAATCATAACGTCATAACTTCTTGAACACTTTGCGTTGCTATTCCAGTAGTATTTTTATTTACATTATGCCTGAAAGATCTGATATTACTATTGTGTAAAAAATAGGTATAGGTATAAATAGGTTGCTATAAAATAAACAATCCAATTGATTAACCCTTTGAACCCCAGAAGACGATATATCGATGCCGATGACCTTGCGAAAAATCCCCGGCGACGATATATCGTCGCCTAGGCTTATTGCTGTTGGAAACTACACAACAATGACCTTTGGTGAGCACATTAACACCTACACAGGCGGTCCCATTTCAGTTCGATATCGAAACATTTTACCAACTGGCTACTTGTTCGTTTTATCGAATGAACTCCCAACTATGATGGTTGTTTCGAGGTTTATAAAAGCAAAAAATAAAGTGCTCACTCATTCAAAGTCAATCAGATATAAATAAAAAGTTGTGGTTAGAATGTTAAATTCGAGTTCTACAAATAGATTTACGTGTAAAAAATAACAACAAATTATACTTCAGTTCAGGACAAAATTCGAGTAACCTAACCTAACTCCGCAGAGCGCTGTATGGTGGCTGTTCGTTGGGCAACATAATTACAAATGAATGAATTTGTAAAATCAAAATAATTCAAATTAAACATAAATTACAGACCTCAAAAAGTAAGCATCAAAAGTAGGATTCAAACCCGTGACCACATGATCTTAAATCATCTGACAACATATCCACTGGGCTATTGGGCTAAATTCATTCGATAGAACAAACAATCGGTTTGATTACATTTTCCAATCTCGTAACAAACGATATTCGCGATACTGAACCTCCCGTGTAGGCGATAATGTGCTCACCTTGTTTTGTAACAGCTGATTTATATACACCTCATGTGAGCAAATTAGTATCGCCTACACTACTAAATAAATCAGCTATTGTTTATTTAAATCATCTGATACAAACATGTGGTATTAGCCAAAGATAATGTGCTTTCATTTAAACGGCTTTCCAAAACTGTACTCTTTTAAATGGGCCATAATACTCAGAATTACTCTTCCTCCGATGAATAGCGGCTAAACGCATGATCGGATCTTGAATCTGACAAAAATCATTAGTTGTAAATTAAATTTTCTACAACTTTTGTAATTAACATTTTTGCCATCTCTTACCGTTTCCGTACAAAATGCGCTCAAAGTGGAAAAATTGAAAAAGTGGAATTTTCCCCGCCCCAAAAACTCAAAAATGTTAACCTTTGGCAATTTTTCTGGCAGTTTCTCATCAAGAGCTTTAATTGAAGTATGATGTTGAGGGAGGTTAGATTATGGGAAGTGCCTCATAGTTTATGTCAGTGAATGAGTGAACCCGTCTAGCTTCATATAAGTAGATGTGCAGTTAGTTGTTATTATATAAAAACATAGTATATAATTCGTTCTATTGCTGTATAAGGGTAAATAAATACTTTTGCAAGGACTTAGGCATAGTTTTTATACCATATCTTTTATACTATATTATAGCGTCTGAAAGCGAGCAGTGAAAATCTTACTCTATGCCTAAACTGGAAGTCTGTCGCAAGCTCGCCAGCTGATTGAATACTACACAGCGAGCACAGAATAAACTAGAGTGGCCACGCGTATTCGGATAGCATAAAGCAAGTGAAGCGATATCCGCCATCTTGCTGTAGGGGCTACTTCAGAAAACAAGACACGACCAGCGTTAGAATTTAATAGTTAGCACTTCACTCCAACGAACTTTCACCCCGTTAAAGTGGTCAGCAATTTTTTTAAATTTTCCTACTTATTAGCTCGTAGTATATAGACCATGTCGGTGAAATAATTATAATTTTATAGTATGTTTATCATATTTTAAATTATCATTAAATTATTACATTTCTAAATTAAATTACAACATGACTTAAAATTGTTAGTCGGCTAGGGTTTTTCGTATTTCTTGGTCAGGTGAAAAGTGCCTGTGGCAAAGTTTTGGATGACATTCCAATTTAATATTGGTGAAGAGAACGTTTCTCTACGACATCTGGTTTGGTTAGGACGTTAAGGTATTTTAACGGAAAAATTAGATTTAATTGACAGACAGCGCGGACCGTTCGTTCTACGCGATGCGAGTTTATCGACAAATACGGTAAGGACACATATGGAAAACAACCATTTTAACCCCTTCTTTAAAAAGGTTCGGTACTTAGTTTTATATATACAATATTTCTTGGCGGAACACATTAATTAAATGTAACGTTGAAAAATAATATCTGAGTGTGGAAAAAATATTAAACAACAGTTGTTTGAGGAAGAAATTAACATTTTATTTTTACAATACATAATAAAAATGGATAAATAACACATATTGGCTGAATTGTTAGATGTAATGTTAATATAACTGGTAAATTAAATGAAATAAGTACTGTATATAAAAAGAAAAAATATAACATAGAAAATGTATTTACATTGTTAAAGAAACGTACGAATACTAAGTTCAAAATCATGGAATCGCCCAAATGTAATTGATATTATGGACCTAAAAAGTCCATAAAAGTTTCGCATTAAATTCTTTACAATAGTAATGCAGCCTAACATTAAAATACTGCAAACATACAGATTTTATTAGCATATTGGCCTATTTCTAAATCTTGCTCGTTGGGAGTTATTTTGAAATAAGTCCTGTCCAATACACTTGTTAAATACTGATGAAGACAGCATACTGATTATTTTATTTCCATTTATGTGGGGATTCAAATAAATTTGAGCTCTTATAGCTGACTCATACATGACACATATTTTCTTCACGCCACTTGAGGGTTGAACAAGTCCTCCTTTATTTTTAATGTTTATTAAACTGTTGGGTGAGGAATCTGTACTTCTGAAAGCTGAAAAATAGTTGAATTTTACTATTTCAAACAAAAAAAACAAAGGATTTAATATAAGCAGTTTCAAAATATAACAAATTTCCCTTTCTTAAGCTTTGTAAATAGGTAAACAAATTCAAATGTTATTTATTCACTTATTTTTGAAACGTGTGCACTAAACAGTTTCCAGTCAGAAAATATAAAAAAGTAGTCTACAAATACACTAAAAATACCCAATATTGTTTATGTTTATTTTAAATTATACAATAAGACTTCGTTTATTGCTGGCCGAGCATAATAAATAAATGAAGTAAAATTATGTAAGTGCCAAACATTTTTTGGTAAACATACTTAAACCTTTATGGTACTAATAGCCTACAAATATGACTAATCATAGCCTGCACATAGGCTTACTAACAGTCTACAAATATACCTACTAATGACATGAGACATGAGCGCTGAGATATTTATAAATTTGATTATTATTTTATTATTTTTATATTAATATCTCTGTTGACATGAGCGCAGCACTGTGAGCTCACGTGCCGGGTGCCGCCACACTGCCGTCTGAGCGTCTGATGCTCGCTACTAGGCATATTTCGCGATCGTCGCCGCCATCTTACTGGAGGTTGCAGCGCAAACCTGGCTTCAAGCGCCAGGCCTCCAAGACCACTCTAGTTTATTCTGTGCTCGCTGATACTACCTTATAGTGTCCTGTCACTCCTGTTTCGACCTAGTCTGTTTGTAAACACAGCTTAGTAAGAGGTTATGTGTGTTTTTGAACCTATTAAGTGAGTTAATAGTGCTTTTCATGCCTATGTAATTTTGATGGTTTATAGCAATGAGTACTAATTACATAGGGAATGTTGTATATATAATTTTTTGAGTTTATTAGCCAACTGAGGTCTGTAATTTTTTTATTCATAAAGAACAATATTTTAAAATAAAAAAAGTTGTTTACAACAGGTAAATTATCCCTTGTTTGGACTGCAGAAAATCTTAAAAAGGTTTTTTCGCAGGTTTTTTTAATTTTCAAATATATTTTTTTATATTTTAATAAAACAAATTTGTTGTAGATTTAAAATAAACTCCTCATATTATAGAGGGCAGAATACAAACAATTTAACACTTAAATCATAATGATATCTTTAATGAGATGAAAGTGGAGATATGTTTTTTTCCCAAATGCATACAAATAGGCTATTTTACCTTCGGTATTTTTCAGCGTTTACATTAATAAACTTCTATATACAAATTTTTTTTTCTTCTGGGATTCAAAGGGTTAATGTCCTTTCTTAAGATTTACATTGAAACTTTTAAGGCCTGTGGGGGCAAGCCCTGGGGACCGATGTAATTACTAGGGATTTCTGAAAATCTAAACGGCAATACCTTTCTAACTGTATGCATGAATTTCTCCTGCAACTCAGAACACACTAAGAAAAGGTACCACAATTTTTTTGCTTGCCTAGTAATTTATAGATTTCAAATCACACAATGTTGATACGTTATTAGCTACACCAGAGAATGTCAAATCTTCCAAGAGGTTCAAACAAATATCCTAATGGTCAGGTCCAAATATAGAGATTAGCAACAGATTTGTTGAATGAAGCGGAAACTGTTATAATTTAATTTCCAATAGCAGAGATTGAAGCCTACCTTCATGCCCATGGACTCCCAGGTCTCCTTGAGACGCATGTTGGATGTGATGGAACCAACGGGGTCAGTCTTGGAGAGCAGCAGCAATGCGGGTTTGTGCACCAGGGTTGTGTGGAACATCTGACTAGAGCGGATATAGTGCTTGGTGGCGATGTCATCACACACATTCAGGTGGTAACTGTAACATATAACTAGGTCAGCCATCATCATCATCATCATCACAGTCTTGGAGAGCAGCAGCAGTGCGGGTTTGTGCAACAGGGTTGTGTGGAACAACTGACTAGAGTGGATAATAGTGCTTGGTGGCGATGTCATCACACACATTCAGGTGGTAACTGTAACATATAACTAGGTCAGCCATCATCATCATCATCACAGTCTTGGAGAGCAGCAGTAGTGCGGGTCTGTGCACCAGGGTTGTGTGGAACATCTGACTAGAGGGGATATAGTGCATGGTGGCGATGTCATCACACACCTTCAGGTGGTAACTGTAACATATAACGAGGTCAGCCATCATCATCTTCACAGTCTTGGAGAGCAGCAGCAGTGCGGGTCTGTGCACCAGGGTTGTGTGGAACATCTGACTAGAGTGGATATAGTGCATGGTGGCGATTTCATCACACACCTTCAGGTGGTAACTGTAACATATAACGAGGTCAGACATCATCATCACAGTCTTGGAGAGCAGCAGCAGTGCGGGTCTGTGCACCAGGGTTGTGTGGAACATCTGACTAGAGTGGATATAGTGCATGGTGGCGATGTCATCACACACATTCAGGTGGTAACTGTAACATATAACTAGGTCAGCCATCATCATCATCATCACAGTCTTGGAGAGCAGCAGTAGTGCGGGTCTGTGCAACAGGGTTGTGTGGAACAACTGACTAGAATGGATAATAGTGCTTGGTGGCGATGTCATCACACACATTCAGGTGGTAACTGTAACATATAACTAGGTCAGCCATCATCATCATCATCACAGTCTTGGAGAGCAGCAGCAGTGCGGGTCTGTGCACCAGGGTTGTGTGGAACATCTGACTAGAGTGGATATAGTGCTTGGTGGCGATGTCATCACACACATTCAGGTGGTAACTGTAACATATAACTAGGTCAGCCATGATCATCATCATCACAGTCTTGGAGAGCAGCAGCAGTGCGGGTTTGTGCAACAGGGTTGTGTGGAACAACTGACTAGAATGGATAATAGTGCTTGGTGGCGATGTCATCACACACATTCAGGTGGTAACTGTAACATATAACTAGGTCAGCCATCATCATCATCATCACAGTCTTGGAGAGCAGCAGTAGTGCGGGTCTGTGCACCAGGGTTGTGTGGAACATCTGACTAGAGGGGATATAGTGCATGGTGGCGATGTCATCACACACCTTCAGGTGGTAACTGTAACATATAACGAGGTCAGCCATCATCATCATCACAGTCTTGGAGAGCAGCAGCAGTGCGGGTCTGTGCACCAGGGTTGTGTGGAACATCTGACTAGAGTGGATATAGTGCATGGTGGCGATGTCATCACACACCTTCAGGTGGTAACTGTAACATATAATGAGGTCAGCCATCATCATCATCACAGTCTTGGAGAGCAGCAGTAGTGTGGGTCTGTGCACCAGGGTTGTGTGGAACATCTGACTAGAGTGGATATAGTGCTTGGTGGCGATGTCATCACACACATTCAGGTGGTAACTGTAACATATAACTAGGTCAGCCATGATCATCATCATCAAAGTCTTGGAGAGCAGCAGTAGTGTGGGTCTGTGCACCAGGGTTGTGTGGAACATCTGACTAGAGTGGATATAGTGCTTGGTGGCGATGTCATCACACACATTCAGGTGGTAACTGTAACATATAACTAGGTCAGCCATGATCATCATCATCAAAGTCTTGGAGAGCAGCAGTAGTGCGGGTCTGTGCACCAGGGTTGTGTGGAACATCTGACTAGAATGGATATAGTGCATGGTGGCGATGTCATCACACACCTTCAGGTGGTAACTGTAACATATAATGAGGTCAGCCATCATCATCATCACAGTCTTGGAGAGCAGCAGCAGTGCGGGTCTGTGCACCAGGGTTGTGTGGAACATCTGACTAGAGTGGATATAGTGCATGGTGGCGATATCATCACACACCTTCAGGTGGTAACTGTAACATATAATGAGGTCAGCCATCATCATCTTCACAGTCTTGGAGAGCAGCAGCAGTGCGGGTCTGTGCACCAGGGTTGTGTGGAACATCTGACTAGAGTGGATATAGTGCATGGTGGCGATTTCATCACACACCTTCAGGTGGTAACTGTAACATATAACGAGGTCAGACATCATCATCACAGTCTTGGAGAGCAGCAGCAGTGCGGGTCTGTGCACCAGGGATGTGTGGAACATCTGACTAGAGTGGATATAGTGCATGGTGGCGATGTCATCACACACCTTCAGGTGGTAACTGTAACATATAACGAGGTCAGACATCATCATCACAGTCTTGGAGAGCAGCAGCAGTGCAGGTACCAACAATTGAGACCACATCGCTAACCCTACACATCGCTTGAGAATACATCAAGTAGTCGCTAATGTTCGCAAATGTGTTAGTTAAGTTGCTGACGATCGAATATGAATGTCGTTAGGTCTTTTAAGTTTGCATCGCAATCAAAATTTCCTGGTTCATTAGAAATTCCCGCACAATCCGTACATTTTTCTCGGTCACTTATACACAATTTTTGGTTTTTCAGATTTTTCTGGTCAGTGGCAGTTCTGTATATAAATCAAATCATTTCTATAATCACACACATATATATATTACACATTTCTATACTGATAACTAGAACATGCAAACCATAAAAAAAAACGAAAATAGCCACAAAATAAATGGTAGGGCTCCTCACCCGATGTATTTGCGGAGCGCCAGCCTCATGATGGGATTCCTGGGGAAGACCGCGAGGGGAAGCCCGACCTGCAGCTCCGTCACATCAGCGGCTGAGTCCCACGCCTGTCCGACGATCCTGCAACATGCACCACATTGTGATGTAACTAAACAAGTAGCATTGACAATAATCTGTTGTTACAAATAACAAAGGTAAAAATACAGGAGAAATGAATACATAAAAACAAAACAAACATACTTACTCTACAACTAAATAAATACACCAAAGATATTTTGAATTTACAATAAAAACACATACTAACATTCATTCTGCCGATAATTAAGGATAAGTATTTTAACTGTCTTCCTTTTAGCGAATTTCCCCTATAGGGAAGAAGCTATTACAGTAGGTGGAATGGCCCACCCACTTAAGCCCGAGACCATGATAACTTTTTGTTTTGAGGTCCCCAGATGCCAAAAACACTATTCGTTCAAATTGATATACATGTATATATTAATATTAAGAACTGAAAATCTCAATATGTATAAATATATCTTAATATATAAAATTCAAATACCACTGACTGACTCACTCACTCACTCACTCATCACAAAATCTCAAAAACTACGCAACGGATTGCAATGAAATTTGGAACATACTTTCCTCTTGGGTCTTAGGTGCTCAGTAAGAAATGGTTTTAAGAAATTCCCATAGGGCTCTGCCCCACGGGGAGCAAAAGTTCCAATCCTGCGTTATTCTTATGGACATTCACTTTAAGTTTGAGCTGATGAAAATACAAACAGCTGATCTTGATTCGTAGTAGTTCCACGGGATAACCACAGAATGCAGCACACACAACTGCCAGTTTTAGCGAATTTCCCTGATAGGGAAGAAGCTATATTGTAGGTGGCATGGTAAGACTTAAGCCTGAGACCACGATAACTTTTTGTTTTGAGGTCACCAGATGCCAAAAACACTATTCGATCAAATTTATACGTGTGTGTGTGGTGTGTGTGGTGTGTGTGGTGTGTTTGGTGTGTGTGGTGTGTGGTGTGTGTGTGTGTGTGTGTGTGTGTGTGTGTGTGTCCGTTACTTCGATAACTTTTGAAAGAAACGCCCGATTTTGATGAAATTTGGCACAAATGTGGAGAGAACATTTATGACTTTAAGTTCAAAAACCACATCGATCGGACTAGGAAAGTGAGTTTTATGGGGTTTAACCCTAGCATTGGCCAATGGTGTGAGTGGGAAATGGCCAAGTAGATTTGGCGAATTTGCAGACCTTTTTTTGAAAATTCGTATAAATTCAACTGCAGAAGTAAACCTAGCCAACCTTATATTAATTTTGATCGGAAAAAACAGGAGAATCTACAAATAGTAAAATAATAAAGATCTAGAAAGGTAATTTTTTCGGTATAGTGAAAAAAATAATAAATAAATAGAGTTTTTATTTTATTTCAAAAGCAGCCTCGGTGAGATTTGTTCTACAAATTTCTATGGAAAATTTATTATATACATTTTGTAGACAATCTAATTCCCAATACATAGAAATAGATAACATATTGGAGAAAGAAATTTATTTTTATAAGTTTTAGGAGCGTAATATAATAACAAACGGAGAACCGATAAAAGTGAAAACTGTACAGTGTTAGTTTGGGTTATAAAAAAGTTAAATAATATATGTATATACTAATAATGATATATACATATTTATAAAGCTAATGAAGTAAGGAATCTAAAAAAGTCATAAAGTTTATGGTAAAAATTATTATTACTTATAAATATTAGTAAATAAAAAATGTTTTGATATTTTTGCGTACAGTAGAAGTCCGATTATCCGAGCTAAACTGGACCAAGACTACCTCGGATAATCAAAAACTCGGATAACACGGCGGTAAAAATTATAGGTTATAATTAGACAAAAATCGTATTGAAACTGGAGAATACGGTTTATTAATACAGTAATAAGTGATTTATGATTAAATAAACCTTTTTAATACTCTCCCCTTTATCCAATCTCTTAACTGCATTATATTTTGTTTCCAAAGAAACCACAACTCTTTTACGTTTACCACTCATATTTGTGAAACAACACACTGATTGAAAACGGGACTGAAGCGCACGGTTAATCAGTTTGTCGTAGACTGAGACAATGGCGCGAACTGCGAACGTGCGAACTAAAGATGGGTGTTATTTAACATAACAGGATGAATAACAGTGTTGCGGCCGTGGCAACGTTATCGCGGCAACACGTTGCGGAGAACTCCCTGTTATTCTAATAACGTTTCTACACCCGTTATTAGAGTTGGCAATCGTTATTTAAATAACAGGTTGCCGCAACACGTTATTGGATAGCTGCGTTGTCGTTACAACCGTTGCCGGAAAACAACGATAATTCCCATCTCTAGTGCGAACACAGTCGACCGATAAGACTATTGGTCCTAGCAACAACCAATAGGAGTAGCTTGTAATACTCGACCTAGCAACCACAGCCGCTACATTTTTCAATCGATTTACGATTATTTATTTATTTACGATTTATTTCCAAGGCTATATACAGTACTGTATTTGCCTCGGTTAACCCGGCGGCTCGGATAATCGGACCTCGGATAATCGGACTTCTACTGTATTTGTAAAAAAATAAATTGCACAGTATTTAGTATAAAACTGTTTTACCAAATTTTGTACACTAAACCAATATAAACAAGTTGTAGTATATTCAATTACCTGCATAAAAATGTATAACACCTAGGGTAAATTATTTTATTTATATGTGTCATGTAACAAAGTAACCAATGTGATACGTAAACAATGTTAGGTAAACAAAAAAAAAAACACTATTTATCACTCTTCAGTAATATTTATGCATAATATAATGCATAAATATAACTGTTATATACACACAAACACTAAAACTCCGACATAATAAACATATTGAGTAATAATTCACGGATAAAACATGTCAAACGCCTACCAAGAAATACTCAAGATGGTTAAGCAGATAACTAAGGAACATTTTTGACATAATACTGGCGTCCGTGGTGATCACGCCCCGCAAGAAGTGCTGCCCACAGCAAAACTAAATTACTGTACATTTCTTCCTCTACAAAATGACATATTATTTGACTAGTAACTATAACTTACACTGCATATAAATCAGATTTTCCGAACAATCCGATTCGGATAGTTGGCCATTCGTTAAAAAAAACATCTGTTTTCATAAAATCATATTATCTGTCCAATAAATATCTCGTTCTAAAAATTAATACCAAAATGAAGCACAACTGTTTAGCAGTGCATTGGTACCAACCGCAACTTCCTGCGACAAAAATTACCCGAGCTGGGTGATTTCAAAAAAGCTCCTTCAGGGTTATATAGCTGCTACAGGGTTCGTTTATGTAATAAAATGAAACATCAGAATATGATCTTCGAATGATGTATATATTGCTTACTTTTGAAATGATAATTAATGGTTTTTTAATGTTGGAAAATTTTCGGTCAAAAACTGTGCGATTCAGACGGCTGCCACCCTAAGGCGACAGATCAAACAGTCCGAATTGGAAGGTTAAAAAGCCGCAGCTAGGGTTAAAATTTTTAAAAATCAGCTTTTTGAACATTTTACCCTAAAATTTTAAAAACACTCGGTTTTGGTTGTAGCCATTTTATAGAGCTTAAAACAACAAATAATTTAGTAATTTGAATCATTAAGCTAGGTTAAGTGGTTGTGAAGAAAAGTCAAAAAACGTGTCCATAAAATTTCCGATGTTAATCTTATGGGAGTACGGTTTTTGGATTTTTCTCGGATAAATTTCTAAAAACTTCATTTTGTTCTACCAATAAGTTTAGCTCTACAAAACAATCATTTTGATGTTTTAATTGTTGTTCTACGTCCAACCGTTTCAAAGGTATTCAAAGTGCTAAACACAGTACGTTGTCCAATGTTATCCTTATAGAAAATAAATAAAATTTGCTATCTCAATTATTTATGAATGTATATTGATGAAACTTGGTATGTGACTTCAACTAGTTGTGGTGTATTGATATTTGCACAAAAAAAGTTGTTGTTGAATTTTCCCGGTAGCAGCAAACCTGCATACTCGGCCCCCGTGTTATTCATAATAAGTAAAGTTTTATATCTCCCTAGTTATGAACCTAAATTAATAAAACTTGGTATGTAGCTTCATCTGGTCGAGTTATATTGATAATTGCAAAAAACACATTTCTTATCTTCCTCGTTGTAGCAAATCTGCGTACTCAGCCCTAAAGTTATTCTTATGGGGAATAAATAAAATGCTATATATCACTTATTAATGAATGTATTTTTGTGAAACTTGGTAAATGGATCTAGGTAGTAGTGAGACAGACCCATATATGTGCATTGGAAATTCGCCGAGTACGTAGGTATGCGACGGGGGTATTTAAATATTATGATTATTTGCGGGGCGAAGCCTGCGGGAACAGCTAATATATATACATATATACAGATATATGTGTGTGTGTGTGTGTGTGTGTCCGTTACCTCGATAACTTTTGCAGGGTTCCCATTCAAACTTAATAATCAAATTCATGGGTTTTTCACGGTTTTCAAGGTCTAAAAATTGTCAATTTCACTGTCGAAATATTAAAAAACATAACCTATACTGGTCGTAAAACAACAAAGTAGACGCGGCGCATCGGTCAAATACTAATTAAAACTTTCCCAAATTCCAATTACAATGTCACTGTCAATACCATAAAAGTGAACCTTTAAAAAAATAAAAACTAAAGAACTCTATTAGAGTATCTTGTTTTATTGTCGTCGTGAGTCATCGGTCTATCAGTTATCGGTTGCTGATGCTGTCGGTTTCTACTTCGCTCAGTGTTGCCAATCATTTTTCCCCGAATTACCCTTAATCCTCGTCAAAATTACCCTTAAAATCTTAACTCCTGTATTTGGGTAAAGAGTGCTAATGAAACAAAGGAAATGTGCTTGGAATTTGATAGGTTTGAGGGAACCGCCAATGATGTATCATTAATGTTTTAAGTTTAGAATAAACACGCCAGCCAGTTTTTTGTCTGAATTTTTTCATGCGAGATATAACGGATTTATTTTAGAATGTCTTTTACTGCTTAACAAATCACAGTATATAAATGACTAACAGCTGATGAAATTTCATTTACAGCCTTAATCACCAGTTATAAAACAGCTAACGCTGTCTATCTTTCAGTCTATCAACTGCTAGGATTAGGTAGGCGGAGGCAGATGACAATAATCCCCATTTTCTATTTTCGTTATTTATTGTCTGGTTGAAGTTAAAACTTGCAGACATTACTGCAACTTAGCGAACTTCTTGTTGTCCTGGCACTCGTGGCTCTTTCATATTTTTAACATGTGACAATCACTCTACATGTAATCCTTACTCAAGCTTCATTTCTGTTATGGAGTTTGTGAGTATTCGTCAGAGTAACGAAAATCGGAAGGGTCAATAAAGTAGAGAAATTTAGTAATTTAATCATAAATAAACAACATTGATTATAATAATAAGTATGAAACATAGTATAATATAAATTTTTATATTTTTAAAGGCTTTAATACAATTACCCCTTTTTACCTTCGAAGTTCCAAAATATCACCAACAAGGGTAATTATGAATTACCCTAAAATTGGCAACGCTGACTGGCTTATTACGCACTGTGTACACCGAATACGCGAGTTACTGACACAGTGACGCAATTTATATAGTTCTATTAGCTGTCTACTGTTGCGTGTTTACACCGACTAATACAAAACAATAGGCAAGTGACATACAGTAAAGAAGACGTATAAACTGTCTTACACAAGTGCCAGTCAGCAGTCAGTTGTCAGTGATAAAAACACCAGCAACTTAAAAACTGTCGCCCGAGTTACTTTGCACCGTGGAAACGGAAACCAGAACCAGGCCTAAATCATCTGCACAGCTGCAATCTGCAAGTAGGTCGACGACGCATTATTACTAACTAAATAATTCTGTTGTACATTTCTCTATCTGAAAACAACTGTGATATTTTCTGATACGATATTTGATATTGTTTTTCAAGTTTGATATGTTTTTAAGGGTTGATATCGAAATTCACGGTTTTTTTCACAGTATACAAAATTCACGGCTTATTCAAGGTTTCACGGTTTTCACGGTTGGGTAGAGACCCGGTTTTAAAAGAAATGCCCGATTTTTATAAAATTTGGTACAAATGTGGAGGAGTAACATTTATGACTTTAAGTTCGAAAACAAGATCGATCAGGCTATGGGAAGGGGGTTTTATGAGGATTTAAAATTTTCCAAAAATATTTTTTTGTATTTTTTACCATAAAACTAAAAAAACACTCAATTTTAGTTGTAGCTATTTTACAGAGCTTAAAAAAACAAATAATTTAGTAATTTGAATCATTAAGCTAGGTTAAGTGGTTGTGAAAAAGTAAAAAAACTCGTCCATAAAATTTCCGATGTTAATCTTATGGGAGTACGGTTTTTGGATTTTCCTCAGATAAATTTCTAAAAACTTAAATTCGTTCTACCAATAAGTTTAGCTCTACAAAACAATCATTTTGATGTTTTAATTGTTGTTCTACGTCCAACCGTTGCAGAGATATTCAAAGTGCTAACACAGTACGTTGTCCAATGTTATCCTTATGGAGAATAAATAAAATTGTATATCTCAATTATTATTTATGAATGTATATTGATGAAACTTGGTATGTGGCTTCAACTAGTTGTGGTGTATTGATATTTGCACAAAAAATGGTTTTTGTTGATTTTTCACAGTATGCGGCAAACCTGCATACTTGGTCCCCATGATATTCATATGGAGAATAAGTAAAGTTTTATATCTCCCTTAGTTATCAACCTAAATTAATAAAACTTTATAACTTCACCTGGTTGAGTTATATTGATAATTGAAAAAATCACATTTCTTATCTTCCTTGTTGCAGCAAACCTGCGTACACAGTCCTAATGTTATTCTTATGGAGAATAAATAAAATGCTATAAGTCACTTATTTATGAATGTATTTTAGTGAAACTTGGTAAGTGGCTCTACGTAGTAGTGAGACACATATATAAGCATTGGAAATTCGCTGAGTATAAAGGTTTGCTGCAACAGGGGTATTTCAAATTGTTGTAGGAAACTTGTTTTAGAAACGCTTTTCCATGATTTCAAATTGGTATTATTACATCCCTTCATCAATTTGTTGTGTCAAGGAATAAGTCAAACAGAGACAATCTTTGAATTTAATGGCAGGATGTTAAAAACTTGCAACTTTGTGTCTAGCAATAATTTCAGACTGGACACTGATAAAAATGTTGAAAAATGGTGGTAATGGGAGTTTACACTTCATGCAAATTTGAGGGGAAAGATAGTTTTTCCAGCAATAGCTTGGGGGCTCGACTGTTATGGGAATGATGCTCACCACTTAGGAGTATAGTGTGAGCGACACACCTACAACAAAGAATCTCTCAGTTAATCAAGCACTCTGGTGGAGAGTCTCTTCTTCCTTCATTTTATTTTGAATTATTGTAGTAATGAATTTAAACAAGACAAACCTGTCAACTATGTGTCGGTAGCGTTCAAGATCCTGCTTCATCTTAACCATTACTTCTCCCCAAACATAACCTCCCACTGAGAAACCATGGACAAAAAGAGGCTTGCATGATGAGTTCTGATGAAGGAAATGGAGTACTTCGTCAGCTACTACCTGCAACATTGCAACATGTCATAATTTAGCTATTTTTAGTGAATTTCCTTTGGAAAGTGAACTACTAGCATGACCCGCACGGTGAAACTTAAGCCCGGGACCACCATAGAAGTTCCTAACGTGACCCCCTGAACACGTTTTGGGGGGTCGTTCAAAATTTTATATATATATCGACATATATATATATGTCGTTTGCATTCTAGCGGTCGCAATTTTTGTAAAGTTTTTGACGTTCCTTTCTGTAATCAGTTGGACAAGTTCGTTGGGCAAAACAATCGGAAAACTCTAAATCTCTTTTTTGGGGGATTAATCTTTCAAATTTGAGTTTTTGGGCCCAAAAATGGTCATAAAAGCCCCAGATGCATGTAAAATCATAAAATAAATGCATGTAAAAAGATGGGAATTAGAAAGGTGAAAGTTTTAAGCCCTCTCTCGTCATTCTAGCATAAATATTTACCGAGTTATTAAAGAAAATGTGTATCGACTAAACACAGTACGTTGTCTTATGGGGGTTTTACACGAGAAAATCCTGTTATTCCTTTGTTAGAGTACTTTTATCATCCCCACATCCTCACGCCTACTTTCAAGCCTGTCTGGACCTTCTCCTAACCTTATATTGGGTAAAATTGTATTCCCAGCTTTGCAAGTAAATGAAACCAGGAGTATCAGAACAGCCAAAAAATCAATGTTTTCAGATTTCAATAAAAATTGGACAAATGTATGTTTTTACACTGATTTTGAGTTTTAAGAGTTTTTATTTGGAAATTCACTTCCCTCACGACAGCGTGCTGCGTGCGAACTCGTTTCCCAATCTAATGCATACAAATTATTTAATTTACAGTCTTGTGATATTTATTATCTTTACTTAGACCAATACTTTATCTTGAAGAATTTTCAGATTTAAAGAAAAGTAAATAATAAAAGAAACCCGCAGATATTGTAGACTTACAATTAAAATGTGAGAATACATGAATGAAAATTTATAATCTAAATTATGAAAATGATAAACGAAATATAATTACTTGATTACATCGGGAATGAATATAACTACTGTAATAATCTGAAAGAATCCCATAAAGGTTTAGAAAACTACTGATGACAAAAAAATAAAATTGGCTTCTATTCACAAACAACATTTATTTTTTATTTTCTATAGAGTTAAAAACAATAAAAATCATCTTTTCCGTATGCTAAACCTATATTCTTAAACATTGTGCAACATTACCTTCTACTGTTCTCCCTTGCAGGTTCTATCAACAACCACAGGAGATCTTGTTTATTTATTTTTACAAATTTGAAATCTCTCGCCTCAGCATAGGCTTGGTCACCATGACTAGGCACAATATCCTTGGCTTGACGACCAGTAAGGCTCCATATCCGAGGGACTCAAACATTAATAACTTAAATAGATTGTTACGCTAATTTACGACGTGTTAGATAACAGAACATTATATTAGGGGTAGTAAAACACCACAGTCTGTTCGGATATTCCTGCCCACCTGACTGCCGGTGACTGGGAACAGCAGCTGCCATGGGGTGATGTTGATTGTCAACACGTCACAGCCTCGGTTGACATAGAACTCGCAGTACTTGTTGATGTGCTTCTTTTGGGCCAACATCCAGGCCAGCAGTACGACCAGTGGACGCGGCGCATCGTTCACGAGCTGCCCTTGTGTCACCTTCACAGAGTCTGCCGTCACCAGCTCCAGAGACTTAGACAGGGCCTGGCGCGACAGAGCCCGCACCTGCGACGTCATCAGGGCTGCCACTACACCCACTCTCTGGAAATATGAAACATCAATATATGAGAAAGAAAAATGTTGCAGTTTTGGATGTTGGGTAAAGTCATACTCTTCATTAGAAGCAGGTCGATTGTAAGAACGAGATAATTTACATTAGAAGGTCTTTAGTCTAGCAAGTCTGAGACCAAGTTAATATTTTTCCAGTTAATCAAACGTAAGAAATTTGAACGGGAACACCATAGATAAATCTCTAGATAAAATACAAACAATAAAAACCTATTTCTCAAAAACTTGTGTCTACATATATTCCGAACCTATGCAGACAAGATGAATATCCGACAAAGTACATACAGTATGTATTTTGTCATTCTAGCAAACGGTGTATATAATGTAAGGTCAACAGAAATTATGTGCCTACCTGAAAAAAACCTGAATGCGGGGGACTAAATTAGAGCTAAATTACAGAATGTACCAAACCGTAGAATGCCGGACTAAGTAGCTTCTACTACACATGCCAGGGTTTCCAAACTTGTTACACTCCAGGCAAAACTCTTCATACCTCTTGGTCCATCAGGGTGTAAGTAAAGTGCTTATTTATTTTGCTTTCATGTATCCACCGTATTATCACGACGCTCCTCAGAATCTTTGGCAGCACAACATTTGAGACTTATTGCAATTTGTTAATGCCAGTTCCTTTAGGCATATGACAGTGCAAACTCATTTTCCAGTCTTAAAAAACTGATTATATTTTATTTTTCTAAAGAAATACTTAGAAAAAGCTGTTATTAATGTTATTCAAAAATTCAAACAGTTATATTAAATAGTAAAAGACAATAATCAGGGACAACATACTTTACTTGAAAAGGAGCGATGAGCTTTACTTACGCTGGCTAACCCAACAGACTAAACTTATAGCAATAATAAATAATTATAACTTGGTCTGTGCCATAATTACTTAAGTATTTACTAAGTAATCATACTAATATTTTAAATATGAAAGTATGGATGTTTGTGCATAAGTTTGTGTGTAACTCTGAAGTTCCATCACGTGAAAAATACTGGACCGATTGAGCTGAAATTTTGCAGAGGTACTTGATAGTCCTGAGTAACATGTAGGCATATTAAAGTTGTGAAAATCCTACAGGGCTAATCCCACGGGGGTTCAAAGTTCCCATGTATTCCTTATGGACATTCATTTTTGTTTGAGCTAATGAAAATACAAACAGCTGATCTTGATTCGTAGTAGTTCCACATGCTAACCACAGAATGCAGCAGACAAAACTATCATAGTTTTTATAAATAATTCGCGGGGCGAAGCCTGCGGGTAACAGCTAGTATTAAATAAGTAATTACTTATTTATACTTGTAGCTGTAGTTGAGTCTGATTAGTATAACAAGAAATAAAAACACAAGGATAGAATGTGAGGTCCAGTGTATCACTTAGTTGTTAAAATTAAAATTTATAAATAAGTATACTGTCATTGGTTGTCAACTAATTATTGGGAATTTGAAATATTAAAAAATAATTTTATCATCATAACCTAAATAGCTAAGAAAGCCTGATAAGTTCTCAGCTGAGAGGTAATACCTGGAACTGTGGTAAAAAATGTTATGGTCGAAGTTCTCAGCTGAGAGGTAATACCTGGTACTGTGGTACAAAATGTTATGGTCGAAGTTCTCAGCTGAGAGGTAATACCTGGTACTGTGGTATAAAATGTTATGGTCGAAGTTCTCAGCTGAGAGGTAATACCTGGTACTGTGGTACAAAATGTTATGGTCGAAGTTCTCAGCTGAGAGGTAATACCTGGTACTGTGGTATAAAATGTTATGGTCGAAGTTCTCAGCTGAGAGGTAATACCTGGTACTGTGGTACAAAATGTTATGGTCGAAGTTCTCAGCTGAGAGGTAATACCTGGTACTGTGGTACAAAATGTTATGGTCGAAGTTCTCAGCTGAGAGGTAATACCTGGTACTATGGTATAAAATGTTATGGTCGAAGTTCTCAGCTGAGAGGTATACCTGGTACTGTGGTACAAAATGTTATGGTCGAAGTTCTCAGCTGAGAGGTAATACCTGGTACTGTGGTACAAAATGTTATGGTCGATTAAAGTGTTTCCCAGTCTTTACACTAAATTCCAACTTGTAAAGAAACATTCACATTTATAGCCAGAAAGTCGATTCTAGAAGTAAGTGTTCATGCACAATTCTATTTGAAATAGAAACTACTAAATACACATATTCAAATTTCATCTAACTGTCCTAATAAAGATAAGGAGGAAAATAAACTACGTACACTATAAATAACATAGCCTTCATACAAACAAGTTAATTATGGTTCAATTTCAAATTAAGTTTAAAAATCACACAACTTTTTCTAACTTAAAAACAAGACTGCAATACTCAACTCAACTGTGGAAAATGTTTAAAGGTAAGATATATTGTATGTTTAAGACAAACAGAGCAAATATTGACTGAATGAACATACGTAAGTGGGACGAAGAAGCTCTTGATAATTTTACATTTTGATCTTTTAGTTAATTTTTACTGATTGTGCATTTGAAATTAATTGATTGATAAATTAGTAACAGTACCAAAATTGTAATTAATGTTCCAAGATAAGTATTACCTTGAGCAACCTGTGGAAAATAAATTCATCAAATTACGGGGAAGTTTAAGTAACAACATATCCAAGAGATGATTTTTTTTAATATACCGTAGTGATTTATTTAAACAAACTAGGCCTAACATTCCTGGTTCCATCGGGGAGATTCATGGGAAGGAAAAACATTTATTTGTACACTTTATGCAGCGAGACCAACAAGCTTACAGTCACACTAATGCACTTTACAACTAATGAAAATACGTTTAAATAATCACCTTATCAGATCAAATCTTCAATTCTGTTAGGTAAACATTAAAAATTTAAATGACAATGGGGCAAGCTTTAAGGGTTTTTCTAATAATTTCAGTATTTTGATAAACAACTGAAATTTTGATATGCTCTACGGCAGGCTTTTGTCAAAATAACACCTTCAAATTTGGTTAAGCAAATTTCTTATTTTATTGCATTATTTGTAAAATTAACATTTAAAATATAAATAGGCCTATTTAGAATAACACTGGAGTATCACTCTAGGGTTGCCAATCACCGAATTTCCCAGGAGATTACTGGATTTTTAAGGTAAAGTACAGCTCTGGGGAATTTCCGTAAAAAAATAAAAATATCCTCTTTTTGAGGTTCTTCCCAAGAATGTGTTGGATAACACAAATTTTGTGTTGAAATCTTATCTGTGAATGAAAACGTATTTACATTTGCAACATTATCTCGTCATGCAATGATTGCCAAAGCTAAATCCTGCCTTCCTGTAACTCTAACCTCTATTATTTGTTACTCTTTGGCTTTATTCCGACGGGAAATACTGTTAACTTTCAATATATTCACCGTTATCGAACACTGAAAATCAGTATGAAGATTTATGGCTCTCTGCAGTTTATAAATTATAAATCTGAAAAGTAGGTACTATATTGTTTCAGGCTATACATTTTAGATTTTTGTATAGTTTTGTGTAGTTTACGATTTAAATAAAAAAATAATAATGATAAATAAATTTTCCTACAAAGTTTACTTTAATCATTAATTATTTTTTATCACTTTACTAAATTTGGGAACTGTAGGCATATAAAATTTGATTCTATAATTGATTTTATATGCTAAAAAGCATTAAAGAGTGTTTTTTCCAGGGGGCCCCCCAGAACTTCCCCCCGCCCCATGGACGTTATTACAAAATCTCCTCTGTTTCCCACACTACCATATGGCAACCCTATATCACTCCAAATGTTACACCTTCCAGACTATGATTCTTGGTGACCTCAATCAGGTAATTTGAACACTGTGAAATTGTGAACACCTAAATTTACACAATTTTTTTTTAATTTGTGGTGTGGTAGGTTACCACAGAGTTTTCTCAGAGATAATGTCTCAAAGTATATAAGTCTGAGAGTTCTTAGAAACATTTTAAGTACTCCAGCAGATTTGAACATCCCTCTAGCCTACCATAGTTTGTTATCCCTTGATAGGTGTATTGACGTTGGTCTTTAATCATGTAAAACAGCAAATACCCCCGAAGCATCAAACCGCGTACTCAGCGAATTTCCAATACAGAGATATGTATCTTAATACCACTTAAAGCCAAATACCAAGTTTCATCAATCTGTACATTCATATTTATTTATTTATTACATCACATAACATCTATTATAGGGAATTTCCGTTAGACAGGTGAAATTGTCAATGTGTCCTTATACTAAAATACATAGGCCTAACAATATATATATATAATACATTCGATGATCAATCAAAATGTAAATAAACAGTACAATTAAAACAAAAGTCACCCGTCAAAAAATAAGGCTAAAAACCAAAATAAAATGTATAACTATAATGACAGGCTGTTAAGGTATTCATTGATACTATAAAAGTACTTTGTTTTTAAATACTTTGTCACTTCTGCTTTGAATTTTGTTATATTGGAAATGTTTTTGATACTCTTGAGGGAGTTCATTATAAAATTTGCTACCTGTGTATAGAACTGATTTTTCAAAAGATGATGATTTGTGTGCTGGTATTTGTAGTAAATGTTTATGTCTAGTATGATAACCATGACTTTCCATTTTGGAATTAAAGTGTTAAGCATTCAATCTCACAAATATGACAATGTTTAGGATAAAGACACAAGGTAAGGGCAAAATTTCAAAAGTTTTAAATATATTATGGCATGAAGACCTTACACGAGCACCAGCCATCACTCTCAGAATTCTTTTCTGAAGATGGAACACTTTTAGGCTTTCAGAGGAACAACCCCAGAATATGATTCCATATGACAAATGGGAATAAACATAGGCGAAATATAGAGCCTTAAGAGTAGATGTGTCAATCAAATGTGAAAGTGTTAGCAAAACATAAAAAGCCTTGTCGAGTTTTGACTGAAGCTTGGTTATGTGTTCGGACCAAGTGAGCGACTTATCAAGAATGACACCGAGAAAATTAATAGAAGTGGATAGATTGATTGATGATTTAAAAGATTCTGCCCGGGCTCTGCTACTATTGCTATAATTTGGATGAAAATTTACAATAGCGGGTTTTTCCTTTATTCAGCATTAATCCATTACAAGAAAACCATGAGTTCATGTCTTCCATAGCCTCGTCCAACATTTGCCCGAGATCAACTCCATTGCTACTCCTCAAGAAAGCCGTAGCATCATCAGCATATAGAATCACACTAGAGTTTCTCACATTGCAAGCCAAGTCATTGACATATAAAAGGAACAACAAAGGCCCTAGGATGGAACCTTGTGGAACACCTGCTAAAACCTGCTGGTATTTTGACTGATGATTAGAGATGCCGGTGCACTGAAACCTATTGGCAATATATGAATGAAGCAACTGGGAGGTTTTTCCATTTAATCCATAGTACTCTAGTTTTATTAGCAGGAGACTAGCTTAAAATGATTTTTGACATTTTAATTATTCTCTATAAGAATAACATGGCATCTGAGGATGCAGGTTTGCTGAAGCAAGGTACACAAAAAATGGGTTTCTAACTCAACTAGGTGAAGCCACATACCAAATTTTATTAATTTATATTCATAATTAAGAGAGATAACATTTTACTTATTCTCCATAAGAATAACATGGTACAAGAAATGTGACAGATTTCAACTTGCCTGCTCACAAGCAAAAATACTATGAGGGTAAACCAACTTATGCTGGGTCAAAATTTTTTAATGTCCTTCCTCATACTGTGAAAGGTTGTGTAGGGAACTCCTTAAAAACAAGATTATTTATGAGGCTTCTTTCAAGACCCTTTTACAGTACAGACAAGTTCTTAGATTGGGAGGGCAAGCTAAATTGAAAAGGACATCTACAACCTATCTTATATACTACAACCTATATATATCTCTTAGTGACTTAATTTTTAATTTTTTTGTTGTTGTTTGTTAAGATTTTATCTTACACTATTTCAGGTCTCATTTCATGATCTCAAAATAAAGAATTCTCTCTTTCTCTCATGGGGGCTGAGTACGCAGGTTTGCTGCTACGGGAACTATCGGCAAAAAAATTGTTTTTCATGCAATTATCTATCATAGACCACAAAGGTATGAAGCAATATACCAAGTTTTGTCAGGATAAGTTGATAAATAAGCAAGATATACAATTTGTCTTATTCTCCATAAGGATAACATTGGACAACATACTGTGTTTAACACTTTCAATATCTCTGAAACCAATTAACCCTTTGAGTGCCACGCAACGATATATCGTTGTGCACGGAACATCCGAAAAATACTTCACAACGATATATCGTCGTCGGTGGTCTTACCGAAAAATACATTGCAACGATATATCGTTGTAATGGAAAATTTTTCTTACGTCATTACTTTTTATTATTTCTTACAGGTGATTTCCAGGATAGTTTCTAGCTCTATAAATCTAGTAGTTATTTGGTGAAAATCTTATATTTGAACAATGTTTATTTATCTGAAAAAATATAAAAAATTTCCCGCATTTATAATATTATGTACCTATTCAAATTTTTTATTTTGTATTTTTTAGATATTATATATGTGCATAATATTATAGCTAAACTTTAAACTGACAAAACAAAAAAGGTTTCATAATAATATCTTACCAAATAAAAAAGTTATTGATTTTATGTACAAAACCCTTGCAAAATGTTGATTTTGTGAATCGTTGTTATAGAAAATTTTTCTTACGCCATTACTTTTTATTATTTCTTCCAGGACATTTCCAGGATATGTTCAGGTAAACATATACTCCATAAATATACGAGGCCTAGTTAGTCTGCTTTATGAAATAAAATTGTAATAAAACTTAAACCCTTGAATAAAGTTAGGCTACTGTCTTGTGTACTAATTTGCCGTTTTTATATTTTTTTACATTTATGGAAATAACTTGTCCGCCTAAAGCCCAAATTTAATGAAACTTTCAGGAAATATTTTGGGAAACGTGTCCTCTATAAATCTAGTAGTTATTAGGTGAAAATCTTATATTTGAACAATGTTTATTTACCTGAAACAAATAAAAAAAATTCCCACATACATATATTTATTCAAATTTTTTATTTTTTATTTTTTAAATATTATATATGTGCATAATATTATAGCTAAACTTTAAACTTACAAAACAAAAAAAGTTTCATAATAATATCTTACCAAATAAAAAAGTTATTAATTTTTTTGCAAACCCTTGCAAAATGTTGATTTTGTGCTTGGCACTTTTGGGATATACTGTGTTAAAAACTCTGGCACTCTAGGGATATGACGACCGAAAAACTCTGGCACTCAAAGGGTTAACGTAGAACAATGATCAAAACACAAAATTGTTTTTTTTCCAAAATGAATTTTTTGGTGAAAAGTAAAATTGGATTTACTAAAATATTATATGGAAAAAACTCAAAAAAAAACATTTTTGGGGTACAAAATCCCGCGATCTGACTGGTTTTTGAACTTATAGCCTTAAATAATGCTTTACATCTTTGTACCAAGTTTTATCAAAATCGGATAATTTTTACGAGAGTTATCGCACCCATGGACACATATATGTATATATAGTGATGTAAAATAACCGGGTATTTTAAACTCCTGGGTAAATACCCAAAAGTAATAAATACCCAGGTATTTTGGGTATTTATGATATTTTACATAAAAACACCAATGTAATTCACATATACCATTACTACCTGTGTTATTATCAATGTATAACATTTGAGGATATTTTATTGATTACAATTATTAATTATTTTAAATATATAATAACATGGCAATTTTTGTAAAAATACCTGTCAAATGTTCAAACCACATCACCACAAAACTATAAAGGAACTGGTTAAATACGAGACATTTTATATAAATTTAAAAATATTTAATTTTATAATTTGATAAATACAGAACAAAATTAGAATTTAATTGAATTTAAATTCTTTTCCTCCAAAATTTTTAATTGATTAAAAGGCCATCAAAGTAGTAATTACCCAGTCCTGGGTACTTATCTCGATCTTGTTCAGAAGTTAAATGCTTGCGGTAACCATGTTATACTCTTCAAAACAGTTTTTATGATCATTTGATAATCTCTACAGCATGGGAATTTCAATGAACCTAGTAAAAATCTCCTAAATGTTATAAAAATCATAAATAGCCTACCCACGTTTTGGGTATTTACCTGGGGCTTGGCTTGGGGTTAAGTACCTGGGTAAATACCCATTTTTTATTTACCTACCCGCTGGGTATTTACCCGGCCCACATCAGTATATATATATATATATATATATATATACAGTTTTTAACGAATGGTGTTTATGGCATCTGGGGACCTCAAAATGGAAAGTTATCATGGTCCTGGGCCTAGGTTTTACATGCCGACTACGGTAATAGCTTCTTCCCTATAGGGTAAATTTGCTAAAACTAAGCAAAGGAAATAGAACAACTGTTTTAATGAACAACTGAACTGTTTTAGCGAATTTCCCATTTAGGGAAGAAGCTATTACACTGTAGTTGGCATGGTAAGACTAGGCCCGGGACCATGATAACTTTTCGTTTTGAGGTCCCCAGACCCTAACATCACCATTCGTTCTAAAATGTATATATATATATATATATACACAGCACGATAACTCTCGTAAAAATGATCCGATTTTGATGAAATTTGGTATAAACGTGTATAGCAACATATATGACTTTAAATTTGAAAACCAGCCAGATAGCTCTTTCCAAAGGGGTATTTTGGGGGGTTTTGTACCCCAAAAATGGGTTTTTTGAATTTTGAATACATAATTTTGGAAATAGTCAAATATTAGTTTTTACCATTGGATTCAGCTTAAAAAACACACAATTTGGTATTTTGACCATTCCTCTACGTCAATTGGTTACCGAGATATTGAAAGTGCTAAACACAGTACGTTGTCTAATGTTATTCTTATGGAGGAAAAGAAACAATTTATATTTCGCTTATTTATGAACATATACTGACAAAACTTTGTATACGGCTTCATCTGGTTGTGTTCTATTGTTATTTGCTCAAAAAAACAATTTTTTGCCAAAGGCTCCCGTAGCAGCAAACCTGCATACTCAGTCCCATGTTATTCTTATGGAGAATAATTAAGTGCTAGGTCTCCCTTAATTATGAACATAAATGAATCAAAACTGGTATACGACTTATCATAGTTGTGTTATATTGATAACAGCATAAAAACCCATTTTTTTATTCCTTGTTGCAGCAAACCTGCGTTAGCATCCCCAATGTTATTCTTATAGAGAATAATTATATTTGTATATATCGCTTACTTGTGAATATATTTTTATAAAACTTGGAAAGTGGCTTTATGTAGTATTAAGAAATTTATATCTCCATTGGAAATTCACTGAGTATGCAGGTTTGCTGCGACGGGGGTATTATTGATTCCATCAAATATAAGAAAATACAGTACATTAAGAATACTCTTTATCAAATCTGATTTGGCAACCAAGGTCTAGTTTTTCCCGCTTTATGAAACACAAACAAAGCATCCTGTAAAATTTTAAGTGAAAACTTTTTACTAACACATATAACCGCCCTTTTAGTGTGGCAAAATAGAAATATAGTTTTGACCAATTATCTACCTTTTAGAGCTCTCTAAACTAAGAGGTCACTTGAAGGGGATTTACATTTGAAATTTTTGAGATGCTTCCAAAATTGGCCAAAGGGGCTCTTAATATAAAAAGTAGAACCCCGGTTAACCGAAATAAAGGGGGGAGAGCCGTTTCGGATAACCAATTTTTCGGTTAAACCGTCATATGCTAAAAATAGCCTAACAAGGTGTGTAGGAAAAATGAATTTACAAACAATGTCTATATACTGTAATACAGTGTTTTATTTCAGCTAAAAAAAATATTATAATTTGCGACGACTTGCTCTAAAAACTTAGGTTTAGATTTCACCCATTCCGAGACAGTAGACACGCCAACTCCGTAATTAGCCGCAACAGTCTTTAGCAAACAACCTTCTTCAACTTATTTGATAGCAGCTAATTTATCCGCAAAAGAAATAACCACACGCTTTCGCTTCGATGCCATCGCGCACACACACACCTTTACGGTGCACTAATGTACATAAAAAAACACTTGCTAATCACAAACGGTACACTACTGCAACACGTTAACACAAAACAACAAAGTCCAGTAGTTCTCTGTCTACTGTGACCGTGACTGATGGCGTGGGGAATGGGGAAATTGCCAGGTCGGTGACCGGAAGGGGCGAGTGCGGACGGGGTGGGGGAGGTGAATCATCTCAAGGACACGTCAAACGTCCCTCGCATCGCCGCACATCACCGATGTCACGTAGGCTCTCTTTCTGGAGAAAGGGGCTCGGCGCAGCGCCTCGCTGTTTACATATTACATACTTATAATTATTTACGGAACTGTTTCGGTTGACCCGGGTTTCGGTTAACCCGATTTCGGTTAACCGAGGTTCTACTGTACCCCCGTTGCAGCAAACCTGTGTACTCAGCGAATTTCCAATGCATAATATATGTCTTAATATCACATAAAGCCGCATACCAAGTTTCATACAAATATATTCACATATAAGCGATTTTAATTATTCTCTATAAGAATAACATTGGTAATGAGTACGTAGGTTTGCTGAAATAAGGAACACAAACAATTGGTTTTTATGAAAATATAAATATAATTTAACTAGGCGAAGCCACATACCGAGTTTCATCAAAATTCAATCATAAAAAGCGCTATGGGGGCTGAGTAAGCGGTTTGCTGCAACAAGGATAAAAAATGGGTTTTTTGCAATTATCAATATAATTCAACCAATTAAAGCTACATACCAAGTTTTATTAATTGACGTTCATAATTAAGGGAGTCATTACATTTTACTTATTCTCCATAAGAATAACATGGGGCTGAGTACGCAGGTTTGCTGCTACGGGGATAATCAACAAAAAAACAATTTTTTGTGCAAATATCAATATACCAGTACTACGAGAGCCACTTACCAAGTTTCATCAATATACATTCATAAATAATCGAGATATCAAATTTTATTTATTCTCCATAAGGATAACATTGGACAACGTACTGTGTTTAGCACTTTGAATATCTCAGCAACGGTTGGACGTAGAATCACAATTTAAAGACCAAAATGATTGTTTTGTGGAAATGAACAGATTGGTAAAAGCAAATGTGAAGTTTACATTAACCCTTTCAGTGCTAAGCTTCTGAAAGGAGTAGTTGAATCTGTGATGTTTTGTTAATTTTTTGACACCTGAACAGTCAAAATTAATGAAAATGTGCTTCCGCTGGACACACACACAGTAAAGGATAGGTAAAAAGTAGCAAAACACCTGATCAGATGTGCAACTCACAAAGAATCCACCCATCCCATCAGCTTGGACCCGAGCCGTCCACCGTTTCCTTAAGGTTCGCCCTCCCCTTCAACTCTGCCACAGACAGGTGAACTCTCTCTGAGTTGCACATAAAAACCACCGACTGTGACGGGATTCGAACCCTCAATCCAAGTGTTACCCCGGCCGGGAAGGTAACGCCTTAGACCGCACAGCCACTGATCAGACTAGCAGCTGTAGTGGACCAGGCGGTATTAGAGCCTAGGCACTGGACGAGGTAGTTCAGTTTGTGTCTACCAGGTTTCACTACATGTCAGACTCAGACTGCAGACTGAGCGCCTAACGGTACAATCACTTATGAATCAGTAACAGTGTTTATTGATAACAGATTCAAAAGACGATATATCGGTCCATAGCACTGAAAGGGTTCAAATGAACTGAGGAAAAGCCAAAAACCTTTTTCCCATAAGATTAACATGGGAGATTTTATGAGTAGTTTTTTTGGATTTTCTCCGCGACCACTTAACCTAGGTTAATAATTCAAAATAGGTACTATATTATTTGTTTTTTTAAGCTCCATATAACATGGTCAAAACCAAAATTAAGTTTTATAAAAATTGTAGGGTGAAAAATGCAAAAAACTGATTTTTGGAAAATTTAAAACCCCCATAAACCCCCCTTCCCATGGTCTGATTTTTCTGGGTTTCGAACTTAAAGTCATCAATGTCACTTTACACATTTGAGCCAAATTTCATCAAAATCGGACGTTTTTTACTCAAGTTATCGTGTTAACGGACACACACACACACACACACACACACACACACACACACACACACACACACACACACACACACACACACACACACATATATATCAATTTGAACGAATAGTGTTTTTGGCATCTGGGGACCTCAAAACAAAAAGTTATTATGGTCTCGGGCTTAAGTCTTACCATGAGA
The DNA here is from genome assembly GCA_963675035.1 of Allygus modestus. NCBI lineage: Eukaryota > Metazoa > Arthropoda > Insecta > Hemiptera > Cicadellidae > Allygus > Allygus modestus. The sequence continues at coordinate 74,896,817 of OY776111.1, read as the reverse complement.
CCTACGGTAATAGCTTATTCCCTATAGGGGAAATTCGCTAAAATACATACTTCCCTGTAAGGTGATACAACCATCCAAAGATATTTCTTAGTTTTAAATGTTTAAGGTAAAAAGCCCTTAAGCAGGGCTGCCACGAGGTGATTGGGGGCCTAGGGCCTTCTTGGATAGAGTGGGGTCAGCACTTTGTTTATGTCAGGTATAACCGAGAGAGGGAATAAAGTTTGGATTAGTTTATGAAGCACTTCTTTTGCCTTTCTACTGACTTCATAATTTGTATAACAAATTGTATTACTCATGATATTTAGCCAAATAAGTGTACAGATTTCTTTATGTCTTTTGAGATTAGCTTAACAAATATGCAGGCTTTAACCAAGTTTTACAAATTCTCACCATAAAATTAATTGTAGAGGTTCAAAAGTATTTGAAGGCCAATAAATATTAGTCTTAACTCATAATTTTTATAGCATAACTCTTGAACAGGTTTTGTAAGAAGGTCCACTTATTTAGCGGTCCAACATTAGTTACTGTTGAGTTGAAGGTGACCAGTTCCTAATAATTTGTATTCATTATTTGGTTATAAATTTGATTACAACAATACACAAATACCAAGTCATGTTCAGTCAGACCATTATAGCAAATTTGTCTCTAGAAGTCATAGGATGATTTGCTAACTCATGTTTATAGCCTCTATTGCATCATGTATTTACAAGGCAAACTTTAGAGTGTAGATATTCAATGTCTACTGGACACAAATCCCTTTCAGCGATAAAAAAACCCTGTAGCAGCAAACCTGCGTACTCAGCGAATTTCCAATGCATATATATATTTATATTAATACCACATAAAGCCACATACCAAGTTTCATAAATATACATTCATAAATAAACGATTTATGACATTTTAATTACTCTCCATAAGAATAACATGGGGGATGAGTAAGCAGGTTTGCTGCAACAAGGAACACAAAAAATGGGTTTTCATGCAAATATCAATATAACTCTACTAGGTCAAGCCACATACCAAGTTTCATAATTGTACATTCATAAATAAGCGATATATATACCATTTTGCTTATGCTCCATAAGAATTAGATGGGGGATGAGTACACAGGTTTGTTGCAAGAAGGAACAAAAATACCCCCGTAGCAGCAAACCTGCGTACTCAGCGAATTTCCAATGCATATATATGTATCTTAATACCACATAAAGCCACATACCAAGTTTCATCAATATACATTCATAAACAAACGATTTATGAGATTTTAATTATTCTCCATAAGAATAACATGGCAGCTGAGTATGCAGGTTTGCTGAAGCAAGGAACACAAAAAATGGGGTTTTATACAAATATCAATATAACTCATGTAGGTAAAGCCACATACCAAATTTCATTAATTTATTTTCATAATTAAGGGAGATAACACGTTACTTATTCTCCATAAGAATAACATGGGGCTGAGTACGCAGGTTTGCTGCTACGGGAGCCTTTGGAAAAAAAATGTTTTTTTGAGCAAATATCAATGGTCCACAACCAGATGAAGCCGTATACCAAGTTTCATCAGTATACGTTCATAAATAAGCGAGATATAAAATTTTTCTTTTCCTCCATAAGAATAACATTAGACAACGTACTGTGTTTAGCACTTTCAATATCTCGGTAACCAATTGACGTAGAGAAATGATCAAAATACCAAATTGTGTGTTTTTTTAAGCTTAATCCAATGGAAAAAACTAAAATTTGACTATTTCCAAAATTATATGTACAAAATTCGAAAAACCCATTTTTGGGGTACAAAACCCCCCCAAAATACCCCTTTGGATGGAGCGATCTGGCTGGTTTTCGAACTTAAAGTCATAAATGTTGCTTAACACGTTTATACCAAATTTCATCAAAATCGGATAATTTTTACGAGAGTTATCGTGCTCACGGACACATATATATATATATATATATATATATATATATATATATATATACAGTTTCGAACGAATGGTGTTTTTGGGGTCTGGGGACCTCAAAACGAAAAGTTATCATGGTCCCGGGCCTAGGTCTTACCATGCCGACTACGGTAATAGCTTCTTCCCTATAGGGGAAATTCGCTAAAAATGGGTTTTTATGCAAATATCAACATAACTCAACAAGGTAAAGCCACATACCAAGTTTTTTTAGCGAATTTCCCCTATAGGGAAGAAGCTATTACCGTAGTCGGCATGGTAAGACCTAGGCCCGGGACCATGATAACTTTTCGTTTTGAGGTCCCCAGACCCCAAAAACACCATTCGTTCAAAACTGTATATATATATATATATATATATATATATATATATATATATGTGTCCGTGAGCAAGATAACTCTCGTAAAAATTATCCGATTTTGATGAAATTTGGTATAAACGTGTAAAGTAACATTTATGACTTTAAGTTCGAAAACCAGCCAGATCGCTTTATCCGAAGGGGTATTTTGGGGGGGTTTTGTACCCCAAAAATGGATTTTTTGAATTTTTTACATATAATTTTGGAAAAAGTCAAATTTTAGTTTTTACCATTGGATTCAGCTTAAAAAAACACACAATTTGGTATTTTGATCATTTCTCTACGTCAATTGGTTACCGAGATATTGAAAGTGCTAAACACAGTACGTTGTCTAATGTTATTCTTATGGAGGAAAAGAAAAATTTTATATCTCGCTTATTTATGAACGTATACTGACAAAACTAGGTATACGGCTTCATCTGGTTGTGGACCATTGATATTTGCTAAAAAAAAAACAATTTTTTGCCAAAGGCTCCCGTAGCAGCAAACCTGCGTACTCAGCCCCATGTTATTCTTATGGAGAATAAGTAACGTGTTATCTCCCTTAATTATGAAAATAAATTAATGAAATTTGGTACGTGGCTTTACCTAAATGAGTTATATTGATATCTGTATAAAACCCCATTTTTTGTTTTCCTTCCTTCAGCAAACCTGCATACTCAGCCGCCATGTTATTCTTATGGAGAATAATTAAAATGTCATAAATCGTTTATTTATGAATGTATATTGATGAAACTTGGTATGTGGCTTTATGTGGTATTAAGATACATATATATGCATTGGAAATTCGCTGAGTATGCAGGTTTGCTGCTACGGGGGTATTATTTTAATATTTGTTCATAATTAAGGGAGACATTACATTTTAGCGAATTTCCCCTATATTAGCGAATTTCCCCTATAGGGAAGAAGCTATTACCATAGGTGGCATGGTAAGACTTAAGCTCGAGACCATAATAACTTTTTGTTTTGAGGTCCCCAGATGCCAAAAACACTATTCGTTCAAATTTATATAAATGTATAAATATATATATATATATATATATATATATATATATATATATATATGTCCGTTACCGCGATAAATTTTGAAAGAAGTGCCCGATTTTGATGAAATTTGGCATAAATGTGGAGAGTAACATTTATGACTTAAGTTTGAAAACCAGATCGATCGGTCTATAGGAAGGGGGTTTTATGGGGGTTTAAAATTTTACAAAAATCAGTTTTTGAACTTTTTACCCTAAAATTTTAAAAACACTAGATTTTGGTTATAGCCATTTTATAGAGCTTAAAGAAACAAACAATTTGGTATTTTGAATCATTAAGCTAGGTTTAGTGGTTGTGGAGAAAAGTAAAAAAATGTGTCCATAAAATTTCCCATGTTAATCTTATGGGAATACGGTTTTTAGATTTTCCTCAGATAATTTCACTAAAAACTCCACATTTCTTTAGCTCTACCAATCAGTTTAGCTCTACAAAACAATCATTTTGCCGTTTTAATTGTTGTTTTACGTCCAACCGTTGCAGTGATATTCAAAGTGCTAAACACAGTACGTTGTCCAATGTTATCCTTATGGAGAATAAATTAAATAATATATTTTGATTATTTATCTATGTATATTGATGAAACTTGGTATGTGGCTTCAAATAGTTGTGGTATATTGAAATTAGCACAAAAACATGGTTTTTGTTGATTTTTCCCGGTTGCAGCAAACCTGCATACTCGGCCCCATGTTATTCATATGGAGGATAAGTCAAGTTTTATATCTCCCTTAGTTATGAACCTAAATTAATAAAACTTGGTATGTAGCTTCACCTGGTTGAGTTATATTGATAATTGTTAAAAAATTCTTATCTTCCTTGTTGCAGCAAACCTGCGTACTCAATGATAATGTTATTCTTATGGAGAATAAATAAAATGCTATATATCACTTATTAATGAATATATTTGTATGAAACTTCGAAAGTGGCTCTAGGTAGTAGTGATACCCATATATATGCATTGGAAATTCGCTGATTACGCAGGTTTTCTGCGACGGGGGTATTACTTATACTCCATAAGAATAACATGGGGGCTTAGAACGCACGTTTGCTGGTACGGGAGTCATCGGTAAAAATTGCTTTTTTTGTGCAAATAACAATAGACCACAACCAGATAAAGCTGAATACCAAGTTTCGTTAGTATACGTTCATAAATAAGATATAAAATGTTTCTTATTCTCTATAAGAATAGCATTGGACAACGTACTGTGTTTAGCACTTTCAATATCTCTGGAACCAACTGACATAGAGAAATTATCAAAACACCAAATTGTGTGTTTTTTAAAGCTGAATTTAAGGGTTAATTAAGTTTGACATTTATAAATGTTACATGTAAAAACTGCAAAAACCCATTTTTGGGGTACAAACCCCCCCCCCCCAAAATACCACTTTGGATAGGTCGATCTGTCTGGTTTTCGAAGGTAACGTCATAAATATTGCGTTACACATTTGAATCAAATTTCATCAAAATCGGACCTTTTTTTCGAGAGTTATCGTGCTCACGGACACATGTATATACAGTTTCGAACGAAAGGTGTTTTTGGGGTCTGGGAACTTCACAACGAAATGTTATCATGGTCCCGGGCCTAGGTCTTACCATGCCGACTACGGTAATAGCTTCTTCCCTATAGAGGAAATTCGCTAAAAAAAACTGACCTGAAACTTAAAAAATTTGTGGGAAGTAAGCTCAAGGGGAAAGCTAAAAAATATAGAATTTATAGATTTAGTTTTTAGGTTTTTTCTTGCTAATGCATACCAGAAATGTTATAGCAAATGCCAGAAAAACGTGAAAATCTATAAGGTCTTAAAGAGGAACCTCAACAATATCTTAATGAAGAATTAAGGTAATATAAGGTAAAGTAAAATATGACTTATGATTTTCCTAACCATTATTTGTAAAGGTTACAGTCCTAACTAGGCCTATAACTAAATGATTTTTATATGATGTTCTGCGTGAAGCATTGTTCCACGAATGTAGGGGAGGGAAAGGCAAACTCCTGCAACGTCAACTAGCCACACAAAATGAAGAAAGGGGTGAGGGGAAAGTGTTACTATTCCATTTGAATCATCCATTCGATAATTATTTCATTTACCTCACACCAATTCTTGTTTAATTTGATGAGATTTAAACCAATAAAAGTTTACAAAGTAACAGATATTAGTATAAAAACACATTTTTTTGTGGTCCTTGTTTCAGCAACCCTGCATACTCAGCCGCCACGTTCTTCTTATGGGGAAAAATTAAAAATGTGATAAATAGTTTATTTATGAATGTATATTGATGAAACTTGGTATGTGGCTTTATGTGGCATTAAGATACATGTATATGCATTGGAAATTCGCTGAGTACGCAGGTTTGCTGCTACGGGGGTATTTGATCTCTGCATGTGTAAGTTAGAATAAAATGTGCTTACATACCTTTATGAATAACCTAAGTCAGCCGACATCATTTACAAACAAAGACAGAAACTGTGATGGCGGCAAGTCTCAGACTAGGCCTAAACAAAGCTACTTAGTTATGCAGTCGATTGCTAGATGTAAATAGAGCCAAGCCAGCCTTGAATCTTTGGTAACACTCATTGTCCAATAAGCCATCTATTAAACGATTGGAACAATTACACAGTGGGACTGTCACAGCAGAGTTCTGTACAGTCATGGATGCAAAATAGGACTTTTAATTTGTTGGAATGTAAAACAAAAACATTTTTCTGAGTTCCTATAATATTTAAACATGAATACTGATTCAATTTCAAATTTATAACACAATTTTTACATTAAATATGTTATTAGGTAGTAAATAAATAAATGTTATTGCTTTGAAAATAGTTGAAGTCTATTCTGCTGTTATGCCAGAATATCAGAGGGTCTAAGTTATTATAAAAACCTGGATAATAGCAGGCTAGTTTTTAAGTTAAAGTGTTTTACACCTAGACTTATTTAATATGCAAGGGATAATTTTGTGACTGGATCTCCTCCTACAGTTTTAAACAATTTTAGTGTTTTTGGTATCATTAGACAGAGTCTGAAGTTGCTCAAACCGAATTTCAAAAAGTTTGAACTTAAAATAAATGTCCTTTAGTTTGTTTACCTCTGAGTTTGTACTGTATTTAGAAGAGCAACAGAGGGAATGAGTTTGACTGAACTACAGTACATGCTAAAATAGCTGTTGAAATAGTGAAACATAGTTTTAAAGCATTAACTTATGCTATAATAAACATAAAAAAATAAACTAATAACAAACTAACAAAATGGTAAGACAATCCATTTAGAACTTATGGCTGGTTAGGTCAAGATGGGATGAAAATGCTTGGTTTCGAGCATTAGATTCACTAGTATACTTATCAATACTATAATTCGCATTTGTCTGTGGCTCCGTGCGTCTGTCCGTCCACGGCTGTTTCTCGAGCTGTAATGGCTCCCAAGCTACGAAAAGATTTTTTTCGGGGTAATCGAGGTCAGGGAAGCTGCACGTATAATTTGTTTTTATTGAAAAGCAACCTCATTTGAGTTATGGTAGCTTAAAGTTTTATGTTTTTAGGCCATTTTATCATATATTAGCGGAGCTGGGAGTATTCAGCTGTGGATTTCTATTTCTACAAGCTTTGTTCCTGAAACAGCTGATTATTTCCTGCGGTCGTGATAGCGGCCGCCAATACTAGTATGTTATAAATGGCAAGATAAAATTTAGGATACAGCATTAAAACTATTAGGGGGTCAAACTTACTTAGGACAAAAAAATCACAACCTTTTTGGGGAATAAAATAATAAAATGTATGTTTTGATTCGTAGCAGAAATCAATGTTAAAAAAGTATATTTAACAACTTAAAAAAGTGTTTTGATTTCATTATTACCTACAACAAGGTTACAAGAGATTTTTAATAGTACAGTAGAACCTCACTAATTTGAAAACCTCTTCGAAAGGCAAATTTTGTTACTAAATTTCAAAACGTTACCTCTAAAATTCTAAGTCAACCTCTACAGCACGAATTGTGATACCGTATGCCTCTGAAATTCAAATTAAGCACAAAGCAAGCCTGATGAAACATGAACAAATGCGTAGCAGTAGACGGTACGTTGACAGATGAGGTAGATTGTGGCGTCAGTGGCCGAGAGAGACGAAGAGACAGGTGCAGACGATGAAGACGGAAACCAACAAGATGTTCACTTTGTTACAACAAAGGAAGCTCTGTGTGCGACTAAAACTATCCGTTCAGTCAAGGGATATTGGAGACAAATGTTTTTTTTCAGCTGTTGTCACTATTGTAATTCAATCAAACAATGCATCGAAATAGTCGAGAATTACAGACTTTTTCAATGTTCAGTAAACATTTTCTTAACAGTAAAGTAATAATCGTATTTGAAATCTTTTCAGAAATTTGTTTTTTGCTCTAAAGCTATTTTTAGTTTTTTTAAATAATTCTATTACTTGTTTATTAATGTGTAATACTTTCATTAATCTTTATATATAACTAGCTGATTACCCTTGCTTCGCACAAAGAATTCAGGAATGAACAGCTGATTAAAATTGTTGCTGCAACTACATATGTTTCTGATCTATTAAACATATTGCTCATAAGAATAACATGTAAACTTTAAAGATCAATGGGGCAAAGCACATTGAACTGAGGGGGACAAAAGTTATTCCATGACTTCTACAGAGAAATCCTTTTAATTTGACACCTCAATCATAAAAATCGGATGATAAATAAAAGAGTTCTGCTGTACACAAGAAATTCCTTAGGGAATTAGTATAATAGAAGATTCTGTAAGCAAAATTTTTAAATCAAAATTGTGGGAGTTTGGCAAATCGCAGGATGATGGGCGACGGCTCAAATTAAAGGTCTTGATCCCAGGGACTCGGGAAAAATAGCAGTATTTCCATAAAACTACTAGCAAACGAGAAATAATGTAAAACACGCCCCATAAGAAAAGCATGGGGATTTTAAAATGTCTGCTTTGTTTACATTAAACATGTGATCCTTCTTATAATGTTCTATTTTCCTCAGCATGAAAATCAGATAAGGCAGAGTGTTGAAGAAAGGTTACGGGCTTTAGCCCCTTCAAGCCACTACTGTCGGATTCAAAATTATGGATACTCGAGTTTGACTTGCCACCAAAAATTAACCGATTGAGCTACAACAACGGCGGTTACATCAAAATTGTCCTTGTCTTATTCTTCGTGTTTCGGTGTAAACAACAATTTTAAATTTTGATTGCAACTAATTTTTATCACGGGTATAATCTAAAAAGTACATGATTTTTGCCGTTTTTCTAGCAACTACGGAATTAAAAAATTCATATTTCCGAAACGGATAAACTTATCGATTTCAAATTTTGATAGTCATAGATAGACATGTTTTTAGTTTATTTGTATAATTTTAGATTTTTAAACTTAATTTTATAAAAGCTGTTATCCATTTTGTAAAGAGATGTTTTCTCAGCAGTCAAAAGAGCTAAAAACTTGTTTAATGGCTTGTTATGAAGCTCGTGATTTTTATAGTCTAATTTTGAAAGTACTTAAACCAAATCTACTTCGAAACGGTTTATTCAGAGTGATTATTAAGTAATAAATCAGTGCGCGCACGAGGCTGGCTACCACTGTGGCGGGTTGAAAAGAACGGAGTACGACGATACCGCGATAAGCGAGTTGGCGAGCGCTCCGCAATCTGCAACCAGTTTGTAAAATGTTTGTCAAAAGAGTGTTATCTTTTTTGATTTACATTTCACCATTTACTATCACCGTTGTCACCTCTTGTCACCCAGCTTCTCCACTTCACTCTTTAAAAAACAAATAGCACTTAAAATCATTCACACTTCCTGCTCACTATAAAATGTTGTCTGGGAGGCATCTCGTGGCTCGATATGAACACAAGCTAAAACGCTCACCAAATGACTCAGGAGAAAGCGAACATTGCTCTTCCGGCACATGCCATTATAAATTCATAAACAAATTTTAATTTTATAATCCTTCCCGTCCAACCCGAGGTCAAAAGCCTCAGAGTGCGGAGCGCCCGCCAACTCGCTTATCATGGCAACGTCGCACTCCGTTCTTTTCAACACGCCGCAGCGGTAGCCAGCCTCGTGCGCGTACTGATTTATTACTTAATAATCACTCTGAATAAACCGTTTCAAAGTAGATTTGGTTTAAGTACTTTCAAAATTAGACTATAAAAATCACGAGCTTCATAACAAGCCATTAAACAAGTTTTTAGCTCTTTTGAGTGCTGAGAAAATATCACTTTACGAAATGGATAACAGCTTTCATAAAATTAAGTTTAAAAATCTAAAATTATACAAATAAACTAAAAACATATCTATATATGAGGTACCAAAATTTGAAATTGATAACTTGACCCGTTCGGAAATAAGAATTTTGTAAGTCCGTAGTTGCTAGAAAAACGGCAAAAATTGTGTACTTTTTGGATTCCACCCGCAATAAAAATTAGTTACAATCAAAATTTAAAATTGTTATTTACATCAAAACACGAAGAATAAGACAAGGACAATTTTGATGTAACCGCCGTTGTTGTAGCTCAATCGGTTAGTTTTTTGTGGCAAGTCAGACTCGAGTATCCATAATTTTGAATCCGACAGTAGTATTTCATTATATTGATTAGACGTTGTATTACTAATGTAGCCTATGTACTGTATTACATTTTTATATACAGTTTTTAACATGTTTTGAAATATTCCATAGGGTTTTTTTCTAAATAAAGTTGTGCCTCTATAATTTTAATTTCATTCATATTAACCTCTCCTAATTCAAACTCTCAATATTTTAAATTTTCTTTAATTTGAAATAAATTGGCTGTCCCCAGAATTTTGAATAAGTGAGGTTCTACTGTATTGCTTCTAATCCAGTATATTTTTATTTTCATTTTATAAAACTAGTTTTTAGCTAGGTCTGAAGACTAGTTTAAATCTTGAAATTTAATGTCTGAACTTTTATGACTGAATCTTGCACATTTATTTAACAATAATGTTAAGACATCAAAAGAGCTACAAGATTAGTAAATAAAAACTGAACTGAACCATACGTTTACTGCTGACACAGTTGTGTGTGCATTCATAACTGAATGGGATAGATCAACACAGGTGAACAGTGGCAGTGATAACAGCAATTGTTGACCTTGAGAGCAAAGGTCGAAGGTTAATCACTTATTAGCCAGCTCCCCTGCCCATTCATCACCATCACTCATGAATGTACACTAGATAAATCTCATCCTTTGTAAATGGAAGGAACATTTCAATCATTCCAAATTATAGAAAAATAACTAGGCCTATCAAAAATAATGTTGTTTAACGTATTGAAATAATTACCAGTTAAATTAATTAATTTGGTTAGAATATAACCTACTAAATGTACCACATTTATAAGTTTTAAAATGGCTGTGCCACTCAAAAGTGGTAACTGCTGTTCTCATATGCAATGAACTTGATTAATAAAAACCTTTAACGTTAAGATAATAGACAATATCCATCTAAAAAAATGTAATTTTATAGCATTCAAAAGAAATGTAAAAAGATTCTTGGATAATAGTTTTTATAGTGTTAAGGATTTTTTAGATAAGAAATATGTTTAGTTTAGTCTTGACATGTTCGTAATGACGTATGCTTATGCAATGTATGTTGTTTTACAGCAATCAAGATATTTGATTTTATTTTATTTTGATATTTGGGTTGTAGCAGGGCCGGGCACAACTTGTGTAGGTCAGGCATATTGAGGCCCCTCCCTGCCCTTATTCAAGAGGTATATTTTCATGGACATAAAAAAATCATAAATCTAGTTGTAATGAAGAATATTTTGGTTTACTTAATTTATTCACAAGTTATCTTTATTTTTTTTACACTTAAATCATAACATTCCAAGCTCCTTTTACTGTGTATGTAAGTTCAGCTAGTGATGGAACGAATGAATGGTTTTAACTATCTGATGATTTTGTCATTCATCCAATAGTAAGATCATTGGTAATTGTAGCTGCCGATCTGCCGGCGATTCGGAGAATTAATTCACCAGAAATATTGTCAGTTTACTAAATCTACTTCCTGTTTTAATACTTTAATTTTTAATTTTAAAAGACTATTTACTCGCCAATATGTAGGTATTATGAATTCACATTTTAAAATCATACAATACTTATTGCAAATTTAATAAAAAAATAGAACAAATAACAGTTTTTAAACTTTTAATTAAGTGTTTTTAAATATTTTGGGTCACGGAGAATACACGTACACGCTGCAAGACAAAAACACATTTTAACATTTGGGGTGCTTCATAAAGTCAGAAATACTCATCGATGGATGATTTAATCATGGAAAAATGATTCATCTACAGATGGAAAGTTAGAACAGATGGTTCTACAAGTAAATGGATGAATAGATATGAGCAGAAGATTCATCCTGATGAAAAGTTCCCATTAGACTCAGACGAATCAATTCGTGCTCAATTGATTGTTCTAACCCGATGACGGCTCCTACCACTAAGTTCCTCTTGATAACTTTCCAGTGTTGAACATTGAACACCAGATAAGCAAGCTTGTCAAGATGGGCTAAACACTTACTTTGTTGAGGTTTCCGTTGAAAGGAGCCTTGCTAAACCTCGTGGTTACCAGGCCAATGGACAGTAAAGACCTCAGCACCACCATCGTGGAGGGGCAGGCAACAACCAGCAGAGGTGATTAACTCCAGTGGTGAAGAAATCATGCAGCTTCCCTCTGAAACAAAAACATAAATATGTATATGTTTTAGTTGTCCTGAAATCAAAAATATATTTTATATAATGTTGTATTAACTCTTTTCACTTGAAAGGCCATTCCCATTGGCCAGTACCTACTTCATAACAGCTTGAATTTATTTCCACTTACATAGCTAGCCCTCTCAGGTCGTATGGCCACTCTGGGTGGCCGCGCCATTTTCTTTGTCAGCCTGGCAGCCACTCTGGCCCTCTGCCCAAACCAGCTTGTAATTATTTTTATGATTGTAACCTCAAATGTGAAATTGGAGGGTATATTGGATGGTTATAAAATCTATAGGTAGCCTATACTTTAGTTTTATTTTATATTTAATTTCTGTTTATTGCCAAACCAAACATGTTTCAGTTAGTTTTAATGCAAATCTATAATATTATAAAGAAGAGGTGGTTTCTGTCTGTCTGATGTTCCGGGTGAACGCAAAAACTACTTAACCGACTGGGCTGAAACTTTACCCAAAGGTAGATCTTGAACCCATGCAACACATAGGCCTATTCACTTCCTTAAAATCCCTTCGGGCTACGCCCCGTGAACGTTATAAGTTTCAATGTTTACATTTTATAAGAAAGTAAACATTCAGAAACTGTAATGTGGACAGCTGAGGGCACTTACATTTGACAGCTTAAAGAGCAGAAGCAAGAACAGCTGTTTCAAGCTAACTAAAATGCAATTTGCATTGACTATAGAACGGGTAAGGAAAACCCCTGTGCGAATGAAGTGTACATCAAGTATATATATATTTATTTCAATATACCGTATAATTAATCTATATAAATAAAATTAGAGTTTTGTCTGTACATTGCTTGGAATTATGAAATTTGTGCATATTTTCATGTTTTACACCATAGGGAAACCAAAACAAATCTTATCTCAATTTATGTCTGTCTGTCTGTCTGCCGGTAACGCTCAAGGACGGGTATTTGTTCACTTTTCACTGGAAAACGGGTGCACTGACATTAATGAAACTTTGTTTCTTTGTTCTATATATACGTGAGAAGGTTTTAGGGCACTATAAACTGGCATACGCCTTTAAAAAAAATAATGGCGGCCGCTCAAAAACGTAATTTGGTGCGGTTTTGGTAATGTTTTGTTCGCTTTTCACAGGAAAAAGGGTGCACTGATTTTTATGCAACTTTTTTCTATGTTCTATATGTGCATCAGAAGGTTTTAGGCTAATTGGATTGTTTTAAATTACCTTAGGACACTGCCCCATAGGGTTTTAAAGATCCTATGCTATTCTTATGGACAAAGCATTTATTTATATTGAACCAGATAATGGCATAGTTATTCTATAAATAGGTGTTGTAGTTATTTTTTAAAACGTTGAGTGAAGATTGGTAATAAATAACATAAGTGGTTATATGATCTAAATCTATATTTGTCAGACTAATGCACTCACTGACATAGTGATCACTTTATCTAAGAAACGACAATGTCTATTGAAGATAAAATTTTGGATGGTGGTTCCCCTTATGCTGCAGATTTACAATAAGAATATGTTTAAAAAAGTCCTATAGGTCTCTTCGCTAATTTACTTTTATAGCAATTTTATAAGTATTAGTATTTACTGGACCTTTGTAAGTTACATTTCGGTAGGAACATAACTAATTCAACAGAACAAAACGCAAGCCTATTCCTGTTACGAAAATGTTTAAAGGCTTCGCCCCCCGGAATTTCAAAATACAATATTTTAACAATCTTGCACATACTCTTGGACTGATGGATCTGAAATTCGGTAGGAATGTAGCTGATAGCTCAGTGCAGACATTTACCTACTCCAGACACAAATATACTCAAGGACTCTGGCCCAATGGCCTTTAATATAAGCGTGTTAGTCATAACACACCCACTACTCAACCAGTAGAGCTGAAATTTGATGCCTTAAAGGAAATAAGAAACAACATCATGGGGAGTCACGGTGTTGTTCTCTGGAGATTTCACACAGACCCTTTGTCGTAAGTGAGACATGACTGGACGAGTCTACACCTCTCTAAAAATATATTTTATGTAGCCTACCACTGAGCGTCTGAACTTAACAGTAAATATGAAAATGTATTTTTGAGAAGATTAAGGAGTTGAGCAATTTTCTTATGCGCTTTTAAAAGTTGAGATTGGGACATTGAAAAACAAATTAAGGTCTCAGAAACATCTATCCTTCACTGGGCACTATCGATGAATCACAGGATTTATTGATTGACAGTTTGTTACACCGAGGTTCATAAACAGTTTAATCTGGAAAGTGCCTGGCTCTGTAATTGCCATCCTCACGTCCACCAATGAACAAGCAACGGAGATCAGCACAAATGTAAGTCTATTCCAAAAGGAGGAACGAACATATACAATATTTAATACCGTTCATTTAACCATGACAACTTTTAGAACAGTTTGTATACAGGGTGTCACAAAAAAGTGTGATGGGCCATACAGGACCTAATTCTACATGCAAAACTAAGTCAAAAATGAAGAATAACATTTTTTGGATTTCGGCTTAGTTTAGCCGTAATCCGCCATTTTGTTTTTTTGGGAAAATATTTATTATTTCAAAAACCCAATGAGATATTTTTACGAAACTTGGCAAAAGTGTTTACACTAAAGTAAGTAACATTTGTAAAAAAAATATTTGTTTACCTTTCCAAATTTCAAAATGGCGGCCATTTGATTTTTTTATGCCAAATTTCATGAAAACCAGTACCTAAATCAAAATTGTTCAAGACACAAATTTTTTTGTATTTATTATAAAAAATCCAACAAAACAAAAATGAATAAAATCGGTTCATAAATAAAGAAGCTGTGTTTATTTTAGTGTTTTTATTTTTTTAAATTTATTAAATGTAATGTAATAATTTATGTAATGTAATTAAGTAATTTCAGTCTAAATTACTAAAATAAACACAGCTTCTTTATTTATGAACCGATTTTATTCATTTTTGTTTTGTTGGATTTATTATAATAAATAAAAAAAAATTTGTGTCTTGACAAATTTTGATTTAGGTACCGGTTTTCATGAAATTTGGCATACAAAAATTCAAATGGCCGCCATTTTGAAATTTGGAAAGGTAAAAAAATATTTTTTTTTACAAATGTTACTTACTTTAGTGTAAACACTTTTGCCAAGTTTCGTAAAAATATCTCATTAGGTTTTTGAAATAATAAATATTTTCCCAAAAAAACAAAATGGCGGATTATGGCTAAACTAAGCCGAAATCCAAAAAATGTTATTCTTCATTTTTGACTTAGTTTTGCATGTAGAATTAGGTCCTGTATAGCCCATCACACTTTTTTGTGACACCCTGTATATTGATTTCAATTTATTTAAATAAAATCAAGTAGTCACATGTTTTTAAAACATATGATTTTTCCAAGTTTAAATTGTATATTTACAATTATAATGAACACAGGACCTGGCAAGAATGGTGATTTTAAAAGAGGTTTGTCAATGTTTTTAAAGTTTAATGTTTCGTTACATTACTATTAATTTATTGGAATGTAAAGATTAATGTATCAAAGTATTTAAAATGTTAAATTAAACAGGGTTAATATTTTGTTGTACTTGAGTTCTTTTATTTCTAAAATTGAATCCAAAGTGTTAGGTTACCGATTTGGAGTCGCAAAAACCACACCGTTCACTACCCGACAGAGTTCCTCGACTTGGCAACAGTACCCGAACTATCTGCCATAGTATATTTCGTTAACTTTAATTTAATTCCACTTTAAAAGTGTAAAATGTAATTTTAATATTGTAAAATTATGTGGGTTGTTTATTTTTTTAGGTAATCTACCATTTATATACAACCCGTACGAAGGACGGGTACACAGCTAGTATGTAATAATGGAGACAATATTACGATTCTAATGTAATCTATCAGGTTCTAATGTTCTGAAACGCTTTCAAAATCAGTAAGGGTGAAGTGGGGTAAGTGTAACCACGGGGCTAGTATAACCCCGGCTAATAACTGTTAAATTAAACTTTATTTGTACTTCAGACCCATCACATATGTTTATTTATACCTTTTTTGTTAACTTTGATGTTAAATAACTAAATCTGACATAAAATGGTAATACAGTGGAACCTCGATAACTCGAACCTCAATAAGTCAAATTCCTTGATAACTCAAATTTTTGTCATTCCCCTTGAACTTGCCTATCTAATGCTATGTTATTTTGGGTGCCTACCTGTTGATCGATAAGTTATTTGGTCGCAGGGACAGTTGGTAGGGTTTAAAAAAATAAATATTAATAATTAAATAAAGTACTGAAACGCACTGAACGACATGTTAGTTGCTCACAGGGACAGTTGGTAGGGTTTCAGAAAATAAGTATAAATAATTAAATCAAGTCCTGAAACCCACTGATCGACATCTTAGTTGCTCGCATGGATAGTTGGTAGGGTTTCAAATAAATAAATGTAAAAACAGAGTGGCTACTTGCTAGATGTACCTGTTGCTCGCGCCCCCCACTCTGCCTTCCAAAGAAGAGGGGCGAGGCAGAGGCTTGTAGCGGAAGTGTGTAGCCCCACCACCAACTCAATGTTTGACCGGCGGGACCACGGGACCACGCAGGACGCAGGTGCGGTAAGAAATTTGCTGAACCTTGTAACAAAATTTCCCCGATGTTGCGGCGTATAAGGCAGTTCCGACGGCAACGATTGCTACTTCACCTTACTCTCTGAATTGCGCTCCTACCTTTTGGCGCTTTGGAGAACTACGTCCAACTAACTTGTTATGCAGTACAACACCATACGGCATAATTTGTATTGGTTAGTTGTGATTTCAAAATATGACCGCGCCCATTGAACAGTTCGCTGCATACACTAGCAGCTAAAAAGAGGCGCGAACCTCCTGAAGTGGAGACTTTGTATATGTGGTGCCTCTAGTTGCTCTAGTAACGGGGCAGTTTAGTCAGCGTGTTGTTTTTGCATTTTCACCTCTTATAATTTGGCATTCTCGGTAACTCCATATTTACTTGGCCTAGTGGGAAATGGAGTGCTGAATGTGCATAGTAGTAATATGCTACAATTTGGGGAAGTCTTATATCTTTTACATAGGTTTAAACGACTGTAGATGGGGAAAGCGGCCGTAAAACGTGTATGGTACAATGGAACGCATCGTTGCTTGAAGTTGTTACATTTGTAAATTGGTAATTGTAATTAATTATGGAATCAAGACGTCCAAGGTATTGTCCAATACTGCAGGGTCATCTCGCTGTAATACATTACAATTTGCAAGGGCTGGGATTCCATTTGAATACACTATATTTAATGTTGCATTTTAATCTGCTTCTTTATTGATGACCGCTAACAAAGAATGCAAGCTTTTATCCTTCTAATTTTAATATTACTAATATGAAATTTTAAAATTATGGATATTTGTAGTTCCATCACGCATAAACTACTGGACCGGTTAAGCTGAAACGTTGCATGAACTGTTGAATGAACAGCTTAGAACAGCCCTATCCATCATAACGCGAAAGTGTTTGCAGAAAATCTGCATGGTCAGTCCTATATGACGTCAAACGAAAATTAAACCACTTCGCCTTAAAATTCAATTTTCTGCAAACACTTTCGCGTTATGGATCATATAATGATTCATAGCATTGCTAAGTAAGATTTCTTGGAGGTAACCCGTCGTTGTAGTAAAAATTCCTTCCTTAAAAGCGAGTTGCCCCTATAGTTATACGGGATGCAGAAGAAATTCGTTTTGTAAGTGAACGTACAACACAAAATAGTAGGTGCGATTCCTTCAGCGGACCTATTGTAGTGAGAAAATTGAAACGAACAAGTGTGACTCATAGCTGCCCATCGGAGTTTTCACCTCCGCACCTGTGGATGGCCGTCATCCCTACCCTCTACCCCATACCACCCCTCACACCAGATTACATCCGGCCACTGTCTCAAACTCGGTGTCATGTCTCGAGCCCAAACTATTTACGAATTGTAACGACCATGTTTAGAATAATCCTCAAACTTCAACTAAAATTGAGAAACTTTATAATGAAATTGAACATGGCGTACTGGCATGGCATATTAAATAACTAAATCTGTAAATCATTGTGTAAGACGCCAACGCAACTGTGGAGTATTTTAAGGCGAATATGAAAGAAATATGAGTGTAGAATGGGTGTAGAAAATATAATTTGTCAAAACAAATAATGAAATCACACTGGTGTGTTTACACCTTTAAAAACGTCTGACATACCTACCACTCATACCTCAAACCTACTTCCAGAAAAATCCCGTTGTAAATGATAGTTGTTATTAACAGTTTCATATATATTAATGTTCAATTATTTAAATAATATCAAGTATTCATATCTTTATAAAACATATGATATGTTATAAATGCTAAATGCATATTTACAGTTACAATTATGAAAACCTGATCTGGTGAAAAATGTTTATTAGAATACCCCAGTAGCAGAAAACCTGCGTACTCAGCAAAATTCCCATGCATATATATCTTATTATATGTATCTTATTACCACATAAAGCCAAATACCAAGTTTCATCGATATACAGAACCTGGGGTCGAGCTTTGCTCGGGAGAAGGCCAGTCAGTTTGTTTAGATGACTTGGAGTAATATTTCACTAATTCCCCCTACTGGTATTCAGATTTGTATAACTCATTTGCCTCTCTTCTGCATTTTTAAGGTCACTCCAGTTGCTATTTATAGCTCAATGTCCCTTTGATTTATTTTACTACTCTATTTATGTAATCTTCCCTCAAACCTTTAAATCTCTGCTCTCAGGAAACCACATGTTATAATCATGTACAACATGAGTATTACTTTGACAGCATAGGCGTGCGCAGAGTCCGGTCAGCGTGGGTGCCAGAGCCGAAAAATGCGCCCCCGCTCCCCCCCCCCAATCTTGCAGCTCTAAGAACTAAGAGTCTTCATGACCGGAAGTTGCCGGACGCCTTGGTGTTTTGTTCCATAAGGCCAATGTTAACTTTGTGCCCCCATTACTCCTCACCTGATCGTCACAAACAATTAATTTTGTCCTCTAGGGAAATACAATAGTCGAATTTGGATTTTGTTACAAATTGATGAGAACATGTACAGTGTTTCAGTTCAAAATTAAACTATTTATTATGCGACTATAGTACCCAAATTTAAAAAAAATCTATATAGTTTTTCCCTAGAGGACGGCGAAACGTTTAATTTGACACCAAAATGAATTGTATGTGACGATCAGGTGAGGAGTAATGGAGGCACAAAGTTAACACTGGCCTTATGGAGCAAAACTCCAAGATAGCGTCTAGCAACTTCCGGTGATGAAGAAATTATCTGCCAAATAATTGAATATGTCAATTATTATTGTAGGTAGACTAATAGTTAACTCCTCCTTGACACAAATATGTTTTAAGATTATTCAATGCATTAAATATTGTATCTGCTTAGGTATATTTGGTTTACATACAGATACATATAATATTATATCATAATGTTGCTGGTTTTGTATTACCTTTTAAAAAAATTAGATTACGCTCAGGCCGGTCGGCTGCACGTCACTCCGATTTATCGGTAAAATAGTGTATCATAAAGGTTTTAAAACAATATAACAATTAGCAATCAACTGAAATGGGATACATACGAAGCACTTTTTAAAATCACTAAAATACAAGAAGATAATATCATCACAGAATTGATCTTTCCTCAGAAAAATATACTTGGTTGTACTATATCCAACTGATGATAGCAATTAAATTATTATTTATATTGATATTTTTGTATTGTTTTACTTTTCCCATTGTACTCAAAGTGAAAAGTAAAGATCAAATAAACAGCGATATGAGAGTACTATTACTATTTATACTCCAAATATAAACTATTATGACATTTACTTTTACTGTAAATCTCCGCCTAACAATGAATAAAAGGACGGCGAGGGGTATTGGTAAAAAGGTGACCAGATTTGGATTCTATGAAAACGGGATGGATGGAACCGGGGGGTGTGGGAAGGGGGGTCCGGTGAAAAATCTTGGAAAATGAGTAGCAAAATAGTGGGGTTTTGTCTGTTTTGAGGAACTTTAGGAGTAGTTTTTTAAGCTGTGTGACTATTAAAACTCACTGTTAAAACTGTTACTTTTAATTTGTACTTGGATACAGTAGTTTGTTTTGGGGTTAGAAAGCTAGAGAAAAAACATGATATAATCAAAAAAATCATGGCCAATCTTATTCTACTTTACTGTTAAAACTGTTACTTTAAATTTTTACTTCGATATGGGCCTGTAGTAGTTTGTTTTGGGGTTAGGAAGCCAGAGTAAACAAAGGGACGTAATCAAAGAAATCATAGCCAAACTTATTCTTCTGTAGTGGTATTTTATTTACTAAGCTTTCAAATTAAGACGATGGATAAGGCAACGACATAGCCTAATAAGACAATGTTGGGAATAAACCAAATTATTTCACAAATGTAAGTAAAATGTTACATATGTTGTTAACAAAAGATAAGACAAAAAGTTTTGTTTTAAGGCAAAAACCTAAACACAGCCTACGTTTAGCTATTATTATGCTTAATTTTCAACTTTTCTGATGAACTAATATTTCCTAAAATATTTAGTTTCTCTTTTATTAATTCCAAAAACGGCCGATGGAAACCGATCATTCTGTTGACAGCCGTCGTTGTCTGGTCGCATCGGATGGGATGCCGCAGTTTGGAGTTGTCCGAAAAGTCCGATCTTGCACGAGCAACGCCGGAAACTGCTGAGCGTGATTGCTTTGGAACATGAAATTTGGGATGAACTCAATGCTGTAAAATATTTACTATATTTTAATTTAGTATAGAAACGGTGAAAGAACGACAGAACCCAAGTAGAGGGGGTAAAATAATTAAAGCCCCGAGAGCGTTGGTCGGGACAACGAGACAAATCACAAAAAAGGGGACTATCCCGTTAAAAACGGGACGCCTGGTCAACTTAAGGAGGCCATACACTACCGGACTTTTTCCCGAACAAGACATCGGTTCGAACAGGGAGCAGGGAGCACGAAGGCAGCTGAATTTAGTCCGAACTTCTTCCCGATCAAGACATCGGATCGGACAGACGAGCGGGGTAAAAACGGTGGGGACGATTTTAGTTGTCGTTGTGCAGGTCGGCCGAATACTTGTGAGTATATTTCCCCCACTTCACCCATTTACCCATTCACCCATTTCACTGACCACCCTACGATTTTACCCACTTCTCTCCAAGCGTCATTCCTTTTCACTTTGTGGAAGTTAAGAGGATGGGAAAAGTCCCTCAAAACTTACAGATTCTTGTACTCGGAAGTAAACAACAAAGTGTTTACCTCAGACCACTCCATCGTGCAAACTACGTTACATAAACTAATGAACTGAAACTAAAATGACAACAGTCAAGACTGCAACCCTCACCATCGTAGCGCTAGCCGAGGGGCTCGTGACGGCGCTCGGAGCAGCGTATGGAGGAGGTACCACACACTTCCGAACCCCGAAAAAGACATCGGACCGATCTTTCTTTGATCTTTCCACAAAAAACCGCCTCGAGAGTGCTCGGTGCTCGGTCCAAAGTCTTGTTCGATGTAAGCCCGCCAGCGAACCTTACGCCGAACCGAACCCCGACGCGAACCGTCGCGCGAACGTTCGTTAGTGTAAGGTGGACTCCGAAATCCGACGCGAACTTCTGGGCGAACAAAAATTGGTTCGGGGCGAACTACCTGGAGTCGGTTTTCTGGCGACACATCAAAGAAATGTTCGCGATGATGTTCGCATCGGGGTTCGGTAGTGTATGGCGACTCCCCTTGCTTTGCTCTTCCTTGTCAGACAGCAGTTTGTTTTTATGAATGGAGTAGGCCCCTAATGTTACACAACGTCCTCCTAATGGCGAGCACATTTGCTTAGCTTATATTTGTCTTTTTTTGCATGTTTGAGGTAACTCCAGTTGTTATTATAGCTCAATATCCCTTTTATTCATTTCGTACCGCTTTATATTTATTCTTCATTCAATAGTTTTTACAATACACTGATTGATTAAACCTCAGAGTTACGACTGACTGTTATGATTCTTTAGTTTCGATTTTAAAATCCATAAGGTACATTTACATATTTTAGTTTTATTATTACTTTTATTACATTACTCGAGTTTATCAACAGAATGTCACCTGCCTGGAATTTATTTTTAACCTAGAAGTTTGATATTTCCTACACTTTAGGACATCACTGGAGCAGTTTAAAAAACTCAAATTTACAAGCAAGCTATAGCCTTATTCATATTAGAGTATAGCATAGACAGATTGATATTGAATTGGGGGGGAGGCAGTACCCTTCAGAACGTAACTGACGAAACCCTTTATGCCCAGCTACGTTCAGAACCAGATTTAGGGTATGTAGACACCATGTGGTGCGGCCCCTTGCTGTCCACCGCCAAGGTTAACTAAATTTTTGGAGTATGGTTTTAAGTTTTTATGATTTATGTGTAATACGGGCCAATTTGTGGATCGGGCCCCTAAACAATTACCTATGTAGCCTATGACTAACTCCGGCCGTGGCTACACGAATCAAGGAAAACATCAATCGTTATTATATATTCATAAATAACGGAGGCATTGTCTATCAGATTACTCCTTAACGTATGTATAAGATATATACATATATATAGATCATATCTAATACAATCATAACATATTATGGGTATAAAATAATTTACACCATTTCATTCCTATTTCTATTTTATGTCATATAAATACAGTCATATTAACGGGTAAATTGATATCATACGGGAAATTTTGGTTGTAAGTGTTGGTATCTCTGCTCAGTGACGATCAGCTCCACGCTACGTCACTCCGCTGCTTGGGCGCGCCTACATCTATGAATGGAAGTGGACTGTTCCTGTAAATCCGCGCGTAAATCCGCCTCTCCCCTCTCTTCGAGACAAGGAGTAGGGGGCGCGAGCAACTGGTACATCGAGCAAGTAGCCCATCTGTTATTACATTTATTTATTTGAAACCCTACCAACTGTCCATGCGAGCAACTAAGATGTCGATCAATAGGTTTCAGGACTTGATTTAATTATTTATACTTATTTTATAAAACCCTACCAACTGTCCCTGTGAGCAACTAACATGTCGTTCAGTGCGTTTCAGTCCTTTATTTAATTATTAATATTTATTTTTTAAAACCCTACCAACTGTCCCTGAGACCAACTAACATGTCGATCAACCGGTGGGCCCCCGTTATTTTAGCTCTATAAGTCTAAGGGTTAACAGGAAACACCTCGATAACTCAAACTTTTGCAGTATTCTTAGCCTGTTTCCTGTATTCTTAGTCGAAGTTTTAACTGTAGAACCTCTATAACTCGAATATGTACAATTGCCGTACCTCTATAAGTCAAAGTTGTTGATTCACCAAACCTCCAATGACTTTGCAGCCGGAAATTTCAACCCTCCCTCCCCACTAAATCTCTTTTCCGGGTGCCCCTGGTGACGGTAAAACAACCGACAAATTTATTTTGATGAGCAACACGCATATCAAACACACTCATCCTCACGCACGGGTTTCACCTATGTGAGGATTTCATTTCATAAATGAGGAACAGTCTCATATTGTTGTAAATTATATAAATTTTTTAAATAAAAATGGTTTTCATTTGATTAGATTTGTGTTCTTAGTCGTTAGTTAGTGTGAGGTTCAGAGGTTCTGGATGTAGTACGTGAAACGTAGTTTTTAGGTTGTTTTTTACAAATGGATGTAGTACGTGAAACGTAGTTTTTAGGTTGTTTTTTACAAAGTGTTTGCAGTTTGGTAAAACATGTTGGCAAAACTCTATCCCATGAGGAGAAGTTCAAGACTATTTGAGGCTATTTACACAGGAAATAAAAACAGTGACATCAGGAAGCAGTTTGGAACACCAGTGAACACTGTCGACTATTTTAAAACAAAAAAGTGTCATACTGCTTCACCCTAATTCCAACAATGCTCTGCAATTTTAATTGTTATCATGTTTTGTTCTCTTTTAGTTTTGCAAATTATTTTAATAGCCTACAGTATATTAATGTTCAGCTAAATGAAATTGATGCATAGCTGGTCAGAACTGACTTCCGTAAGCGGGAGGGATTTGTTTGGGGCAGGTGATAAGAAGTGAGCAAAAAAGTCTAGAAAATAGACAGGAAATGGTCGAACGGGAAAACACCACCAAAGTACCAAACTGTGAGTCATTATTTGTTTACTTTCCTCCTCTACAATATTTTCACTGAAGGAAGTATTTCGTCCTCTACTACGTTAACCAAAGATGCTTTACAATATATTTCTGGGCTTATTTTAGACATTTAAAATTGTTCAAATCTATTTTAATTTTAATAATAATTATTATACGGTATGATTATTTTGTATACATAGCTTGAACTTATATAAGGATTATACCCTTCCATGATCCATCTATTGTGTTACCGTGACCCTCAATAAATCAAAGTCTGTGGAAAATCATCTTGATAAGTCGAACCTCATATTTCAAAATATTCGATAACTCAAAATGTTTGCCGTTCCCCCTGAGGTTCGAGTTATCGAGGTTCCGCTGTACATTTTTAGGGTTGAAAATTATGTTACATTTTCACTATACGAGTGAGTGACATCCTCATAGTTCAGTGGTCTGTCATTCTCGTATTTTTAAAGATAAATATGTAATTTTTGGTGGAGAAACTGATTTTTGCATGGAGATTTCAAATATATGAATAATTTTGTACTCTATTATTAAATCTTTGGATATGGCAGCCATGGTTACACTTACCCCAACCTTTTTCTATGTGGGGCAAGTAGAACCAATCTTCTGGGGCAAGTGTAACCACGGGAGTTACACTTGCCCGAGTGATGTTATCTAAACCAAATTATTTATTTAACCTGTTTTTTTGTCTACAATTTTTATATATTTTGTTTAAAAATATGATTTTAATAAAAGAGGCCCAACCTAAACCTAACCCTCATATAACCTCAATTTTCCTACATTGGGCCGAGGAGGAGAACTAACATTCAGAGTGCTCATTGACTCATATAATATTCAGTAAAATATGCCTAAGAAGACCTATTCACTTCATTTTAGGTTAATTTTTGACTAAATGTTGTTTTAAATAAATATGTTGTTTTCAAGTTTATGAGTGAACGATTAAGTATATAGCGCCAAGTATAACGTTCAGTTATAACAAAGTTTAATTTTTATTAGTATAAATAGCAAAGAATTTTACCAAATTATTTATTTAACCTGTTTTTTGTCTACAATTTTTATATATTTTGTTTAAAAATATGATTTTAATAAAAGAGGCCCAACCTAAACCTAACCCTCATATAACCTCAATTTTCCTACATTGGGCCGAGGAGGAGAACTAACATTCAGAGTGCTCATTGACTCGTATAATATTTAGTAAAATATGCCTAAGAAGACCTATTCACTTCATTTTAGGTTAATTTTTGACTAAATGTTGTTTTAAATAAATATGTTGTTTTCAAGTTTATGAGTGAACGATTAAGTATATAGCGCCAAGTATAACGTTCAGTTATAACAAAGTTTGATTTTTATTAGTATAAATAGCAAAGAATTTTTTTTTTATTTAGTCTACATATATTTACAGTCAATAAATCAATTGAGTACTATTTTGTGTTCATTTTTTATGTTTTAACACCTATTTTTAATTTAGAATGTTTTGTGCATTTCACAAACGCGGACGACAAAAAAGTTTGTATCTTCGGTAAAATTAAAGATATTTTAATAATTCAAAAAGTACCAAATTCAGTAAAAATTGGAGAATTTGGACTGTTGCCCCACTTCCACTTCTCTTTTAGCGAATTTCCCCTATAGGGAAGAAGCTATTACCGTAGGTCTCATGGTAAGACTTAAGCCCGAGACCATGATAACTTTTCATTTTGAGGTCCCCAGATGCCAAAAACACCATTCGTTCAAATTTTTATATATGTATATATATATATATATATTTATATATATATATATATATATATATATGTGTCCGTAAGCACGATAACTCTCGTAAAAAAGGTCCGATCTTAATGAAATTTGGTACAAATGTGTAAAGTACCATTTATTTGAACGAGTTCGAAAACCAGATGAATCGCACCATCCGAAGGGGGGTTTTTGGGGGGTTTTGTACCCCAAAAATGTGTTTTTTGGGGTTTTCACATGTAATTTTAATTTAAATCAAATTTTAATTTATACCATTAAATTCAGCTTAAAAAAACAAACAATTTGGTATTTTGATCATTGCTCTACGTCAATTGGTTACCGAGATATTGAAAGTGCTAAACACAGTACGTTGTCTAATGTTATTCTTATGGAGAAAAAGAAAAATTGTATATCTCGCTTATTTATGAACGTAAACTGGCAAAATTTGGTATATGGCTTTATTTGGTTGTGGTCTATTGATATTTGCACAAAAATCCATTTTTTGCCCGATAGTTCCCGTAGCAGCAAACCTGCATACTCAGCCCCATGTTATTCTTATGGAGAATAATTAACGTGTTATCTCCTTTAATTATGAACATAAATTAATAGAACTTGGTATGTGGCTTTACCTAGTTGAGTTATAATGATATTTGTATAAAAGCCCATTTTTAGTGTTCCTTATTTCAGCAAACCTGCATACTCAGCCGCCATGTTATTCTTATGGAGAATAATTAAAATGTCATAAATCGTTTATTTATGAATGTATATTGATGAAACTTGGTATGTGGCTTTATGTGGTATTAAGATAAATTAATATGCACTGGAAATTCGCTGAGTATGCAGGTTTGCTGCTACGGGGGTATTAATATGCTTTATATGGGTATACCAGGCTAGGGTTACACTTACCTCAAACCTTGGGGCAAGTGCAACCTTGGAACAAAATTTTTTAAATGTCGTTGACCAAACGAGCTTTTATGGAATTTCATACTGCCCACTGAGAATGGCCATACGAGCTGTGATGAATAAAGCTGCATAAACAAACTCTAGCTGTCAGGGAAATGGCGGCGGCCACTGACAGTGGCCTTACAACCCCAGAGGAACATTTTAAAAGACCCTACCAGAGTGCACAGGGTTAACTTAAGTACTTATAGGCAAATAAAATAATTAGATTAATTACAGTGGTTTCAAACCTATTTTAACTTTTTCAATATACATTTACCTAAATTTTTTTATAACAGTTAAATTTTACAACAATAAACTCTATTTGATTTAATCTTCAGAGTTTACTTAACAAGTTCATTTCTGATTTCAAGTGTCCTAAGTTGATATGTTTAAAAACTATATTTTATGCTCACATAAACTTACAGTCTCATATATCATATGGAATAAGTATATTTATTGATTTATTTGGACTTTACCTATCGCTTCTAGTGTTTAAAACTACAACGTCAACAATAACAAAATACATCCTACTTTGGTTATTTAACCATATCCCCAGGACTTGTATTCTAAGAGGGGCAAAGTGCTGAAGACGTCACTGCAGAGATGGCTCCTACACTGAGCCTACTAGAGCCATTGTTGTGTACGGCCTTGCAGTGGAGTCGATGACTTCGCTAACGTCGTCTTCCGTCAAACTGCACTCACTGACATTGATGGATGCAGGAGCATGCTTTCCGATGAATGATGCCGATATGATGAAAGCATGCTCCTAAGACCATCAGTATCAGTGAGTGCAGTTTGAGAGAAGACGACGTTAGCAAAGTCATTGACCCTACTAGAGCCAGTAGAAATTTTTATACAGGACGCTATTAACTGTCATCCTGCACCACACCACACAAGAATAAAAAATATCCAAACACCAACAATATTTTTACTTTTCAGCCATTCCACAGAAACATAAGTTTAAAAATTAAAGATTTTTTCCTGTTTAAACTAGGTTAAAAATAAGTAAAAATAGTGTCATAGTGTGTCAAGCATACATAGTTGTCTTTTTCAGAAATAGGCTAACTTACATGGAGTTTTCAGAGAATCAGAAATACACGAAGTTAGAGATAGGCTTTATTAGGCTACTAGTTTGTAAAGCCAGTCGAACTGCAAAATTAAAACCCCTTTTAGTACACTTAATTTTAATTGTAACAGGTTTTAGTTGAAGGCCTAAGTGAATTTAAGTTGAAGAGTTTGTTTTTATCAATAACAAATGTATTAATTAAAACTATTTGATGTTCGTACATACGTGTAACATTTTGTCCCGTCCGTCACACATCAACTTCTTGGTTTTAATTTTTTTGTACTAATATAATACTAATACTTCATATTTTTTATTTTATTTTGAGTTATAAAACGGAATATAAAGCACATGATCATCATCAAGATAACTTTACAAACCTTGATAGACTAGTTTTTTTTAATAGGTCTAGATAATTACCTATTGCATAATTCAAAGAAAAATTTAGTAAAAGTTTGTGTGGATTCTTTAGTGTTAAAATTATGTCGCGTCCTTCACACGTTTAAAAGATGCTAAGTTATAACTCATTTGTATTTCAAGGAAACGTTTTATTAAAGTGATTTTAAAAAATTCCAAGTTATGGCGAAAACACTGTAGTTAGAAGGTTTCAGTGCATGATAATTTTTTTTAAAGTAAATTTAAGACAATTTAGCTGTCCGCTCGTCCCGTCTGTCACATTGGAATGGCTGTTTTCCACTTATATGGCACTATTTGTAGACCTAATCTCAATGATAGCTGATAAAAAGAATGGCAGATAC
The DNA here is from genome assembly GCA_963675035.1 of Allygus modestus. Classification (NCBI taxonomy): domain Eukaryota; kingdom Metazoa; phylum Arthropoda; class Insecta; order Hemiptera; family Cicadellidae; genus Allygus; species Allygus modestus. The sequence goes on along the minus strand of OY776111.1, from coordinate 74,868,054 downwards.
AAATGTGACAAAAATCGTACATTTTTTATCAATGTGGTAATACCTAAGTATAGGCCCTACTATTACCTCTTAATTCTCCTTAGGATGATACCACTTCAGCGACTTGGGATGTTGCTGACTCTGAACATTCTGTTGTCTTGTAAAGCATATGAACTTATCAAAATGTGTTACAGTACCAGTGCCCAGGATTGTAATATTATTCTTAATTTGTAGATATTTATTGGGAATTAGGATAAAAACATCAGAGAGGGGCCTCTATGGATTGGGGTCCCCTTATATTATTAGATTTCCCATCAGTTAAAAGTTGTCATAGGCTAGGTGTGGCCCATGAAATAATGTGTCTGTAATGTGTCTACCAATTAATAAATAAATAACTTACTATTGCTAAATGAAGCATAACCTATGAGTGTGACCGTGAGTTTAAACAATTCAGTTTGCCTAAACAATACAGACTACAGTCTATACGAATTCATCTATGGTAATGTACAAATATACCTGTTCTTATCAATTAATTTTGATAAATGCAATTATTTCTCTTCCGCCTCGCAGCACAAACTCTCCAAAAGAAACAAACTAAAGCCAAAATCACAGGGACAGAAGGAGCACGGAGCCGACGCCGACAGCCATCAAACCAGCCGGCGGACTCTGATTTTAATTCTGACAATTCTGATTTGTGACTACTGGGTGTCTGGGACCAGACAGACGAAAAGTTAAACGCAAAATCAAGAGTCACAGAGTACCAATACAGGAGGGTTAGTTGAGCAGTACACTTTAGTATAGTATATAATCAATGGTACAAAGTAATCTGGTGTGATAAGTCCTACTATTATACAAATTAGGTGGTTTCTGTCTGTCTGTCTGTCTATTGTTCCATCACTCCAAAACCAATGGACCAATTCCGCGGAGATTTTGCACAAATGTAGTTCATGTACCCAGGAGTGACATAAGCATTGTCTTTATAAATGTCCTCAGGGCTGTGCCCCACAGGACTTCCAAGTTCCTATGTTATTCATATATGGAGGAGAGTTTTATTTGGCTTATGTCACATGTGTTTTTTCCTAATTCAATAAACAGCTGTTATAAGGATTATATCCGCAAATATTTGCGGGGAAGCTACTCGTAATATATAAAAATGAATCCCTATTTCCCTTGGTCACACCATAACTTGAGCATGAGTGTATCAAATTAAATAATGTTTTTTGTTGTGTTCGTTAATGTCAAGACAAGGTTTTTTATAAAAGAAAACCTTTAATCCGACTTAGGGCTCTGTCCCTCTGACCTTCAAAGTAATTTAATTACAATAATTCCCTGTGATATTCTTATTTTAATTTGTACAGGGCCGGATTTAGGAGCTAGAGGCCCCTAGGTGCAATCAGTTGTGCAGGGCCTTACCACCCAGGTCGGTTTTCTTTTGCTTGTATGAGGCTTTGGTACGTGGTTTAGGTGTGGTGCTGGACCCTAGGTTCGCGCCTATGTAGCCGGCCCTGAATCTCTAATATTGGGCTATTGGGCTGTTATTCTACACAAGTAGTGTTGTTTTGGGACTTCTGGGCCAAATTAATTACTTCCGGTGTTTGACAGCTCGTGACAGTAGATATAATAGCAAAGTTCACTTCACCTTTAATGCGTCCTTCCATGTTTGTTTAGTAAAATGTTCATTATTCAAAATCTATCAAGGATAACATAACTGCTTCCGCATCAGAATATGTTGTGGTAGAAACTTCATGTATGTATTTGATCAGTTACATTTTCATTAGTGTCGGGTTGTTCAATATTATAAGATGTGGAAGAAACAGTACTGTACTTGGATTTGAGAGTCCATGTGTACTAGGCAAGAGCCAAAGGTATAGTGATATATCGCAAGCGTGTAGGTTAGGTACCTGCCCTTCACCTACCAGTCCCCCCACCAAATCAGTCCCCCCACCACAACGTTTCCCTACCAAGTTATTGCATCGCGCACTAACCACTGTACATGCGTTAGTTAAGGTTAGTGATGGAATAAGTTGTTGTCCAAGCGAAACGGCTGCAACTGCAACAGTCTCGGCAAGACAACAATTTAATTAAACTGTTGCAGACAACAGGATCCCTAGTAGCACAAATCGTTGGGCCAACGTTGGGAAATGGTTGTCACAGTTCGTTGGCCAACGGTAAGAAATGTTCGTTGGCGCACCGTTGGGCCAACGTTGTATTTGCCAACCAAATTCCAACAATGCCAACCAATACCCAACCAAATGCCAACAGTTTATAATTTTTTATTTAAATGGTTATGTTTTATTAAAATAAAACAAGAATTACAATTGAATTGGCTTTATAAACCAATAATATACATTTTTTAAATTATTTTAATTGCAAAAATCTGATGTCCTAGTGGGGTTTCAAACTCATGACTTTTGACTTACTGTACTCACGCCTTAATCCCCATGGCCACTCTGACTCACAAGAATGTGTGGAAATTATTCTTATTCTTTATTCTTATTCTTAAATACTGGAATATAAAAATTACCAATAGTCTACACTTACACGACTAGGACAATATACTTTCCTTTAATTCTTCTATAAATTAATCTACTTGCGCAAATGACTGTAATGAGAGTAATAAAAGTTGTAAAAATGTAATTTGGTTCTTTTGATTTATGTGTCTATTCTTGCTATGAAATATGATAAACTAAACTACGAGCAAATTAATATATATATTTAATATAATTATTATAATAAAATATATGATGTTAATACGGTATAATGTAATACATTCATTAATATTAATATATAATTAATAATAGTATGATTTGCCAACAATAGCTTTTGATGGTCCAACGTCTGCTATGGTTTGATTTGCCAACGCGGGTTACCCAACGATTGGTTCGTTGGCCGAACGTCAAATATGGTTGGATTTGCCAACGCGGGTTACCCAATGATAAGTTCGTTGGCCCAACGTCTCCTATGGTTGGATTTGCCAACCGACCATTATCCAACCACTTCTAACCATCTCAACCATTTCCCATCATTGGGCCAACGATGTGTGCTACTAGGGATAGTTCTTTTTTAAAACATCCGTGAAGAAAAGCTAGATTCAGCTGCAGCTGCCAAGCGAAGCGAAGACTGTTTCGGTTTCGGTTTTAGCTGTTGCTGTTGCGGTAAACCGTTTCGGTTCTTCCACTCACCACGTCTCACTCACTACTGTCTGTTGTCGTTGTCGTTCTCGCTGTTGCAGTTGCAATAGAGAGGTGGAGGTGGCTTGCAGGCGTTTCAGTTTCGGTTTCGCCTGCTCAAGTTATTGAACAAGCATTAAACCCGTTACATCTACTTATTTAACTGTACAAGTTCTGGAAAATAAAACTTTTTGTTTTTAAAACTTATATTATATATTGATTACAAAAAGGCTAACTAATAGATAATCTAACAGCTGAAATCACGGGAATTAGTTGTATTGCGCGAATGTGCGGAAGAATACGTCTACGTACAATGCTGCTATCACAACAGACAGGGACGGCGGTAAGTTGGCCGTTTTACGACGAAGCCGACGAAGCGTTGTTATTTTACGTTGTGTTGTGAGTCAGTTGCGCAGCTCCTTGCAACAGGGTGTTTCCTGAAACTGTTTCGTTGCGAAACAGTTTAGGTTTCGAAACAGTTCCAATAAAACGGTTGCGTTCTTTTTGTGCCACCACTAGTTAGGGTTTGGCACTTTTAATGTCAAGACCGTAGCTCCGTAACTGAAAACTTCAATGACTTTTGCTCAACACTTTATGTGTATAATTATTACAGTTACTATGATTTAAACTAGTGTATGTATTCATGTGATGCTCCTTGCGTAGCAGACAACTGGCTAAGAGTATTTCAGCCTTGATTATTCTACGACGGAACCGCTCACAATCCACTAAAGGCGTAGACATTCTGTCTTCATAGTCGGAGAAGTAGAAGGTGCAAGTGGACTACTAAAGGACACCTTCTTCATATTCCTGTAAAACTGTGACTTGTTCGGACTTTACTCAAACTATATAGGTAGATATTCATTCATCAAGAGCTGAAGGTATAGTGTTGTAGCGCAAGCGTGTAGATTACGTACCTGCCCAAACCACAAAATTCCCCCCACCAACTTATGATCGCACAATAACCAAGGTATATGTGTTAGTTATAATAAGTTTAAATATTGTAAACTGTAATCATCTTTGTTCAGCAGCAGGCTTTTCCTTAAAATAGTTGTGTTTTAGCGACGGTTGCTATACCGTTAGTCGGATATGGGTTCTGATTGCTTCTTCTTGTTCGTCTTGCCACGCCACGTAATTTGACTACCCACTTGGCAAACTGGAAACTATGAATAAAGAAGTTATTTAGATTTGTCCTTCAAAATAGTTGTTTTTTCGCTATTGCTGCAATAACGTTGGTCGGATCTGAATTCTGATTGCATCTCCTTAGTCGTCTTGCCAAGCCGCGTAATTTGAGTACCTACATGGCATACTTTGGACGAACATTATAACCCCCCGGGCAACTTTCGTCTAGAGCACTTTTGCCCCCCCCTGGGCAGACCTTTGATATTTCCTTATATAGTTGGAGAGTGGTAACCGGTTTGGTTGGCTCGGGTATATTTAGAGCCTGAGTCTCCGCTCGCTTCGCAGTAGTTTGCTGCCCGTTTCTGACCAACCGTCGCAACCGACTGGGGTTCGTTCTGCTATAGCGTAGGTTTGTTAAGTGTGCGTTGGGCCCAACGCGCAATTGAGAGATCACACGCATTTTCATGTGTAGTTTAACCTTGAGCATGAGTAGTTTAATGGACTGTTTGCCTAACACTAATGCTTTATAATAATTTTGTAGATTGACTGTTTACCTAACACCTAATGCTTTATAATAAATTTGTAGATTGATTGCTTAACACTTAATGTTTTTATTTTTCAACGTGACCTTGACATAGTTTTGGACTTTAAAATATTCCATGCAGACAAGTTATATACAACTGCTGTAGTAAATGTTATGGAGGAAGAATTCCCCCCTAACAGTTTTGGACTTATAAATATTCCATGCAGACAAGATAGACACAAATTTTTTCTCAGAAGCCTTTCTGGTTATTCTTAGTTATGAGTATCGAGGGATTAAATTAAAAGTAAAGATGGAGGTTAGACCATTGCACAGAAATGATTTGTATTGTGTATTGATCGAATGGGAATCACCTTCTAGCATTGAACTTTTCCATTTGATCAAAGATACTGCAATTAATTCTATGTAAAACGGATAACTGTACCCACCCCCTCGTTTGAACTTAGAGCTTCCTTCCAAAAGTAAAATAACAAAGGTAAAACCTTTACCTTAGTAAAAGTTTTTCCTTTGCTACTTTACAAAACATTTAATTTTACCTTGACCCAGTTAATGAACTTAGAATATGTCAGTGTACACGTTGTAGAGTCGCAACAATATACTATCAAAGCCCCCCCCCTTATCACCCCCACCACGGATTGTTGGATATAAAAGCGGAAGCAGTCCGCAGAGATCTCACAGAATCAGGCCGACAGCCTAGCTAGCTGTTTGCCCCGCCCAAGCTGGCCGTAATAGCATCGTTAGTATAGAGTTGGTACCCCTGTATACTAAAGATTCTACCTTAGCATGTTAGTTTGTTAAGCAAGTTAGATTAACGCTTATAGTTTGCTGCTAGTAAATGTAGTTAGTGTTGATGTTTTTAATTATTTTTGGTGTTGTATTGAAGTGTTTTATTTACTAATGAAATATGTACTTTTCTTACACGGTTTAAAACTGGATAAGTCTTTCTTTATATCAAAGGGGGTTTTATAAGTAATTTAATATGTTTCTCAAATAAACCCTTTCCTAACCCCTTTCAAATGGTTTGGCAAGAAAACCAGTTGACATTACCTATCTTTAGTCCTCACGCACGATAAAATGTAGTGAGTATTAAGAATATTATGTCGGTCTTTGTAAACTGACCTTGGTCAGTACTTTGGTTCGCATTAGTGTGCCACCCATTACTGACCAACTTCCGACTGGGTTGCATTCTGCTATTGACCTTTGTAAAACGACCTTGGTTGGTGTTTGTAATCTAACCTTGATTGATCAATTTGTTTAAACATTTGTAGTTTTTTCTTTTTGGGAAATATTTTTTCGGGGGAGAGATTAATGTTCCGTTATCAGGTGTATCGCCTGTAATTGCGAGCTTTCTTATTAATTCTCTTCCTCTAATACAGAGCGGGGAATAGAGCAGTTTGTGTTCAAAGTGAGAATCACTTACTGTTCTATTCCCCGTTTTGGCAACGTGTTTCAGATGACCTTGGGATTTAGAACATTTTCGTTTGGTAACATATTGGAAGATATATTTATTTCTTACAACAATATCCTTTCCCTAACACTTGCACTCCCACCACTAACATTGGGTATAAAAGAGTTTCCCCATCACTGGTAAAATCATTTTGCTACTGGTCTGAAAATGAGTACGTCTACTGTTGCAACAACACTAGTAGTAAGCAGAAAGGTTGAAAATGTTACTCAGTTAATCGCCTTAAGAACATTACTGCAAAGGTTTCTTAACATGGAGGTTGGTTGTGATTTGTATATGTGGAAGTCTACCGGTGTAGTTTATAATAGTGAACAGGATCCATACAAGACAAACTATGAACATAATATATTGCTAGCTCAAATGTTGGAGATAATGAAAACGTTACTCCGGCAAAGATGGGTCATCAACGTAACATTTTATACTAAACGAAACCTTTCTTGAATAAATAAAAAGAAAACAGGGGACTTTTGAAATACAGACGGGGGAATAGATCAGTTTGTTCGTTATCAGGTTTATCGCCTGTAATTGTGACTTTTCTTATTAATTGTCTTCCTCTAATACAGAGCGGGGAATAGAGCAGTTGAGGTCTAAATGAGAATCACTTACTGCTCTATCCTCCGTTTTGGCAACATTTTCAGATGACCTTGGGACTTAGACAATTTTCGTTTGGTAAAATATTGGAAGATATATTTCTTACAACAATATCTTTTCCCTATCAGTCTTTTAATTAGGTCAAGGTCAAATAATTGTTTTACCAAAAAAGGGAACAGATATATGATTGAATTTTAACCACATCTGTATATGCCCCCATTTTGTCTTCAATCTTGTTTTATTTATTGATTTAGCAAAGGTTTCGATTAATATAAAATGTTATGTTGATGATCCGGTTTCTTTGAATTAATGATTCCATTATCATGACCATTCTCGTTAGCTTTATTTTTGTATCAAAGTTTGTCTAATTTTCTAGCCATAGAAAGCATTATATACCCTGTGATCACCCCTCTACCACAACTAATAACTGGGTCAAGAGAACGTTGTCGTTTATTACAAAAATATCCCTTCCACTTTACCCCTTCCACTTACCCCCACCACTTTTCGAATTGGGTATAAATAGAGGTGCATTAGCGGTAGTGTCATTTGTAACAGGTTAACCTTTGAGGAAGACACACCTACAACATGTACCCCTGCGATATTTGTGAAGATTCATTTAAAGATGAATGGATTTTAAACATTCATAAAGAAGTATAACATAACACCAATAACAATGAAATTGAACAAAATGAAGAAGAATTGGAAACAATAGATCAAATGCTAGCTCAACATCAAAATTACAGACCAAGTGTTATTCATTATGCGCCTGAACCATCAGTGAATGTGGAATTATACGCCCGAGCACTATCAGGTAATGTAGTAATTCATTTTAAGTTCGACAATGCAAAATTACAACTTGACAAATTTGTAAATGACGCAAGATGATTGGTAAGCAAAACTTTGCAAAATGAATTAAAAAGATTAAACTTGATAAAATTTGGACTGTTACTGGATGCTGTGTTTACTAACATTCAAAATGAAACATCACCAAGAGGATTCCTAACAAAAAACCGAACCATTATGTTTGCGTCAGACATTGCCTCAATCGTAAATGAATGTTTTGAAGAACTCTTGACGAAATTGCAAGAACATGAAGGGAGAGGTTCTGGATGGACTTTATTAAGCATAACAGGTTTAGATGTAAGAGTACATTAACACAGGTATGGAATAAGAGGAAGTAGCTACATCCCTCAACCACAAAAAATTATGAATAGCAAATCCTGTATCATCGTGCAAAATCAATATACTGAAGGTTTAAAATATGCTATGCTAAACAAATATGTAAAAGACCATGCGCATAGACTGAGTATAAAATATGAAGAAGTTCAACATAAATATAATTTCCAGGGGATGAATTACCCTGTTGCAATTACAGATGTATAAAAATTTTAAAAGCAAAATCCTTCAGCTTCTGTCAACATATTTGGTTTGTATTCGTCAAACAATGCGTATCCCTTGCGCATAGCTCCAAATGAGCACAGAAATCATACAGATTTGTGATTGGTCACTAAAGTAGACTTATTACACTATGTATATTTAAAAGATGTTGAAGCTCTTGTTTCGAAACAAATATCCAAAAAACACAGAGAAAACCATTTGCAACAGATATTTTTGTTATGTAAGCAAACCATTAAGAAGGGGAGGTTCAGAATGGTTATTAGAACATCAAAGGTAATGTAGTGGAAACTATGAGGTAAGAATTAAATTTCCACCCCTTAGCAGAGCACACGTAAAATTTGATAAAGTAATTCAACAATACCGTATTCCAGTTGTTGTGTACACAGATTTCGAATCCACTTTACTTCCACTTGAACTCCAAGAAGTTGAAGTTACAAGAAGAAGCAAATATCAGCTGCATACACCAAACATTTACTGTTTAATAATCAAATCCACACTTTCTGAAGAACGGGACGTAATAAAAGACGTCTTACTACCCTTAAGAATATATTTACACTTATACTGATTCACATGCAGACGGTAAACATTTATAAAAAATGATACAAGGCTATCGATTTCGACCAGACACACCGGTCATCATCAGGACAATGAGAGAACTGACAATGAGGAACAACATGTCGAGTGTGGAACGAATCGGATATGAAGATCTTGGGAGATTACTCAGACTTTTATGTGAAACGTGACGTCACTCTTCTTAGCGATGTGATAGAAGAATTTCGATATGGTTTGGACCCTTCACACTCATATACTTCTCCAGGTTTAGCTTGGCAAGCTATGTTAAAAGAAACAAAATGTAAACTTCAACTTTTAACAGATATCGACATGGTGTTAATGATTAAATCGGGTGTTAGAGGAGGATTGACTCAAAGTGTTGCGAGACATGTTAAACCCAACAAAAAATACCTTCCAGACTATGATGAAGGAAAACCATCGATTTACTTAGGATATTTCGATGCTAACAATTTTTATGGATAGGCTGTCAAAACCACTTCCATTTGACAATTTTAAATGGGTTGATCCAGACTCTATTGCCGATGCTTCACAAATTCCAAAACATGGACTCACTGGATACATTTTGGATTGAGATTTTTATCCTCCAGAACATTTACACGATCTTCATTATGACCTTCCACTCCTTGCAAAAACAGAAGTTTCTCCAACTGGAAAACACCCTAAATTAATGATGACTTTAAATAATAAACAACGATACGTAGCTCACTTTGTGTTGTTCAACAAGCTATTGAATTAGGATTGCGAGTTACAAAAATTCATAGAGTTTTGGAATTTTCTCAATCATGCTGGTTGAAACTCTACATTGATTCAAATACTACCAGAAGAGCAGCCGCTACGTCAGCCTTCCAAAACGATTTTTTCCAAATTAATGAACAATGCGATATTTGGTAAAACATTAAAAAACAAAAGAAAACAAAAATGTTAAAATTGTTACTGATCCGAGAAAATTACAAAAACTTGTACAACAGCCAAACTTTGGAACATCTGTAATTATTAATGAAAAACTTGCAGCAGTATCTGAGAAGGAGACAAGTGTGAAGATGGATAGTCCTTTGTATATTGGAATGTCAATCTTGGATATCTCTAAAACACATATGTACGATTTTCACTATAACACTATCACTATAACAAAATGATCACATTTTATGGAAGAAACAACATCGGCATCAGCTACATGGATACAGACGCATTTATATATTGGATAATTACTAATGACATGTATAAAGTCCTTCGAACATTTGATCACAAAAATGAATTTGACTTTTCCGACTGTCCAAAGAATTATCCCAATTATGATAATGACAGAAACAAAAAAGTACTAAGCAAATTTAAGTATGAAGTTTATGGAGTTCTACTTAGAGAGATTGTATCACTTGTCCAAACTGTATTCTGTGAAACTATATAAAGGTGAAGAGGAGAATAAATAGAAGAATATCTTTATTAAGAAAGATAAAAGTGAAAATAATCCATATTTAAAAAAGAAGGTGCACATTGAACACTGCAAACAATGTTTATTTGAAAATGAAGAATTTACATCTATACTCAACACAATCAGAAGTTTTAACCATCAAATGTACAGCGTAAATGAAGTCAAAAAAGCTCTATCTTGTAATGACGACAAACGACACATTCTTCCAGACAAAATCCACACTTTAACATTCGGCCACTATTCCCTCAACCCTATTGACGAGTAACCTTTTCATCGTCCTACCACCTTTTCCTTTCCGTAAAAAAGGGGGAACACAGCAGTATTTTGCTGTATTCCCCCTTTTTTACACCATTGTTGGATGACCTTGAACTATTAAGAACGAGTATATACAAGCAATATTTATTACTCCTCTGGAGGTGTTGGTAGAACCATCAACTAATATGGATCTAAAGAGTAAAATTGTTACCAAGCTTCATAAACCTGCGAGAATGCACTTTCCAAGAAGAAATACTGTTATAAAATTTATGAATGATCTTTATCAAGCAGACCTAATTGAAACCTTATAGTAAAATAAACAAAGGATTTTAAAAAATACTAACAGTTATAAACTGTTTTACAAAAGTCGCAGATGCTATTCCACAAAAAAAAAACAGGTCAGAACGTGACAAATACCACGGATATAGCTATACGTAGAGATAAAAACACTATAAAACATTTGCAAACTGACAATGGGAAAGAATATTTTAATAACGATTTTTCAAAGCTAATGAAAAAATATAATGTGAACCAATATTCTACGAAATCTGCAAAGAAAGCAGATATTATCGAAAGGTTCAACAGAACTTTAAAAGGAGCGATGTATAAAACATTTTCAAATAGAGGTTCCCACGTGTGGTATGATATACTTTCCGACTTTATACATGATTATAACAATAAGTTTCATAGAACTATCCGGATGAAACCGATTGAGGTGAATAAAAAGAACCCCAAAGAAGTCTTAGAAAATATTAAAAAGAACACGAAACCAAAAGTGGAAGATAAATTACCACGAAAATTCGACATGGGGGATAAAGTTCGTATTAGCAAATACAAAGGAGTATTTATCAAGAAATACTTACCCAACTGGACTAATCCAGAAAACTATATTCTTAAGGATAATAAAGGAGAACTTCTACAATGTGGTTTTTATGGTCATGAAATGTTAAAGTCTACTGCTGGAGATGTTTATCTCGTGGAAAACGGAAAAACGATCAAGTATTGGTGCGCTAATTGTGTTTTGCTAAAAGTGCTGACTCGTGGATACCTAAACAAGATCTTCTTTAGGATTTCACTAGTATCACTTTAATCGTTGAAGAGTGCTGACATGGAAATTATTCAACTCAGGTATTCTTTTAAAATTGCGAATATAGATGAATTTTCTGTGGATGGTGTAAAAAATGAGGATGGGAAACATGGAAATTTATTACCTAATAGTGTAAGGTGTATAGTGAGTGGACCTTCAAACTGTGGAAAAACAACTGTAGGGTTTAATTTAATAACTAATCCTAATGGGCTAAAGTTTAATAATCTATATATTTTTCCCAAGTCTCTGTTCCAACCAAAATATCAGTTATTATATAAAATAATATCTGATGTACCCGAAGTAATGTTTTTTAATTTGATGCAATTGATACTATTTTGCAACCAAATGAAAAATCCTTACCCAGACTTTATTTTTGATGATGTCCCTCGTGAAATCCATGACACCATTAGAATCTATTTCGCTATGGGGTCATCAGAAAATTGACTATCTACATTGGTCAAACATAAAGCAAAATCCAAAAACAGTTGATTAGGGATAACGCATATTATCGTTATTTTCAACAAGATGATATGAATTTAAAACATATTCACGATCATGTTGGTGCTGATATGTCGTTTGAAAGGTTAAAACAAATTTTTAGTAAAGCGTGGAATGATAAATACGGATTCCTGGTGATTGATAAGGAACAAAAAGTTAAAAATGGTAGAAATAGATTGGCATTAGATCAGATAGTTTAAATTCAAAACAGAAATAGATATTCTTAGATAAAATTTTTAAATTGACCTTCATTTGGTAATGTATATAAATGGTTTCATAAACGATGATGTAGTCATATGTAAAATGAGTGTGGACAGGTTCGGACGTTATCCCAAATCCTGTTAAAGATCAAAATTTTATGACAAAGAAGCTCACACCGGTTTGCCTCTTAGACCGGAGGGCGACTATAACATTAGTAATAAACGTTTAAAGTATGTTAATGATCCCCAAGATAGTAGTGACGCCATAAAATTAAAAACTTTACAGTCGGAAATAACAAATATTTTAAAACTCAAGGGATATATATGTGTACGATGCTAAAACTCATAGAATTGCAAATATCGGTAATCCAGAAAATGAACAAGATTCAGTAACAAAAATATATTTAGACTCTAGGTTGGAAAAGACTCTAACTAGATAAGGAGATGATTTTGTACAAGGACAAATGAATTATGAATGTTTGGAGTTGAAAGATAATATGTGGAATGGTAAAAAACGTAAAATAAATAATGTACTACAAGCTGAACAGCCAGACGAAGTACCTGTGATGGGGCAAACGCTAACTAGACAGGAAGACAACTTTGTACAAGGTAATAATAAATATAACTTTTTAGAAGTTAAAGGAGACAAATGGAATGCTAATTATCATACAATTAGTAACCTGGGGGAAGGCGAAGAAAGCGGTGATGCTGTAAATACATACATACACATAATTTTATTAACAAAAAAATACGTACGTTTGTAGTATTTCATATTTTTATTGTAATAAGTAAAAATATATTTGAAGATATTCTTAATTTATAATAATTATTTTATATTTTTTTAGACCTACTAACTTATTTTACCTTAAGGAATATGCCCACATGGTCTTAACCCTGTGCGTGGGTATGAGTCGGCAAAATCACTTTATTTATACTTTTTTTCTATATTTAATAGATATTATTTTAAAAAATTGTGATTGCTATGAAGGCATTTATTTAAAACATTGCCACAATTAGGTGTAGAATGTTTCTCAAGTACCAACAAAAAGTAAAGGATTTTGGGATTTTATAAATAAAAGATAGTTCGTGTTAAACCCGCTGTCGATGACAATGATTCTGTAAAATGTAATTTGAATATTATAAAATGATGTGGATTGTTATTTTCTTTAGTTAATCTACCATTTATATTATAATGATATGTTGTTTTATACAAAATATTTAATTACGTATAGTTATATTAGGGGTGCTAACAACCAAGAGTAATACAGTATATTCAGTTTAAAGGTGATCACGGTAGAAAATATTTATTAAAGATGTTACAGTTTACTATACCTAATAGGAATTATCATGTATACGGAGCTAGTTTGGAAGGAGAAGGTTCAATGATTGGTGATAGCAGGTTAGATGTGGACAAGCAAGATAATATAATTATAGGTGGTAAAAAGTACAAAGGAATAAACAGATTGTTTAAATTGATTTTAAAGAGCAAACCTGTCAAATATACTACTCGAGACTTTGCATCTTTTAAAGGTATATGGCTAAATACAAATTCTCACAAAAAAAGTTATCAATCAAAATTCCCGATACATTGAAATCGGTCTGTAAAGTATAGAAACATTATTTCAGAGTTATTTCCAACAAAACTGGAAAAAACTAAAAGGAGGTTTATGTCTACTGAAGAAGTTACTTCTTTTTATACCGAAAGGAAAAATACCCCGTCGCAGCAAACCTGCATACTCAGCGAATTTCCAATGGAGATATAAATGTCTTAATACTACATAAATCCACTTACCAAGTTTCATAAAAATATATTCAGAAATAAGCGATATATACAATTTTAATTATTCTCCATAAGAATAACATTAGGGCTGAGTACGCAGGTTTGCTGCAACAAGGAATAAAAAAATGGGGTTTTATGCTAATATCAATAGAACTCAACTAGGTGAAGTCGTATACCAGTTTTTATTGCTTTATGTTCATAATTAAGGGAGAGAGAGCATTTCATTATTCTCCATAAGAATAATATGGGGGCTGAGTACGCAGGTTTGCTGCTACGGGAGACTTTGGCAAAAAATATTTGTTTGAGCAAATATCAATAGACCACCACGATATGAAGCTGTATACCAATTTTCGTCAGTATACGTTCATAAATAAGCGAGATATAAAAATTGTCTTTTCCTCCATAAGAATAACATTAGACAACGTACTGTGTTTAGCACTTTCAATAACGCGGTAACCAATTGACGTAGAGAAATGTAAACATACCAAATTGTGTGTTTTTTAAGCTGAATCCAGTGGTGCAAACTAAAATTTGACTTTTTCAAAAATTATATGTAAAAAATTCAAAAAACCCATTTTTGGGTTACAAACCCCCCCCCCAAAGTACCCCTTCGGAGAGGTCGATATGTCTGGTTTTCGAACTTAAAGTCATAAATGCTGCTTTACACGTTTATACCAAATTTCATCAAAATCGGATAATTTTTACGAGAGTTATCGTACTCACGGACACACACATATATATATATATATATATACAGTTTCGAACGAATGGTGTTTTTGGGGTCTGGGGACCTCAAAACGAAAAGTTATCATGGTCCCGGGCCTAGGTCTTACCATGCCGACCACGGTAATAGCTTCTTCCCTATAGGGGAAATTCGCTAAAAGAAAGGTAAATACAAAAACAGCTTCTGGAGCAGGATTATTAAAGAATACCTATAATACAAATATAATTTATTATAATGATGTTAATAAATTAGTAAATAGAATGCGGTTGATGACACATGAAGCAATATAAGCGGGTCGTATAGGTGTTCTAAACGAATGGGTTTCTTTAGTTGCTGAATTATTAAATAGAGGTATAATCGAGTGATGAACGTATATATAGTGGGTGATAAAGTATAGAAAGAACCATTCTTTATTAATAGTCACGAGACAAAGGGATAAATAGCAATGTGTAAAAGGAGCAGTGTTAGTTCTCATCGAGGTTAGATAACGAAAGGAAGGGTGGTTGTGCCTTCTACGCTAAACGTATTGGGAAAACCAATTTCAGCTTCAGTTAATAAATCCATGGATTTATTACCTATTGAACTCCATTTAACAGGAAGTTATCAATATTGCGGACCTGGAACTAAATTGAAAAAAAGATTGACAAGAGAAGATCCGGGATTCAGTAAATTAGATCAGGCTTTTAAAGAGCTCGATATCGTCTATTCAAAATTGAGTGATTCTGCTCACAGATCAGTGGCCGATAAAATAGTTGCAAAAAGAGCTTGGGAAAGAGTTAGTGAGTGACGTTAGCCTTGGTGAAAGAGTGGCAGCATTAGCAGTGATAGAGGCAATGAAAGCGAAAACAACAATTGGAGGTGGAAATGAAAGGAGAGGAAGAGGAAGGGGAATGGCAACTCGAAAACGAGGAGGTGGAATTAAGAGAAATACCAGGTGTTCTACTAAAGGAGTCAAACCAACAGTATGGTCTATGATAAAAAAATGACAAGGAATTTACCTAAGACCGTATCGTGCCTATTAAATGCAAGAAAACAGTTAATAGTTCCTAATCGTGCATTAAGTAACCAAGATATATTTTAAATTTGTTTGTTGTTTAAAGATACCATTCTTCAGAGAAAGATAATTTACCATCAGTAATGTGGAAAAATGAGAGTGGTATAGTAAATCTAGATAAGGGTAAGGGACCGGGTACACATTGGAAATGTTATACAAATCTCGGTCCAACAGTTTACTATTTTGACAGTTTTCGTAATTTACCACCTCCGAAAGAACTTCAAAAGTATTTTCGTTCTGCTACAAAGTTTTATACAATTATGAGAGGCAGAAACCTGACGATATATCTATCTAGCGAAGCGAACGAGATAATCCGTGAGGTGAGTGAGCGCAGCGAACAAGCTCGTATTGAAAATTAACGAGTATTTGAAATACAAATACAATGCCTCTTCTGCGGAATCAAACACCGAGCATGGCTCGGTCCCCGGTACTGAAGAAGACAACGCTTCAACATCTAAGTCGACTTTAAAGAGGAAGAGAAAACTGAAAACGACATCCCTTTAAACATACTGACAGTTATTTTTCTTCGCATACTATATCCAATCTCAAGATGTATGACTAAATGCATAGCAATAGGTTTGGTTAAGGCCTAGGGTTATAGACATAATGCGATTTTAAACCAAGGATCTAAAGTGTTATTTTTTCAGATGCCGCATGGGATTCTTTTCTTAAACACTTACACCTCATCGAATGTTACTTGGCAAAGAACATGTTTGGAAAAAGACAGCTATTCGACTGTTAGAATGTGACATTGAAATCGACATTTTAAAGTGTCGCGGGGAACAGCAAGTACGGTTTAGAGACCTGACAAAACATGATGACAAAATTCACCTGACACCAGCTAAAAAAACATCTGTCAAGGCCAAAAAGTTAAAAGAATTACAAAAAATTTGTGGGTTGAAGCTAAATATATTACTTGCATTATTATTGATAAGGAGTATGGTAATGTGAATGAATAAACTTATATAAAATTTTATAAATAATAATAAACGGTATCAGGAAACTGACACATACTTCCTCCCTTTTAGCCAAATTTTAATGAAAAAATTATTTTTTATTTACTAAATATAGAATATGAAGTACAGATAAATGTACATAAAATTGTCTAAGATAGTTGTTTTCAGAAATATCCACCCAAATCCCTTTTTGGGTGGCACTATAGAGTCCGTTGCTTCACACAGTGGTTTTGAGAGGGGAAATGCTCCCTTGTTCCCCCAGGGTTAAATGGCAACATATTTCGAACATCCTCTGTTGGTCAATGCTAACTTGATCTGCATATCAAGTTTTAATTAAATTGATCAGCGAATAAGAGAGAAATAGTTATTTTTGTATTCCCCATAAGAATAACATTGGACAACGTACTGCGTTTACCGCTAAATAAACATTTCAATTTTCTCCGCAACTAGCAATCATAGAATAGTAATTTTTTAATAGTAATTAAAAATACTAATTTATTTAGTTTTTTGAGCTATTTTTAATGGTGAATCTTTTTTAACATTTATGATTTTTATGAAAAATCCAAAAAAGCTGAATTTTGGATGTTTTAAGTCCTGTAAGTTCTGAACCCGAATTTTTCCAGAAATGCGGATTTTGTTGGAAACCTAAAGCTCTACATACCAAACAAACCACTAAAGTTTAATCAAAATCGTTAGAGCCGTTTTTAAAAATTTGGATTTTACATCTGTTTTGGCGATTTTTGTGGGATAATTACCCTTAAAAATAAAAAATTCAAAAAAATGAAAAAATACCTGGAGATATCAAGGATTAGTACCTACATACCAAATTTCATAACAATCGGTCCATTGGTTAGGGCTCTAGCTCTAAACACATCCACACATCCACACAGACACACACAGACACACACACACACACACACACACACACACACACACACACACACACACACACACACACACACACAGAGAGAGAGAGAGAGAGAGAGAGAGAGAGAGAGAGAGAGAGAGAGAGAGAGAGAGAGAGAGAGAGAGAGAGAGAGAGAGAGAGAGAGAGAGAGAGACATCACGTAAAAACCACTTTTTTGGGTTCAGGGAGCACCAAAACAAATATTTCCACTAACAACTTAAATTCGAACATTTTTACGAAAAAAATACTTTCTCCATATTATACTATGTTTAAGGGGAGAAAGTAAAAATCTTACATAGGTTGTTTAAACTTCCTTATGTCCGGATAAACCCGGCCGTACTAACTGATTGGAATGACGAACCCCCCTTGTTCGAGACGCAAATCTGTTGCTACGGAAAATCTTATTCAACAAGTTGATGAAGCGGATAGAGAAACCCGCAGGTTTATCCTAAGTGATTTATCCATGAAATTTCCTGAAATTTCAAGGTCATCTCTATCGTTATGGAACATTTAGGCTACAAATAATTGTGCGCTGGCTGGGTCACGAAAATCACAAAAGACCACAAAACTCGCCGAATGTTCGCTGCTTTGACGTTCCTTGATCTCTTTCGTCATACACGTCAGTACGGTCATCTTTAAATGTACGACACCATTTTCACACAACACTATCACTCAAAAGGTTTTCTCCGTAAGCTCTGATGTTCATTCTGCGAGGAATTTCTGCCGCACTATCCCCTTCTGCCCGCAGGAAACGAATAACGCTTCGCAACTCACACTTGGCGAGAAAATCGATTTGAGGCGGCCATGTTTATGCGTCTGCTACTCAACTCAGAGTTACGATCTGATCTGGTGTACCATATTTGGATTTTTTTACAAATTTTCCAATCATTTATTAAATTATTTAGGTTAAGAAGCTAGAAAACCACGATTGACCATATTAAATAATTTCATGAGGGAACAAGATAGTTATAACCAGTAGAAACAAGTTGTTAGATAATCCTAGTTCAGCAAATTATATCAGGAAAATCAATATGGTGAAATTAAGTAGCTAGGTGGGGGTTAACCCTTCATCTGCCAAATGTAATCTCGTGAAAACTACTGGACCGATTGAGCTGAAATTTTGCATGAATAGAGCCAATGTAGAAGAGATGGACATGGGCCTATTTTTATTTTGAAACTCCACTAGGGCTATGCCCCACGGGGGTCCAAAGTTCCCATGTATTCCTTATGAACATTCATTTTTGTTTGAGCTGATGAAAATACAAACAGCTGATCTTGATTCGTACAGGCTAAGCACACAAAACTATCATAGTTTTTATAAATGATTCGCGGGACGAATCCTGCGGGTAACAGCTAGTTACAACAACAACAACAACAAATATATATATATATACTCATTCAGATAAAAGATACGTTGACGCCCCCGAGGAGTGTAACCATCACTCGTATAACTGTCATAGCGAGTTTCCACTTGAAGTTGAAAGATAAAATCAACTACCGTATTTATACGAGTAGGGTTTGCCACTAATGTTATTCATTTGACCTATATTTAACTACTGCCCAGAGAAGCATTTGCGAATTTGAAATTTCCTAAACTGTAATTAAAAATTGCTTAAAATGTTGTCGGATTAATACATTCAAATTTTGAAAGGGTAATTTGGCCTATCACTGTCAAATCAGACTCCTTATTAATCTCCATTATGAGCTTATCCCCAAAATCCAATGAGGCAACTATGTGTGCACAAATAAAAAAGGAGTCTAGCCTTTTGAACAATTGTTGAAACTCAATGATTTGGATTGGTGTCACAACTAACAGAGAATATATTCCATCGTGAAATTAATAATAATATATAAAATGAGTTGATTTAGTAAGCGATATATACTGGCCGCTATCAGCCACCTTTAAGTACATTCGCAACCACCGGCTTTATGTAAATCGTAATTAGTTGACATAGCATCTTTATATTAATAGGCAAGCACAAAACTGTCCCTCCTTTTTTCTCAGTTTGTGTGCTTCGAAAGATAAATTCACGAGTACCATTAGAAAGGTGTTGTCCTGTAGATGAGCAGAAACCCATTATAATTTGCATCGGCCCTCAGGGCTACGCCCCGCAGGTTTTCAAAGCTTCAATGTTAATCTTATGGAAGAATAGTTATCAATTGAATTGAATATTTGACAACTAATATAATAACAAATTCTAACACAATAGAAAGAACAGATGTTTCAGGACTAATGTAAGTAAACATACTTCTGACTTCTGGAATGGTAACACTTTTCTCTTCACCCTTCTCTTAACCGTTTTATCTCCTTTAACAACATTTAAGTACAATTATTTTTGGTTGAATTTCGACCTCTGGGCGATCGATAGTCAGAATAAATGTCCAATAAATCGGCCTACTTTAATTTTGGTCTACGTAAAGTACACTTATTCCGTACACCGTTTAAGACGCCAACGCAACTGAGGCGTAGTTTAAAGACAAAATATGATTAGCAGTTACAACCTTGATTTAATTTAAAGCTTATTGCACTAATCTACATCAAAACCCTAAAGGTTTTTAAATATTGATCTTGAAGTAATCAAATACCAATACTCGTATAAATCCCATTTTACCGTGTATATCAAAAAATATTACAAGATTATAGTTCGATCGCAGCTGTTACTTTGAAATGTAATAAATAATCGATAAACTGGCTGATGAGAGACATCAGCCCCAGTAACATCATGATTCCAGCACATACTCGATCATTTGATTGTGTATCCCCACGGTTGTAGAGAGGAGCGCGGAAGAGACAGCACATTGATGTTACTTCCGTGTGTGCGGAGTAACACGATCGTCGCCTTTATCAAATGAGCAGTGACGCGATGGTTCAAGAGCCCTCGAGGACCGCTGACTGGGCGATGATTGCCCCTCTACACCCCCACAACACCAACCCCTACCCGCACACTCGCTCTTGACACCCTCATTATACGTATTTACTAACTGGGATCGATGTTTGACAAGGTTTACTAGGACTTCATCATATAGAACCGCAGTCTTATTAAAATCTTAATACACATTTTATTTTGTGCTTGAAACGGATGATTCGTTTATTGCAATTTAACAATTGTCTGAAATTCTTGGAGAGCACAAACTAGTTTTAACATAAAGTAGAAAGTTACTTATGAGTGTATATTACTATTATCCTGGACAAGCTTACAGGCTTTTATTATCTGGCGGGTGGCATAAAATGCAACGTTGCCAAACTGTGCACTAGGACTGACCATTTGGACGGCTAGCACAACAACATGTCACTGTAAAAGGTGTCCGCTTAGTGTAAATAAAAACAATCGACTTCTGATATATTTACATACTGTCTGCTTTATTTTTGTAATGTTTTTAAAGCAACTGCATGAAATAATATGAAGCTGACATGAAACAAGGTGTTGTATGAATTCACAATAAATTTACAAATGGAAGTTGAAATTTTACGATTACAAAACAAATTCTTTCAATTTTGTAATCTTACTGGTGTACAGTAGAATATTAAAATAAAAAATTGTTATTAAGTATGCAAATGCGATATGAGTGTTATTAGAATAAATAATGATTAAGTTAGTTAGAAACTATACACTTGACAAGTGTATTCATGATTGACAAGTTGTATAAAGTAAGGTAACTAGTGGCTTGAAAGGGCAAAAACCCCTAACCTTGCTCCAAGTAGGAAGGAACACATGTCATTTCGTAAACAAAGTACACGCTTAATCACATGTTTTAATGCAAACAAAGCAGACGTTTTTCAATCCCCATGCTTTTCTTATGGGGAATGTTTTACGTTATTTCTCATTTGCTGGTAACATTTTGGAAATACTGCTATTTTTCTCGAGTCCCTGGGATCAATACCTTTAATTTGAGCCGTCTCCCACCATCTTGCAATTTGCCAAACTCCCAACAATTTTGACTTAAAAATTTTGTTTACAGAATTATATATAAAGATATAATAATAATATTAAGAATTTAAAAAAACAAACACCCTTTTTTAAAATCTTTAATATTTTAGACTAAAAAAATATAAATATATTAAAGATCTTAAAAAAGGGTGTTTGTTTTTTAAATGATAATATTATTATTATTATCAGCAGCCCTAATCAGAAATATTCAATGAAATTATAATCCTTACTTTACAAAAAGAGTCACCATGGTTAGAGTCCCCTTTGAAAATCAAAGACAAAACAAAAAGACAAATATACTTTACAAACACAGACAAATATACAAATAGACAAATATACATATATATATATATATATATATATATATATATATATATACAAATATATAGACAAATATACATCAGAAACATAAATATATAGGTGGAATGTTCTAGGTGCGTCAGTTAGACTGTACTGGAACTACTGCACAGATGACGATCTTCCCTTACGACAATTTGCACCTTAAAATGGTAAGATGTTTACACCACATCAAAATAGAAACAAAACCTACACATGCGATTATTTAAACAAACAAACAAATGTAACACTTGGACAATACTGATAACATAGGAAGCACAGCGTTGTCATTTACACGTGGTAGATAGAGAGAGCTATGCAAGATAGAGGACAAAAGTGGCAACAGCGCGATCGTAGCCAAGGCTAGTAAAAAAAGAGATTACCTAAAGGCGGTCCCACACTACTCGCGAACACGCCCGAACATTCGGCCGAACTCCGTATGTTCGGAGTATTCGCGAGTAGTGTGGGAGCTGCGCGAACTTTGAATACGGGACCGAATGTTCAGTGAACGTTCAGTGAACATTCGGGCGAATGTTCAGCCAAACATTCCGACGAATATTCGGGAGGCTCCCAGACTGTTCGCGAACATGCATTATTGCATCACTGCATCATTGATAGTTATAACGATCTTGTTCTACTGAGGCAGTACTATAAAACATGCGTATATATTTGTATGTGTACCGTAGTTATTTGTTGTGCTTTCAAGTAAGTATTGAATACCACTTAAATGGTCAGTGGTAATGAATAATCATAATAATTAAATGTCAATCTCTAGTTGTACTGACAAACTATGCGTATGTCAGTTATAATTATAGCTATAAATAAGTTATTTTACTGTTATTTGTGTAAATTGAAGTTTTGTTTTAAGGCACAGGGGGTTGACATTTATTAGGATACTGTCGACGGATTCTGCAGGATTCAGGGCTTGAGTCACTTCTTCAACTCAGCTGCACTATTTTTTCAGTGTGTTGAGACAATGTGTTGTTCCAAATCATTCAGTTCATACAATCACTTGCGTTTTCGCGGCAGCAGATTGACGCCAACCTCAATAATGGACATTTTAATTAATTATTTATAGAAGATACAATTAAATCCTTTAATACGGAATCCTTAATTACTGTCCCTACAAATCCTTTATTTAAATAGTAGTTGAATGTCTTTCACACTCCATAATCAGTGCCGGTCACATTGGTGAAGGGGGTACAACTACTCAAGGAGAAAAAACATTTGTTTGTGGTCACAGCACCTAAACAAATCTGTTTTTTTCAAATTAATATAAGTATGTAATCTAAGTTGAGTAAACGGCAGTGGAATCGAATTAATTTACCTAAATTATTTAACAAGAGATAAGAAGCTTCCAAGAATTACATCAATCGCATCGGCGGCGTGGTACAGGTGCACAACCAGTCTGTCATTCCCACGTTGAAATTTTCCCCGAAAAGAATAGTTTTTTGAGTTATCTCTTTACTAATATTATTGTTCAGTATATTCCTTATTGTAGGAACTTGTAAAAGCTTGACTGTTAATAAACTTAATATATCAATGTTTATGTCGAATAATAAAATAATGTCCAATATTTGTTAACCTTTTTTATAATGAATTAAGGTTTAATGAATCAGGTGAGTACTTAAACACATGTTTACAGTAGGATTTTAATCAGCTCTACGAAATACTGGTATCAGCTAGTACTTTATATATTTATATTTGATTTTTTCCTTCGTAAAAAATAGGCTTCTCATATTTTCGTTGGTTTCTTCTACACGACTAAATTCTACACCTTTTATAATTTATTACATCAGGAGAAGACATATTTACTCGATGTTAATTAATTGCCGGAAAATGAAAACATTGTGTTTAATATGATTATCACGAATTAATTATAAACAAGTCAAATACAAAGCGTTTCCTTGTGAACACTGAAGGCAGAGTGGAATGGACGATCGCCGCGTCAACGAACAAACTAGCAGTTATTACAGCTGATTTCCAACAATTATTTATAATCAGCTGATTAACAAAACAACAGGTGTGTATCTGCTATTGCAGACAAAAATACGACTGTAGATGCAACAAGAGTGACAGTAGAGTCGTCCATTTTTTCACGACAATGCTCGTTGGACACGACGGACAATGCGCACCGAATGTTCGGTGGGGGTTCGCGAGAAGTGTGGAAGCTTCATCAGGGCGAACGTTCAGTGAACGTTCGGTAGAATGTTCGGCCGAATGTTCTGGAGAATGTTCGGCCGAATGTTCAGGCGTGTTCGCGAGTAGTGTGGGACCGCCTTAACACGAGTTCGCATCATATTCGCGCACGCGTCGTCGGCCGACCCGGGCCGCCCGCTCCGTCAGCTGTGTCATATCAACAAATAATGTTTGTACTGTTTACATACAAACATAGTTTATCCTTATATCTTTTATTTTATATTTCTTTATAGTTATATCTTAAGTTTACTGAGTATGATTCTGAGTGGTTTTGTAATATAATGCCTGGAGAGAGATGTGCAGTTGCTGTTTGTAACAATAGCCGAGTTAAAACTCGGTTGCAAAATAGTAGATTAGTTTATCAACGGTTTCCGAAAGATGAAGCAACGTGTCAACAGTGAATTCAGCAATGTGCGGATAAATTTAACTTTCGCACCTCCGTAATATGTTCAGACCATTTCAATAACGAAGATTACGTGCATGACCTAAAATAAGAGCTTTTAAATACTGTGGTAAAAATAAATTTAAAGCCTGGTGTGGTGCCTACTTAGTAATGCAATTTAGGACCTAGTGAAGATAATGACCAATGTAACCCTAGCAATGATTGTGATATACAATCTCCAGTGCACTTAAGAGCAAATAAGATTCTTGCTAATGAACATCCTATTCCTAATAAGTCTAATATAGAAAAAGAAAATAATGCCAATAATGGGAATTGCGATTTTGAATATAATTCTGATAAAACAATTATTGACACACTACAGAGAGAAAATTATGCTCTTAAACAGAAGATTGCTTTGTTTGAAAACAAAATTAAAATTGACTCAAAACATTTAAAAAACTAAAAAATGAAAATCGGTACCTTAAACGGAAACATAGCAAAACTGCTTTAACTTTCACTGCGGTAAAAAAAAAAGCTTTCCGCTACTTTTACAGATAACCAACTAAAACTATTGTTTGGAATTAAAAAACAAGTTAGATGGACTGCTGAAGAAATTTTGTCTTGCTTTCACATTGCGAAATTTGAGCAAAAGATGCTACCTGTTTTCAAAACGAACACTAAGATTCCACTGCCAGGAATTTCAACGTTGAAAAGTTGGGCTTCGACTTTCGATATGAGAAAAGGGTTGTTAGGTTCGGTTTTTCACTATCTAGAGGTTGCCAAATCAACATTGAAAGAACACGAACTAGTTGCAGTTTTGCAATTCGACGAAATAAAGTAAAAAAAATATGGAATATAATACCAAACATGATGAAATCTTGGGCCCCCATTCATCAATGCAAGTAATTTTAGCTCGCGGCTTATTTTCCAAGTAGAAACATCCTGTGTATATAAACTTTGACACGCAAGTCACTAAAGATATTCTTAATTTAGTGATTCATAAATTGATTGAAGGAGGCTATACTGTGAAAGCATGCGTTAGTGATATGGGAGGTGGCAATATTGGCTTATGGAAATAACTGGGAATAACGACAGAAAAAACTTATTTTACTTCTTTTGATGGAATAAAGGTTCATGTATTTGCTGATACACCTCACATTTTAAAACTAATTCGCAATTGGCTATTAGACACAGGGTTTGAACTATCAAATGGTAAGCTTATAAATAAAGAGCCTATTGGAGATTTGATAAAACTCGAAGAAAATGAGGACCTAAAAACTTGCTTCAAGTTGACAGAAAATCGTATTAATGTTGGAAAAACTAAACGGCAAAATGTTAAAAAAGCAAGTAAATTTTTATCACACTCAACAGCAGTTGCATTGAAGTTCAATTTCCCCAACAGTGAAAAAGCGGTGTTGACAAGTGAATATATTGAACTCACAAATAACTGGTTTGATTTAATGAATAGTTACAAACCAAACGAGTTCGGTAAACCTTTCCAGAAAGGGTATGGCCAGGAACTAGAAGAACAAAAGAAAATTCTAAGCGTTATGTTAGAAGTTATGAGAACAATGCGATGCTGTGGGAAAAAGTCTTTAGACATTTCAGAA
Organism: Allygus modestus; assembly: GCA_963675035.1. Taxonomy (NCBI): domain Eukaryota; kingdom Metazoa; phylum Arthropoda; class Insecta; order Hemiptera; family Cicadellidae; genus Allygus; species Allygus modestus. The sequence goes on along the minus strand of OY776111.1, from coordinate 74,841,872 downwards.
GGGGTGTATTATCTCTATAATCAGTTTACAAGCGTTATACAATGACCTCAAGAACACTTACAACATAAAGTACGTGCCAACTCATAGACTGAATCAGGATAGCCTCGAAAACTTATTTTCCCTAATTAGAACTAGAGGCGGGTGAATGATCATCCATCCCCGTTGGATGCTCTTTTCCGAATCCGGATGATCGTTCTTGGAAAGACGCAGGGAGTTTTGCAGAAGAATAGTAACACTAGCAATGAAGAGGACGATTCTGAGTTGGTCGTGAGTAAGGTTTTGAAAGCTACGGGGATAAAAATGCTCGACGAAACAACCACAGAACCAAATGAAAAAGACGAAGTTGACAATCAAATTATAAATGAAAACACCTCAGAAAATAACGACGATTTTAATGATTTAAAATCAAATGCCTTAGAGTATCTGTCAGGTAAGAAAATATATTTGAATAATAAGGAATTTAAAAGCTAATTTTATAATTTAATTTGATATTCATCTCGAATTTTTCTATTGATTCTATTGCATTAAACTGCACTAATGATAAACGTGCAATTTAAAACACAATATTAAATTGGATAATTCTAAAATAATATCAAATTAATAAATTTTTTTGTAAAATATCAATAGTATTTTTAAATTATTCCAAATACTTCAAGTTTATTTTAATATTTACAAATATTATTATTATCATTTGTAATGTTGTTTATATTACAGGATGGGTTGCAAAAAGACAAAAAACTTTAATCCTTATCTGGAATACAGAACTATAACTGGAAAAGACATTCAAAGTGGACTCCCTAGTTCTTGGTTAGGTCATTTGTCGTATGGTGATTTAACATGCCCATCGTCAGAATGGTTGGACCAAGCCAAGTGCCGAAGTGCCTTAATGACAAATTTGAATTCCTAAACAAGAACTCAGTGGTTAAACTCAGTTGTTAGTACTTTAACAAGTTGTGCAAAAGTACCCGGAAATTCCATTGGTTGTAGTACCACTTTCATCAAACGAAGGACATTTATTAGGTTGAAGTTTTTGAACCAACGCATTTCTAATAAACGAAAGAATATCGATGAAGTTAGAAAAACTATTAAAAATATAAGAAGACCGTCACATAGTTTTCACGTTTGATTTAATGATAGGTTCGTATTTATTTTAAATAATATTATAATAATATTATATATATATTATAATGTTCATGTAAATAATGTTCATACAAGTTTTTTAAATTGTATATTATTTGGCAAGACTATGCCATTGAAAGGTATTGTATTCTGTTTTATTGATACCTCTTAACGATTCAGTACCCGTTATACATTAATTTATAAATTATAAAATTAACCATCGCAAATATTGATTTTAAACACTTAAGACATATTAAACCCAAGTTTAATACTAGATTATTACATTTATTAATTGTTATAGGAGAATTTAATCTACTGTATATATTAAATGACTAAGGTCAAACTCCTAAAGAATAAGAGAGCGATAGGATATGTTTAGGACTTTTCATATGATAAAATTCTATTGAATTGTCAGTATTAAGAAGTGCAATTTTAATGTATTACCAATCCACCTAGAAATTATGTTTTATACGTACGTACTTGATTGGTCAATTTGATATATCACGAGTTAAAGTACGAGTAAAACTGGGAAATCAAAGCATGCGAAGAAGAACCTGTGCTGGTGGTGCCGATGAGCTCCGACAGAGTTCAGCGGCGGGCACGGGAAAGAGTCGGCGGGTGACGTCACTGTCACAGCTGTCGCAGGTTACACAGGCCTTATGGGGTTAGGTAACCTTTTAGCGAATTTCCCCTATAGGGAAGAAGCTATTACCGTAGGTCTCATGGTAAGACTTAAGCCCGAGACCATGATAACTTTTCATTTTGAGGTCCCCAGATGCCAAATACACCAATCGTTCAAATTTGTATATATGTATATATATATTTATATATATATATATATATATTTATATGTATATATATATATGTATCCGTAAGCACGATAACTCTCGTAAAAAAGGTCCGATCTTTATGAAATTTGGTACATATGTGTAAAGTACCATTTATTTGAACGAGTTCGAAAACCAGATGAATTGCACCATCCGAAGGGGGGTTTTGGGGGGGTTTTGTACCCCAAAAATGTGTTTTTTGGGGTTTTTACATGTAATTTTAATTTAAATCAAATTTTAATTTATACCATTGAATTTAGCTTAAAAAAACAAACAATTTGGTATTTTGATCATTGCTCTACGTCAATTGGTTACCGAGATATTGAAAGTGCTAAACACAGTACGTTGTCTAATGTTATTCTTATGGAGAAAAAGAAAAATTGTATATCTCACTTATTTATGAACATAAACTGGCGAAATTTGGTATATGGCTTGATCTGGTTGTGGTTTATTGTTGTTTGCACAAAAAAACAATTTTTCGCCTATGGTTCCTGTAGCAGCAAACCTAGGTACTTGGTCCCCATGTTATTCTTATGGAAAATACTTAAAATGTTATATATCGCTTATTTATGAATGTATATGGATGAAACTTGATATGTGACTTCACTAAGATGAGTTCTATTGATATTTGCATAAAACCCCATTATTTTGTGTGCCTTGTTGCATCAAACCTGCGTACTCATCCCCAATGTTATTCTTATAGAGAATAATTAATATTTTAAATATCGCTTGTTTGTGAATACATTTCTTATGAATCTTGTTAAGTGTTTTAATGGGTTCGCTGAGAACCCATTAAATTCATTAATATTCATTGGAAATTCGCTGAGTATGCAGGTTTGCTGCGACGGGGGTATTTTTACTTGGATCGTAGCCACCCGCCAGTATTAGTCCGTGGCGTTGTTTCCAAAATCGATATAATATTTCACTTCTGGCTACCGGTCCAAAATTTTGCATGGAGTTTCTCCATCTAACTAGCTCTCAACATCTGCCGGGAGATACTTCTCTCAGACCTCCCTAACTCCTGTGATGACGTCATCAAGATGGCGGACTGGAAGAATTACAGTGCTTGGTTTAAACATTAATAACTCTCATACCTGTTACTTGATTTTTACTTTTAAGGTGTCATTTTGAAGATAACTAACTAGTTACCAATAATATGAAAATTGTAAACTGTCTCTATGTTTATGTTCAACTTTGAATTTTATAAATGCCAGTTTTTGTTTTTCATGCATAGATTGCGCTATTACTGTAGTTTCCATATTGTTAAGAAATATGCGTTGGACCATAATAACTTATCGTTTTAACCGTCTTAGCTACAATAAACACCATTCAAGTAAATTTGTATATGTATAATTTGCAATACTGGTATGTAAGTAAATTTAAATTTTAGACAGTTTACACTGTAACTTTGCAAGTAAAGCGCATATTTTAATTGAAATTGGTATAAACATGCAGGACAGCATCTACTATAATGAATTCGGAAATCAGACGGATTGCATCATGGAAAAGAGGTTGTATAGGGTTTTATGGAGTTGTATGGAGGTTATACTGATAAAATCAGGTTTATGAAATGTTAACCCTTTAATTATAAAATACCCCCGTTAAAAGGGGGGTGCTTTACTTGCAAAGTTACATTGTAAAGTTCTAAAATGTAAATTTACTTACGTATACAAAATGCTACATATACCAAATTATACATATAAAAATTTACTTGAATGGTGTTTATTGTAGCTAGGAAGATTAAAACGAAAATTTGTTATGGTCCAAGGCCTATTTCTTAAAATGGAGACTACAGTAAAAGCACATTTTAAGCAGGAAAAAACCAAATAACTGTCATTTATAAAATTCAAAGTTGAACATATAAACAAATAGATGGTTCACGATTTTTATATTATTGGTGTTAATCATCTTCAAAATGACACCTTAAAAGTAAAAATCAAGCAACAGGTATGAGAGTTATTAATGTTTAAACCAAGCACTGTAATTTTCCGGGCCGCCATCTTGATGACGTCATCACAGAAGTTAGGGAAGCCTGAGAGAGTGTCTCCCGGTGGATTTTGAGAGCTAGTTAGATCGAGAAACTCCATGCAAAACTTTGGACCGGTAGCCAGAAGTGAAATATTTTCGGCCTAACGCCACGGACTATAAGCTTGTCCAGTATTAACAGAAATTTATATTTTGGAGACAACAAACAAAAAGACAAAAATCGGTTTAATTAGCATTTGTACACACAATTGTTATACACTACTTGAACAAACTTAACATAGTTAAGTGCATATGCATCTTGTACTAAATAATTAAATATCTGAAAAGGTTGAGCCGATAAGATTTTTATTATTTTCCTACCCTAATCATTAATTTATGAAGACTTGTATTGACCTCCTAAAATTCCTGGGCAACCCATGAGTAATATCTAAAAATAACCATGAATAAACATTCCAGATAAGGTTCCTCGACGCAATGCTAAGTGCCTTTATGTTGACATCAAATTCCTGGGAGATAGTCGAGCTGCCACGATTGACGAACATGTACGACGATTGCCGTTTGAGTACTCTATAGTTTTCCAAGACGAAACTCCAGTGGGAAGGTCCAGCAAACTCAGCAATCTAGTGAACTCCACCTCCCTGGTGGATTCAATTACTATCTCTAACTTGACTTATTGATGATGCGTACATTTTATTTAAATTTCGAATAACCATTTGAACAATGTTTGAATTGTTCCATTTATATATAGTTCATAAACAAACCATCTCATTATAACCAGCAACAAACATTATAATCTTAATTTTAACAAATAAATTATATAGTTATGAAATATCATTACGTCATATACGATAAGCCTATATTTCTCTGCATGCCATTTTAATAAAAGATCCAAGCAAACCTTGGCTGTAAAATATCGACATAACAGCAAGAATTTAAGGTCGACATAACCCACGAGATATCACAACGACATGTGTGTGAGATTAAGTTGTAAAATCAGAGCGGTAAAATGCTGATGTTGATACCCCGCTAGATCTTCATTGTTACATCGAATCCCGCTGTTATTAAGTTTGCTTAAGTTTTCGTTCATTACTCTTTTGACTGTGTTCTCCATTTGTATTCTGGCACACACCACAACTTTAACATTTATCAGGTAAAATTAATCTTTTACTGAACGTATACGAAATTTCTCGGGTATTTTCTATTAAACGACAGCCAAACTTTTCTCTCTAACAACATACAAACTTATATTGTCTAATAACATTGAAAATACCTCTCTAACAATGCCTAGTTTTGTAAAATGAGTCGTCCTGCCAAGCTTTGCGTCGTTATCTTATCAGAGCGGCGCCGGCGTGTTGAGTGTCGCTTGAGCGACCGTGCCACTAGGCCGGGACCGCGGCGCGGCGCGTCAATCAGTTTGTTATATTAGTTTTAAAACACTTAGAATAGTGTAAGGACTGTAAGGTAGTTTGTAGGTTGGACTCATAAGAATTGAAACGGTGATACAATAAACTAAAGTAAACCGACCTAACCTAACGCCGCAGAGCCCTGCATGATAGCATAAGAACAGGCGCCAAACAGTGATTTGCAGAGTTAGGTTTTGTCAAGTTACCATAATTTTGGAAATTAAATCAAGCACAATTTTATAACTATAAAGTATTGAAACAAACTTTGCGATCGTATAATAGAAAATAACCAAAATAGGTCTTTTTCAGCTAAGTTTTTCAGAATAAGACCCAAATTCAGCCATGTTTTACATATCAAACTACTTTATCTGTTTTTTATTAGCATCTAAATATAGTCATAGTAATTGCCTGGAGGTTACTATTTAACATGTTTAGTATAATCAATGATAACAGTCATGTAATAATTGTATTAAATAGTATTAGTATTATAATTTATACTAATAAAGTATTATGTGTAAGGAATCAAACGATTTTCGATACGTTTTCCCCCTAAACTAGGTCTCCACTACACTAAAGTTTTTATGGAGAAAAGATGGTTTCTAAATGGCTCAAAAACAGATCCTAAAACAGCTTCCGGACCACATGACGTTGTTGGGGACTGAAAGACATTGCATCCTTTTACCCCCAACCTCAGGGCTCCATCCCAATGGCTTTTTGTATCACTTTCCTACGTTAAATTTGTACGTGTTCGATGATTCGTAGTATTTATTTCACAAAGCTGTATCTCTTGAAATATGTACCCACGTCGGATACGTCCCCTCCTCACCAAACTTAGAGAATCTCCCTACTGGCAAAATAGCCATGCTATTCTTTACGTCTTATTGCATAGTTTTGTTGATAACATATTTTGAATACTTGTTTTCAACGCCGATCTTAGGGCTCCGCCCCACTTACAAGTTGCCATATTATTCTTATGGAGAAAATATGTTTCGTGAAGCGACGATAGGCGCTTGATATAGGTACTGTAAAAAATAATAAATAAATACAAAAACTAATCACCACAACAAAATGAAACTTTGCAGCCATTTATTTACTGCAATAACCAATACTATAAAGCTTAGGTCGTTATTCATTATTTCAAACTACTTCATTGGCAGAACGCCTAACCAAACTTAAATGTAAAACACGTCTGGAGGCCAAGACACCACGACACAGCTTGGTGTGCTGTTGGTGGGCACGGTCTGCATGACGGTGATGAAGGGTGAGTGCAACTGGGGTTGCGTGTCACGGCTGGTCAGCTGCCTGTCCCAAACCTAAGTAAAAAAACAGTTTCCAAGAGTGCGAAAGAGTCGAGGAGGGGTTTTAGTCTTCGATTTTTTTCAGACGGTGGTGTAAGTCTTTTAAGAGGCACACACTACAGGCTGGCCACCTGTGTGTATTAACAATTTTTCCGCCTCTCCTTCGAAAAAATCCCGTCCTAAATTAGCCAATCTAGTCGCAAATTTTAGCCAATTATTTTTACATCAGCGAGCAATTAGATTAATGTTGGAGTCAAAAGATTCTCACAATGAATGTGAGACCACCTAAGGATTTATTTGGCAAAATATTGAATAGTGGAATAACGCGCGATTAAAACTGCAGTGGAGGCAGGTCCCCAAGGCTTAGCTGCAGTGCGCGCCTGACGCTGCAGTCATCATCAGTATTTGTCAACCCATCGGTGACCTACACCTGGCAGTTCATTTCATGTTTAGCTAGTTTCCATCCAATTTTTTTACAAACACTCTTTAAATAAAGAAATAAAACAATTGGCATATATTTATTCACTTTCCCTGTCTGCTGTTGAGAGCAGAGAAAATAGGAAATTTAATTTGGTGGTAAACGCAATACATTACTTAATGTTCTTCTCACAACCAACCAATAAATGATAATTCCTCTCTTAGTATAGGCACCAAATAGGCTTAATCTAAAAGTGTAACTTAGGATGTAAACTTGCTTCTGATAGGTTTTTTCCCCGAACCTTAGACATGCCCGATCCTTTACGAAGCTAGGGTATGTGAGCTAAACTAAACAGATTTTCCTCATGATTGATAGGACAATATACGTTTTCAATACTGAGAAAGGTTAAGTTGAAGTAATTGATTTAAGTATCTCATTATAAAGCATTGTTCTCATCTGAAACAAACCAATGCTCCTTGAATAACAAGGAGGATAAATAATTAAATCATAAAAATACTAAACCTTAACTGGCACATTCCAAATATATAAGGGAATCGTATATAAATTAATGTAAAGCAATGTTGGGGAGCTTAGAATGTGGAAAACAAAGTAAGAAGAGATATGAATTATCTGGCCCCATGGCACACCTCTGCGGCCCATGCACTGTGATTAACATTTATCTCTTATACGGTGATTTATGAGCAGGGGAATTACAACAGCGCATTCCCGAATGTCGGTGGAGTCTGACCAGACGGGCCCTTTCGCTATGCAGACTAAATAAAAATCTGATCGAAGTCGATTTTGTTTCTATTTGAAACAAACTAGAACTCGCTTCTACGAATCATTCTGCGTAATATGCGTTCAAAACGTAAAATAAAATTCAATTCAAATTGTTGATATTTACTTGACGTTAATTTTGTGTTCAACATGTTCATTTAATACTCGTCTTATTAGGAATACTTATTGTATATTTAAAATAAAATGAGTAAGTCCAATTTATATTAAAGTTTATTATCTTCATTGTATATTTTTAACTAGCAGTTTCCCGGCGCGCGTTGCTGCGCCCAAATTAAGTTGTTTACTAATTACAGCTGCTAATTTTGTAAACACTAAATTTCTAAAACCTGACACTGCACCCTTGTATACCCTCTGGGTCGGAGCCCTTTGGACAGATTTGCACCAAACTTCAATCAAACCATCCTTGAATAATGCTTAATAATGCCTGAAAGTTTCATTACAATCTGTCGAGCGGTTTCGGAGTCCATAGGCTACATACATATATATATATATATATATATATATATATATATATATATATATACATATATACATACATACATACTTCCTCTTTTATATATTTAGATGTCACAGTTCAATTTATATGTGTTTTATGAGTGTCGTGTACTCCAAATTTTCTAAACAAAACTTTATCAACATTTTAATAATCACAGATTGTTTGCATGTCATGAATGCTACATTAACTTGAAATTTATTTTAGAGGTGTTTACTTCAGGTCTTGTTGATGTTCAATTTTTGATATCCAAACTTGAAATGTCTGATTTTCAACAAACCTAAATGTTTAGGAGTGTTTACATTTTGAAACTTCTGAGTCTCAAAAATTTAACGTAATTAGATATTAATGATATGGTTTTATATTTTAAAATGTCTGTAAGTTGCAAACATGGCGGATATAAATATTTAGTGTTAGGACAAATCTTAAATGTGACAAGTTATAAATGTCAAGAATTTAATGTAAATTTGACGTTAAATTTACATGAAGTTTTTTAAATACTGGAAGGTTTTACGAAATTCTTAACAGTTTGGTTATAAACAATACGATTAATATAATTTTTTAAACTTGTTTAAGTTAATTACTTTGTTAGTTTCACTTATATAATTGTATATCTCCATGTAAAAGATACAAGTGTTATGGAAATACAACGCTTCCTGAATTTTAAGGGCAAATATATGTGTTTATATTGCGATTGTTAAGGTGGTTATTTATTGACATTTGAACATAAAATTTACGTAAAATGAATGTTTACGAACACCAATATTGATATTCGGATGTGAAAATGTTAGTTGCTTTGTGGGTAAAGGCTAACCAAATTTGTTAGATTGGTTGTCGAAAGAACTTTCGCTCTGATATGTTGGGCTGGAAATAATTACATCTTGTAGTAGAACCTATCCTAACAAAAATAATAAGAATCTCACGAGAAACTTTAAATGTTCACTTTTGATTGCACCTTAATCACAAAAATTTCGATGTACTAAAAACAAAGGTTTCTTGCAAAATCGCTGTAGCAGTTTTTGTTCTTATAATTTTGTCATAAATATATTTTATATTAATTTTTTTGAAGGTTTATTACCAACTTAAAATTTAACATGTTATAAACAACTAGCTGTTACCCGGCAGACGTTATCATGCCTTTGACTATTACAACTAAAACCAATACCACTAAGATCACCTGTTCTAGTAAACATGCCATTAGCTTTTATGTAAACAATAATATCTTTCCATAAGGTTGATATAGGAACCCTTTTGGGCCTCTTAGGAGGAACCCAATTAAGTTAGGACGAAATGGATGGCTTAAAAACCTTCTCCGTAAAATTTTACATATTTATATATTTATTTATATATTTACATATTTACCAAGTTTCATGGCAAACGGTCCAACGGTGTCTGAGTCCATAAACTTCAAAAATATATACAAACAAACAAACCAACATCCTTTTACTTTCTCCCCCTTATACATAGTATATGGAGAAAGTATTGTTATCGTCTAAATTTTCGAATTTGAGTTGATAGTGGAAATATTTGTTTTGTTGCTCCCTGAACCCAAAAAAGTGATTTTTACGTGATATCTATGTGTCTGTCTGTCTGTCTGTATGGATGTGTACAGAGCTAGAGCCCTAACCAATGGTCCGATTTTTATGAAATTGGTATGTAGGTACTAATCCACGATATCTCCAGGTTTTTTCATTTTTTGGAATTTTAGATTTTTAAGGGTAATTATCCCCCAAAAACCGCCAAAAAACATGACAAAACAAGATTTCTCAAAAACGGCTATAACTATTTTGATTAAACGTTAGTCGTTTGTAGAACTTTAGTTTTCCAACAAAATGACACCACCCGAATTTCTGTAAACATTTGGGTTCAGAAATTAAAAGACTTAAAATATCAAAAATTCAGTTTTTGATTTTTCATAAAAAAACATAAATATTAAAAATATCACTATACACCATTAAAAGAGCTCAAAAAACTGAATGATTTAGTATCTTGAATTACTATTCTACAATTACTGGTTGTGGAGAAAATTTAAATTTTCATTTTGCTGTAAACGCACTACGTTGTCCAATGTTATTCTTATGGGGAATACAAAAATTACTATTTCTTTCTTATTTATTGATTAATTTCGTTCAAACTTGATTTGCTTGTCAACTTATCACTGACAAACAGAGGAAATTCGAAATATGTTGCCCCTTAATTACCCTGAAGGGGGATAGGGGGCATTTCCCCTCTTAAAACCATGTGTCGATGTATTCTATAGTGCCTCTTAAACAGAGATTTGGGTGGATATTTTTGAAAACAACTTGTTTACAAGATTTTTTGTACATTCGATCGTGCTTTGTATTCTATATTTAGTAAATAAAAAGTAATTTACTCATTTAAGTTGGGCTAAAAGGGAGAAAGTATATATCAGTTTCCTGATACCGTTTATTTTATAAATATAGATTAACAGAACAAATAAATTAAACTAGGCCTGACGACCCCAGTGACACCGGGAAGATTTATCAAGAGAGAAACACATTTGACTTTGCTGAATTCTGTGAGAAAACTGATGCATGTTTACGACCAACATGTTTATATAATACAATAACCGTCTGCTATAGATACACATTGAAACTTACTAAGCCATTGGAGCGAAGTCCTGAGGAAATTTTGAACAATTTCATAATTTCGACACATGTAGGAATTCTGACGAACATTTTGATAAGAAGTAGTTAGAGTTTTGTCAACACCTTACAATCTGGTACAGCAGAAATCTGATTTGATTATATGTAATTCAAAATTAGTGATTTAAATACAGATATTGATATTTAATGGTATATAACAGCAAAGTGATAAAGCGAATTATCTGAAAGATTCTAAAGATAGTAACGCTATTCTAACCCAACAGTTAGATAGTAACGATTCGTTGACTACAAAATCGATGAGTGCAAGCTAAAGGCAAATTATTTTGCGTGGCGATTTGTTGTTACAGCTTTAAAGTTTGAACTGACGTTTTACGAAGTTTAGTAACATGATATAAAGTAATTCAAAACTTCAAAGCAATTTAAAACTAGAATTGTGCTCAGTAGCAAAAGATGATCGAACAATTGAGCTCCATCACTTTATTCGCATGACTATCTATGAAATCTAATACAAAATGAACTAGATTTTTAGACACGTTGAACTAGCATAATAGACACGTTGCATAGCATGCCAACTAAAAACAGCAAAAAAGAAGATTTGCACTAAATGTTTAGATATCAAAAAAGATACATGTCAGTGGGCAGAGCAAACAGTTCATCGTTTCGAAACAAGACTGAAATCAAAGGCGATCAAAGCTTTGAGCCGAGAGATGAGGAGATCGCTTCGACGAGCAGACATATAAATGATCGGAATGTGGCCATCGGTGTCAAAGACTGCCCCTTGAAATAAATATGTTTAAACAACCCACGTTCTGATTCCCTGACGTAAGGATGTTACACCAATAGGGAATTTAGTTATTTCATAAACCCAAAACCTAATACATAATTTCCTGCTAATTTATATAAATCTTAAATTATCTTCGTTCGTTGTTTCACCACACACAAGTTATTGAGTCGATTCAGTTTAAAATAGAGACGATTAAAAAACTATAATCAAACCATTTTTGAGCTTGAACTAATATGTTCTTGCTTTAGAAAATTTTAATGTATATTGGTTTAATTGAAAACGAGTATTGTTATAACAATTATTTATTTTGTATAATTAAACACCGTATTCCGATTTTGACTTAGAGACCAGCGAAAAGCAAAACGCTGCTAATATCATCTTTATTTCCTATCTAATCGTTAAGGAATATTAATATTATATTAGTGTTTAGTCACCGGAAGATGAATGTGTTGGCAAACTAACGGGACATTTTCTCCGATACTTTTAAAGTAAAAGCTTAACTTGAAAACTTTCTTCGGATGATAATGAATGGCTCGAAAAGACTCTTCGGTCCGCCTCTTATGCAGATTGTCCCATATATTTTCTTTGTTTGTCATTAAAATATCGACTAAAGTGACAGAAATTAATTGTAAAATAATTATAACGTTGTTGATTATTATTTTATTTAATAGCTTGTTAGAAATAAACTGAAAATAGCATTTTATATTATCAAACTACCCAAATGTAGATTTTATAATTACAATTAAATTCTTGTAAGGAAATACAATCATTTAAGTTTATTTGGTATTTGCACTTTTACTGTTTTGTACTTTAAAAAAATCAATACACCAACAAATAAACAGTATCAGGAAACTGACCCATACTTTCTCCCTTTTAGCCCAACTTTAAAGAATAAATTACATTTTATTTACTAAATATCTATATCCATAAAAGGCAAAGCCCTGGCTGACTCACTGACTGACTCACTCACTCACTCACTCGTCACTAATTCTCCACCTTCCCATGTAGGTAGAGAGCTGAAATTTTGTAAACTGATTCTTTAGGCATAAAATAGGAAAACTAAATGGTTTTCATCCTGATCTGACCTTAGGGTTCCACCAGAGATCCCGACAAAGTTCCCATGTATTTATTATGGACATTCATTTTTGTTTGAGCTAATTAAAATACAAACAGCTGATCTTGATTCGTAGTAGTTCCACGGGATAACCACAGAATGCAGCACACACAACTGTCACAGTTGCTATAAATTATTTGTGGGACGAAGCCTGTGGGAACAGCTGAATATAAAGTACTGATGAATGTACAGAAAATCTTCTAAATAAGTTGTTTTCACAAATATCCACCCAAATTCCTTTATGGAGGCACTACAGTATCCTTAGCTACACACAGTGGTTATAAGAGGGGAAATGCCCCTTCATCCCCCCCAGGGTTTAATGGCAACATATTTCAAACAACCTCTGTTGGTCAATGCTAACTTGACCTGTATATTAAGTTTTAATGAAATTTGTCAGAAAACAAGATAGAAATAGTAATTTTTGTATTCCCCGTAAGAATAAAATTGGACAACGTACTGCCATTGACTACACACACTCACGTTGTGTGTATAAGTCAATGGTACTGTGTTTACCGCAAAATGAAAAATTAAATTTTCTCCACAACCAGAAATCGTAGTATAATAATTCTAAAGACTAAATTATTTAGCTACGTTTATGTTTTTTAATGAAAAAATAAAAAAAAATGAATTTTGGATGTTTTAAGTCTTGTAATTCCTGAACCCGAATTTTTCCAGAAGTGTCATTTTGTTAGGAACCTAAAGTTCTATTTCCACTAACAACTCAATTCGAAAATGTTTACTAAAACAATTCTTTCTCCTTATACTATGTATGTATGTATAGGGGAGAAAGTAAAAAGTAGGGTTTAACAATTCTCATGCATACTGATTTTACTATTGTTATGGAATGGATAAGTAAATAATGTACCCATTCATATTATTCTAAAAATAAGGTGTCTTATATGTTTCGTTTTAAGGACAAAATTCTGGTCTGATTCAGCTGAAATAATCGTATTGGGTCTTTTAAGTTCCAATGTAATTCTTATGTAAAATTACTTTGAATTGATTACTTATTCCTATGTTTATTTTAAAATGGTTCAAAAAATAATCACAGCTTGTATAAAGTAAATGCGGTTCTATATATATATATATTAGATGTTTGTATATATAATTTTTGAAATATATTGCATATTGAAAAATAAGACATGCTAAGGAGTTTAAACATAGGTAATTGTATAACATAAAAACAGTGGTAAGAAAGAAAGAGAAAAACTGAGCCATTAATAAAGCAAGAATGAGGAAGCCTATAACAATTACGATTGAAGGATCGGGGGGAGTTAAACGAATATTCCAAAATTAAGGCTAGTTACGGACATACCACCTGTAACCAAACGGAGACTTGCTTATTTGCAATGATTTTATGACAAATTAACCACCATAACCATACCAAAATGTATAAAGGATATTATAATTGTTTCCTGTTAAAGTAATTGTAAAAAGTTTGAAAACATAATTTTTTTTCTTGAGTATTCAAAATAGGTTCACTACAAGTAGAGACCGGACATTTACAAGTAGCGATACAACACTTTATAATTCGATTAGCTTTTGGTAAAGAACCCACTTCGAGAAAATAAACACTGAAATGTGACGCTGTACTGAATTCCATTATAAGAACTATTTTTGCATTTTGAGGGTTTATAAAAGAGCTTAAAACACAAAACTTCAGGGTTATTCTTAATCTACATATTTAAACAAAATTCCTGCTTTTTGTTCACTCACTTTCTGGAGTTGATACTTAACCGATTTTGTTCATTATTTTTTTATTTAAAAGATAATTTCGTGTTCTAAGTCACTGTCGAGCCAGAATTTCGATTTAGGCCCCAGGGCTCTGCCCCACGGGACTTCCAAGTTCCCATGTTATTCATATGGGGGACAGTTTTATTTGGTTTATGTCACATGTGTTTTTCTTAATTCAATAAACAGCTGTTATAAGGATTATATCCGCAAATGTTTGCGAGGGAGCAGCTCTAGTGTTGAATGGAGACTTTAAGATAAATTCATTCTCCCAAATTGATATACAATCTATGTTTCCATATAGAACCTTAAATAAGGAAAAGAGACGTTCACTCTGATACTCAGATTCTGAAGGACGCAGCTGATGTGTTTTGCTGCAGTTGAGTGTGACTATAACTGAAGTCCAACCGCAGTCCTACCAGCGGACTAAGGCATTAACGAGATTATAATAATCGTCAAACAATGCGAAGAAGCTGACAACATCGAACAGCGACCACCAAGTTTGGTGGGACAATGGCGGCTCTTGGCAGCGGCGCTCCCTTTGTGTGCAAACATCTGCGAAACCTTTATGGCCGCGCCCGCTCTTCGCCAGCCAAGCTTTTTGTACGGACGATTTTGTCTAAATTGATAGATACATTTTTTGTTTGAATGAGCGTATTACAAGAATAGCACTTAAGAAAGCACCTAACTCATTTTTTAAAGTAGCTAGGAGTACGGTCTTTTATCGCGTAAGAGCTCACATTTATCATTACCAGCAAGCACAGAATAGAAATAGAGGGGCTACGTGTATCTAACTAGCGTGACTTATGGTGAAGCTACGGCTGCCATTGAACGATAGGCAAGGAGCGAAATCTGCACACAAAAAGTTAGAAAATTGTAGTGCGCAATTTTTAAATATACTGCGGTAAAAGACCCTGCAGGCAAAGCCTTTAAAATGTGTGATAGAAGACCCTGAGGAGATAGCTAAACCATAGCTCATGTTAGTTTAATATTTTATTTACCACACACCTTAAATGTTGAAGACCCAAACATTAAATAAAGGTAAATGTATTTCCCTCCGATATTTCTTTGTGAGCTCGAGAAGAAAGAAGACTATTAGTTCGAACATTTGATCACATTATTAATATTTGAAATTATTTTATTGAAATGTATCTATTTTTAACATATTTGAGGAACATGTGTACCTCATGTGCTCAACTAATCTTTACAAAGCATCTGATAATCTGAACTTTCAAAAATAATCTACATATTTTAAAAAATCCTGCTTTTTGTTCACTCACTTTCTAGAGTTAATACTTAACCGATTTTTGAGGATTATTTTTTTATTTAAAAGATAATTTCGTGTTCTAAGTCACTGTCGAGCCAGAATTTTGATTTAGGCCCCAGGCCTCTGCCCCACGGGACTTAAAGTTCCCATGTTATTCATATGGAGGACAGTTTTATTTGGTTTATGTTACATGTCTTTTTCTTAATTCAATAATCAGCTGTTATAAGGATTATATCCGAAAATCTTTGCAGCTCGTACTATTTTAAGTAGTTAATTTGAATTAAATGTAATTTTAATTCCAATTAAGAGAACAGTGATAATTAAGTGTAGCTAAAATGCTCTCTGATACCTAATGCACTTCTATATTGGACCTTAACATTGCACAAATCCGGGTTTGAGTCCAAACAAATAGATTTTCTGATAAACATTGTCTGCAAAGTTTTTGCATACTTTATTCCTAGTAAAGTTTTGCATGAACTTATCTTCCAGTACACTAAATCTATAGCCTAAGAGTTGTAAGTATCGTTGTAGCCACCCATATTCGTTGTATCAATTTGTGGATTTACAGATTATTTTGAGATTCCGAACAAAAGTGAACGTTTTCTAATATTTTACATTGAAGCCTTTTTTAAAGTTTTAGGTTGTTATTCTTATTTATGTTTAATTTAAATGTATTTGTAACTTTTGTTGCTTTGCAATATTATATGAACATCTCAATATTTTCACAAAAAATATGGATATATTATTTTAGCTAATTCATCGCACTGATCCTTTCTATAACGAATATTGGTTGTCAAGGATGACTGTGCCAAACTTTAGGAATTGCCTCCTGGGAATTTTCGAATGTATAGAAATAAATGGTTTCTAAATAGGAACAGTAGGCCTAGCCCACAAACATATTGGAATACTTGTGAATATCTGTCACACTTTGAGTGTGTTTACAATTTGGCGTAACAATTGATTCACAGTTGAAGTTTTCAAGTAATACTAAACAAGCGTGTTACTGGCAAATTAAAAGTACTAAATAGGTTTAGAACACTGCTCCCGGAAAAGATCAAGTTGAAATTGTTCAAAACACTGATTTCCCCCATAATATACTACTGCCTCCCTGTTTTTGGATACAGTCTTACGCAGGAACAGATGACACTCTTACATTGGCTACAGAATAGTGTGCTGAGGTTTGTGTGCCATCTAAAAAAATACGATCGTATCTCTAGTTACCGAAAAATGGAGGGGCGATATCCGTTTAAAACAGTGTGACAAACAAGTCGCATGTATTGACCACAAAACAGTCGTCTCAGGAGCACCACAATACTTAAAATAAAAGCTGAGGCTAAGATCAGCCGTGAGAGAGCGAAGAACTAGACAGGACTCGTTGCTGGACGTGCCAAAGATTAAACTTGAAGCAGGTAGAAAGGGTTTTTCCTATTTTGGACCGGCTCAGTACAACGCAATTCCTAGCCAGTCAGTGAAAGCACTGTCTTACATAAATTTAAAAGCCTTGTAAAGAATTATAGTTTTAATGTTCGTTCTTTTATTGTATTTTTGTATCAGATAATAAGGTTTATGTTTTGTTTTATGTTTGACCTGAGTTATTTTGTAAATCAGTTTTTGTAACTGAAATTCGCTTGAAACAATACCTTATTTTTATTTATTTATTTAATTTGAATTGAGATAGTAAATTAATTTATGATCATTCCAATAATTATGATCGTAATTATGATGTCGTCCTAAAAACAGGATAATTCATATAAAGTGTACTATGTAAATGCTTATTCATAAAATAACTTACAATAATAACGAAGTGACTACGTACACGTCCAATGTAAAGGCAAATTCACATCGCTACCGCTTAGGTTAGGTTAGGTTACGTTACGTTAGGTTAGGTTAGGAGGTTTTCTGGCTCTCAATCTGTTTTAAAAATCACAGGAAAAGTAACGTACGGTGCATAATTTGGAACGGACGTGAACAGTAGCGGCTCACGTCGGACGTGTACGTAGCCTCTGCCAAATAATAGAGGCAGTGGTCTGAGACTGCAGTGGAGGCAGGTCCCCAGGGCACGGCTGCAGTGCGCCCTACCTGACGCTTCCTGCAGTCGACACTGCTTGTCACACCGCGGAAATCATGGGCCTGTTTCATTTTTAAGTATTAATTAAAAATCTAAACTATTTTGTAACCCTTTTTATTATATCGCTTAGTCCTGTGCTTGAAATAATATCGCGAAGAGATTAACCTGGGCTTCTTGATCTTAATTATCTGTTGTTGGTTTTTAATGAATAATGTTTTAGGAGGTTTTAGGACCTCATTAAAACCATCAATCCTACGGCAATACTATCCAAAACGGTGACTGAATATTTATTATACGTCCACAATAATGGAGAATGTGTTGACTACTTTTCTTTGTGAACATGAAGTCAATTTTATAACACCAGCACGGATCATTGTGGTTGTATCAAAAGCGAATTCGTCTTCTTATACGGGGGAGAATATTCGCAACGCTCATTTAAGTCGTTAACTGAAATATGTATTTGCGTAACTGGTGGTAAATATTTCGACAACATGAGCACTACGCGTATTTTAATGTGGTACATTTGAAAACTTATGATTAAAAATCCCCTATAAAATGTTCAACAAACACCAGTTTTTAACCAAGAACAGTAATTAGTAACTTCCCATCAAATCTTTGCTAGACATATTAGAATTGAAAATACTCATCTAGTGGCACGGTCGTGTCACGTCGCCAAGTCCACCACACGACCCGTGCTATACTAACACGAAGCAGAATGAGACGATTTTTCACTTCTCAAATTAGCGTATTACAGCCTTAAGTGAATCTGGCAGTGCATTTATATGCTAAACCCTTTCACTAAACACGAAAAATCAAAACAGTTGGTTTAAGAAAGGTCTGAGAAGCGAGAAATTAACGTATGAAAGTAGCCTAAATCTTGTAGTTTTGGCACTTTTCACAAATTGTCCACTTCATTTTGTTCATTAAGCCTAAGAACTTTATTTCTCATCAAACTTGAACGAAATTTCGCACAGACTCCTGTTTTTACTCACATATTTCACTTTTGACACTAAATTGTAAGTTTGCAAACGCAATATTTTAAAACAAATGATATTAAATTCCACTTTCAAAATTGTTACTGAATTTGATGTCTGCTTTGTTTACATTTACTTCGTAAACAAAAATCCAAGTATCGCATGTATTCTAAATCAAATCTGATCAGCTGGCTTGTAAATTCAAATTAAATCATTGAGTGAATTTAACCAAACAAAAGGGTATAGAGGTAAAGAAAATATTTTAATTCGTTTAAGCTATACATACTATAATACATCGAACACAACATAATATACAATAAACATAATATGAAATCTAAAACAAAGTCGGGTTAGTATGTTATTTAGTTATATAAGTTAGTTACACCAAACAGCTGTTATATAGATTATATCTAAACATACTTAAAAGGCATAAACATATGTTCATTATGGAAATGCTAAATATACTTGAATGGCATCTCAACTTCTTTTGTCGATGCCGAAGTTAGTTCTATATATATATATATATATATATATATATATATATATATATATATATATGTATAAATAGGCGAGTGAGTGCAGCGAACGAGCTCAACCTGGAGGCGAGTGAGCCAAGCGAACTAGCTCATCTTCAAAATGAACGAGCATATTCTCACTAAATAAAATTACTCAATAAGCACATTTGCAATAATTTAAAAGTCCGTTCTAGAGGTTAACTTAAAAACTGTGTTCTTGCTTCTTTACTGTGTTTTGTCAGTATTAACAGCTGTTATATGTTCAATTTAAATTTATTTTAATTTTGCCATAATTTTAATATTGTAACTTTGAGAGCTTAGGAGGCTAAAACCTGAAGGAGGACGTTTTCAAAAACCACAAAAGTCACATCTAGTCGTTAAGGGTTTTCAAATAACACACAAACGATAATATAATACATAATAGTTTCGCATAAATAGACTTGTCACCAAAATTGGCTTCATTTTTAATAAATAAGTCAGGGTCTTGTTATTAATGGTTCAGTGGGTGTTGTAAAAGACTTTACTAAAGATGCTCACGATGCAATCGAAAACATTATTATAACTTTTAAAGACAGAGATATTGAAATTCAAAGATCGTCCACAAAATTTGAAGTAATTCCTGGAGCATTCGTTTTCCGAAAGCAGTTTCCTATTGCAGTAGCATAATGTGCAATTACGATGCACAAAAGTCAGGGATTAACGCTTAACGGTTGTATTGTTTATGCTGGTTATACAGTATTTTCATGTGGCCAAACATATGTAGCCTTTATCTCGCGTGACTTCACTCTCTGGTCTATTAATTCTAAACTTTGACCCTCAAAATGTTAAGGCACAAGCATCAGCTATATCCAAAAATAACAGTCTAAGGAGTGAGTACCGACCACAATTAAAACAATTAAAAATTGGAATAAAATCTCAAGAAAAAATCCCTGGTCAAATCTGGCAAACTCATAATACAAAATTAGGAGCCATTCAAGACATTACTAACAATATAGACGAACTGGGAAATCTCGGTTTCAAAAAGGTTTATGGCATGTCATGCTATGCAAAATTAGTTTTACAATGTATTTCCAACTACCCACCAACCGTGACGTTAACAAACAATTACGACACCAATTCTCCACTAAAAAAATGATAATATCCTACCGAAGAAATTGCCAGATTTTAAATTCTATAGATATTATAAATCAACTGGGACCACCATTTAACACAATTGAACAACAAGACTGTGCGAAATTTTTAAACTGCCTTATTTCGAATCATCAACCCCTGGAATTTCAATTCAGGCACTCAATAAAATTAACGACAAATGTTCAAACTGTAACCACAGCACAACCAGCTACGACAGTATATTTATATTCCAAATTTTCATCCTAATCATCTTAAAAGAAAAGCCAATTTCGACTAACTACTCCACAGTCAATTTATCGCCTGGTTCCCTCTTGCTGCCTCTAGATGCACAACTTGTGAATATTATATCCTACTATCCTAAACTCTAATATGAGTAAGGTTTGCGTGCGTGCGTCCGTGTTTGCTTGCGACACTGATCTCAATAGTGGCACCAACGATTTCCTTCAAATGATGGTAATAACTAATTTCTGGGATAAAAATAAGTTCTAGGCAGGTCTCATCTCCAGGAAAAATCAAATAATGTAAAAATAAACCCGTTGCAGCAAACCTGCATACTCAGCGATTTTAAAATGATACTTCACTAAGTCATGAAGCCACTTACCAACTTTCATCAAAGCGTATTCATAAATAAGCGAGATATGGCATTGTATTTATTCTCCATAAGAAAATAATTAGGACTGAGTATGCAGGTTTGCTGCATCAAGGACCAAGAAAATATGGTTTTTATGCAAATCCCATTGGATCACCACTAGATGAAGCAACATACCAAGTTTTACCAATTTATATTCATAAACAAGCAAGATATAATATGTTTCTTATTCTCCATAAGAATAACATTATAGCTACTGAGTACGCAAGTTTGCTGCCATGGGGACAAAAAATGGGTTTTATATGCAAATATCAGTAAATCCCAACCATATGAAGCCACATACCGAGTTTCATTAATATATGCTCATTAATAAGCGATATATAAAATTTTGCTTATCCTCCATAAGATTAACATTGGACACAATATTTCGGTAACCAATTGACTTAGAGAAATAATCAAAGTACCAAATTGTATGTTTTTTTAAGCTGGATTCAATAGTAAAAATTAAAATTTGATTAAAATGAAAATTAAATGTGAAAACCCCAAAACCCCCCCTTCGGATGGTGCGATTCGTCTGGTTTTCGAACTTATTCAAATAAATGGTACTTTACACATTTGTGCCAAATTTCATTAAGATCAGACCTTTTTTACGAGTTATCGTGCTTACGGACACACACACACACACACACACACACACATATACAAATTTTACCGAATGGTGTTTTTGGCATCTGGGGACCTCTAAATGAAAAGTTATCATGGTCTTAGGCTTAAGTCTTACCATGCCACCTACGGTAATAGCTTTCTTCCCTATAGGGTAAATTCACTAAACAAAAATGGGAATTAAAAAAATTAACATTGGGCTGATGGAGTTTAAAATCAAAACAAAAGAATTGTAACAGCTGTTTATAATCAATCAATGAACTGTCAAAGTAATACTCACGTTGTTTATGATTATTAACATGCAGTTTCCTGAGAGCAGTGATTAAGTTGAGTGAAGATTACCTATATAGAGTATTAAAATAAAAAAATAGGCATTGAGCTATAAATAACAACTGGAGGGATCTAAAAAATGTAGAAAGAGGCAAATGAGTTTAAAAAAAATCCTATTATCAGTAGGGGATAGTGTTGAAATATTATTCCAAGTCATCTAAACAATCTGACTGGCCTTCCCCGAGCAAAGCTCGGCCCCCAGGTACTAATCAAAAACATCCATCTCAGTTACAAGTAACTTCATAATTTTTAACAACAACTTTGGCAAACACATGATAACAAAATTTCAAGTCTAATAATACCCAGTCTACAAATTGCAAAAATCAAAATTATTGGAGTTCTATACAAATTAAAAAATGCGGTGTTCCATTTAGGAAACAGTTCAGCATCAGGGCTTACATTCAAAACAAAAATAAGTGGATGGATGCAGTTGATGAGAAAGTGAACGTCAAGAAATGCCCATATGGTGCAAAAAAATGTATATTATAATGTTTAAAAAACTGCCAGAAAATTCTAAAACTATCTTGGTAAAATTAAGGTAGATTAATCTTAGCTAGCTGACCTGTTGCTCGAATCCGAGCAAGTTTGTACCCAACGAAAGGTTTCTTCAGTTGTAAACAAACATATCAAAACATCTGAAATTAAAACGGATGATAACAACGTACTTTCAATCAACACGTAATTTAGACTTCTGTCGTCAGATAGCGCCACTGTTTCGTTCACACCGCCTGGCGCAGGTATTTCGTTCGCGTCTACCAGTTAAAGTTCGTCGGCCTCCTCCTCTTGGCCGTCCTGGTTGACGTCTTATAGTCTCCATTATGTCGAACGTTTTTTTGGTTATGTTTTGATTTTGTTCAAATAAAAACTGGTGTTTTGTTGCCAGCTGTACGTTCAATAACCATTTTTCAGGGTCAGATTTTATTTGTTTAACCACTTCCTTAAATAAACAGCTGATTTCTCGATCGTTGGTTTGTAACTGCATATTATGTCTATGGGGAAAATCGCGACTTTGACCCCATATTTTCCCATGTCCACGGTGACTTTTATAAATTTGTTTAATTGATGGCAAAACTACATGCTAAGACCTTTCTAACGACACCTTGGACATGGTGATCGATAGCACCACCGCTCCAAAACAATTATGACAAAAATAAGCCTAGCGTATTAAAAATATAGATTAATGTTCAATATATTATAATATTTTATCCTTGATATATATTTTGTTTTATTTCAACTTGAAATCTCATTTATAACAATTTTTAATAAACAATTATATAAAAAACAAATGATATCATACCCAAAAACACAAAGTGTTGACGGGTTGCCAAGTCCTAAAATTATATGATATCAAAATGTATTCCAAGTCAAAGATAGCACCTTTGATCTCACATTGTTTATCATCACAAATTACTTAAATATGTTAAAATAAAAATGCTCGAAAGATTGTTGGTTATTTTCTATCTGTTCTTGGCCAGCAGCTTCACTGATGCAAAATCTTTATTTTGAAATTTAAAAATCGGAATAAAGTATAATTAAAAAGTTATAATTGAATATAATAAAAATTTATTATCTGCTGGCCAATAAAAGATAGAAAATAACCAACAATCTTTCGAGCATTGATATTTTAACATATTTAAGAAATTTGTGATGATAAACAATGTCAGATCAAAGGTGCTATCTTTGACTTGGAATACATTTTGATATCATATAATTTTAGGACTTGGCAACCCGTCAACACTTTGTGTTTTTGGGTATGATAACATTTGTCTAGGTGCCACACACATGTTACGTAATAGGGGAAGTGATAGGGCGTAGTGTTATGCTGAGTTATGGTGGTGAGGGGGGGGGGGTTTGTATCAACGTTACGTAACTCACATATATTAACCCTAAGAGCTGGCGCATTCCCATATCTATTGAGATAGTTCATTTTGTTGTGTAAATCTGAGTAACAGCCTTGCTTGTTTGTAAACGTTTTGCTTTTAAAAAAGTTACTAAAACATGTTGTAAAAAGAAAGCAATTATAGTTGAATGATTTATTGAAACCCATATTCCAAATTGCTAATAAAACGATGCTTAAAAGGTTTAAGCTGTTTTAAAGCCTACTAAGATTGAGTTACGTAACACATTCGGGGGAAGGGGTATGGTCAAGCGTTATGGTGCGTTACATTGGGGAGGGGGGTCTGAAACTACGAAAAAATTCGTTACGTAATATATGTATGGCCCCTTAAAGGACTACTTAAGGGACTACATGTTGTGTGCAAATAGTTATGAATTTAAGATATTTCTAATTTAGCGAAACGAATAATTTTGATTTGGACAAAATATTACAATGTTTTTTTTTAATTCATATTGGCTATGGTGAGTTTATGTTGTTTAAGAAATTATTGCGTAATCATTTATTATATAAAATTGCAATGATATACCGGTTATACAATGTATACGTGGGAGTGGTACATCAATTCATCTACGGAATAAAATATATTTTGTTAAATAGTCTTTCACTTTATTCGTTGTATTATATATTATTCAACATATGTTAGGCTCGTCGGTCGAACAAAGAATGTGATTGGAGAAGCACAATGTTGCGTTACAGAGTGGTCATGTTGGATGTATTCTTCCACAAAAACCATGTTACATCCGTGCTTGACAAGCTTTTATTTAAAAACTAATTTATTTTTTTTTGGATCAAAACTTTTTTTAAAATTTAATTTGCTTGAAGATTGTTGAAATTATTTTGTATGTTGGATTGATCATCGGATACTGTTTACAAAATCATATGTAGGGTGATATAAAAAGGTAAAAACTCTATAAAACAATGTTCCTGTTATACAAGTATTAGATTGGAATAAACCTTAAAAATATAAAGTTAATCTTAGTATATAAAAATAAATCACTATTTCCCTTGGTCACGCTATAACTTGAGAATGAGTGCACCAAATGTAATAATTCTTTTTTGCTGTGTTTGTTAAGGTCAGGGAAGGTTCTTATAAAATAAAATTTTTATAAATGTCCCACTGGCCTTCAAAGTTCTCATTAATTTGATCAAAGTTCAGTTAGTTACACCAAACAGCTCTTAACAAGGATTATATCTAAACATACTTGAAAGGCATAAACATATATTTATTATGGAAACATCAAATCCACTTGAATGGCAACTCAAATTTCTTTTTCGATGCCGATGTTAGCACTATATAAAAATAGGCAAATGAGCGAAACGAACGAGCTCATCTTGAAAATGAACGAGTATTTGACATAAAACAAATTCAATAACATTAGGACAGGACAACGTCTATCGGGCTAGCTAGTCAAGTATAAAATATAAATCGTTGTGAATGTAAGGCACAGATCAAAATTTAGAAAACCAAACAAGGAGAAACGTAAATAATGAGACTCCAGAGAATACCTCCGCAGTACCGAGCAATCGTAATTAAAACTGGTCTCTATTCTGGGAATTAATGAGTATTATTATAACCCCATGTGTTCGAAACTGATCTCTATTCTGGGGAATAATGGGTCTTGCTATAGCCCCATGTGTTCAAAACTGGTCCCTATTCTGGGAATTAATGAGTCTTACTATAACCCCATGTGTTCGGAACTGGTCTCTATTCTGGGGAATAATGAGTCTTACTATAACCCCATGTGTACGAAACTGGTCCCTATTCTGGGAATTAATGAGTCTTACTATAACCCCATGTGTTCGAAACTGGTCTCTATTCTGGGGATTAATGAGTCTTACTATAACCCCATGTGTACGAAACTGGCCCCTATTCTGGGAATTAATGAGTCTTACTATAACCCCATGTGTTCGAAACTGATCTCTATTCTGGGGAATAATGAGTCTTACTATAACCCCATGTGTACGAAACTGGTCCCTATTCTGGGAATTAATGATCCTTACTATAACCCCATGTGTTCGAAACTGGTCTCTATTCTGGGGATTAATGAGTCTTACTATAACCCCATGTGTACGAAACTGGTCCCTATTCTGGGAATTAATGAGTATTATTATAACCCCATGTGTTCGAAACTGATCTCTATTCTGGGGAATAATGGGTCTTACTATAGCCCCATGTGTTCGAAACTGGTCCCTATTCTGGGAATTAATGAGTCTTACTATAACCCCATGTGTTCGAAACTGGTCTCTATTCTGGGAATTAATGAGTCTTACTATAACCCCATGTGTTCGAAAGTGATCTCTATTCTGGGGAATAATGGGTCTTACTATAGCCCCATGTGTTCGAAACTGGTCCCTATTCTGGGAATTGATGAGTCTTACTACAACCCCATGTGTTCGAAACTGATCTCTATTCTGGGGAATAATAAGTCTTACTATAGCCCCATGTGTTAGAAACTGGTCCCTATTCTGGGAATTAATGAGTCTTACTATAACCCCATGTGTTCGAAACTGGTCTCTATTCTGGGGATTAATGAGTCTTACTATAACCCCATGTGTACGAAACTGGTCCCTATTCTGGGAATTAATGAGTCTTACTATAACCCCATGTGTTCGTAACTGATCTCTATTCTGGGGAATAATGAGACTTACTATAACCCCATGTGTTCGAAACTGATCTCTGTTCTGGGGATTAATGAGTTACTATAACCCCATGTGTATGAAACTGGTCTCTATTCTGGGAATTAATGAGTCTTACTATAACCCCATATGTTCGAAACTGGTCTCTATTCTGGGGATTAATGAGTCTTACTATAACCCCATGTGTACGAAACTGGTCCCTATTCTGGGAATTAATGAGTCTTACTATAACCCCATGTGTTCGAAACTGATCTCTATTCTGGGGAATAATGAGTCTTACTATAACCCCATGTGTTTGAAACTGATCTCTATTCTGGGGATTAATGAGTCTTACTATAACCCCATGTGTACGAAACTGGTCCCTATTCTGGGAATTAATGAGTCTTACTATAACTCCATGTGTTCGAAACTGATCTCTATTCTGGAGATTAATGAGTCTTACTATAACCCCATGTGTACGAAACTGGTCCCCATTCTGGGAATTAATGAGTCTTACTATAACCCCATGTGTTCGAAACTGGTCTCTATTCTGGGGATTAATGAGTCTTACTATATCCCCATGTGTTCGAAACTGGTTTGAATTCTGGGAATTAATGAGTCTTACTATAGCCCCATGTGTTCGTAAATGGTCTCTATTCTGGGGATTAATGAGTCTTACTGTAGCCCCATGTGTACGAAACTGGTCTGTATTCTGGGAATTAATGAGTTTTACTATAGCCCCATGTGTTCGAAACTGGTCTGTATTCTGGGAATTAATGAGTCTTACTATAGCCCCATGTGTACGAAACTGGTCTCTATTCTGGGGATTAATGAGTCTTACTGTAGCCCCATGTGTTCGAAACTGGTTTGAATTCTGGGAATTAATGAGTCTTACTATAGCCCCATGTGTTCGAAAATGGTCTCAATTCTAGGGATTAATGAGTCTTACTGTAGCCCCATGTGTACGAAACTGGCCCCTATTCTGGGAATTAATGAGTCTTACTATAACCCCATGTGTTCGAAACTGGTCTCTATTCTGGGGATTAATGAGTCTTACTATAGCCCCATGTGTTCGAAACTGGTTTGAATTCTGGGAATTAATGAGTCTTACTATAGCCCCATGTGTTCGAAAATGGTCTCTATTCTGGGGATTAATGAGTCTTACTGTAGCCCCATGTGTACGAAACTGGTCTGTATTCTGGGAATTAATGAGTTTTACTATAGCCCCATGTGTTCGAAACTGGTCTGTATTCTGGGAATTAATGAGTCTTACTGTAGCCCCATGTGTACGAAAATGGTCTCTTATCTGGGAATTAATGAGTCTTACTATAGCCCCATGTGTACGAAACTGGTCTGTATTCTGGGAATTAATGAGTCTTACTATAGCCCCATGTGTACGAAACTGGTCTCTATTCTGGGGATTAATGAGTCTTACTGTAGCCCCATGTGTACGAAAATGGTCTCTTATCTGGGAATTAATGAGTCTTACTGTAGCCCCATGTGTACGAAACTGGTCTCTATTCTGGGGATTAATGAGTCTTATTGTAGCCCCATGTGTACGAAATTGGTCTCTATTCTGGGGGTTAATGAGTCTTACTATACCACCATGTGTTTGAAACTGGTGTCTGTTCTGGGGATTAATGAGTCACACTATACCCCCATGTTTTCAAATCTGGTCTAAATTCTGGGGATTAATGAGTCTTACTATACCACCATGTGTTCGAAACTGATCTCTATTCTGGGGAATAATGGGTATTACTATAGCCCCATGTGTACGAAACTGGTCTACATTCTGGGGTTTAATGAGTTTTAGATAATTTCCCCTATAGGGAAGAAGCTATTACTGTAGGTCTCATGGTAAGACTTAAGCCCGACACCGTGATAACTTTTTGTTTTTATGTCCCAAGATGCCAAAAATACTATTCCTAAAAATCCAAATATATATATATATATATATGTGTGTGTGTGTGTGTGTGTGTGTGTGTGTGTGTGTGTGTGTGTGTGTGTGTGTGTGTGTGTGTGTGTGTGTGTGTGTGTGTGTGTGTGTGTGTGTGTGTGGTTGTGTGTGTGTGTGTGTGTGTGTGTGTGTGTGTGTGTGTCCGTTAACTTGATAACTTGAGTAAAAAACATCCGATTTCAATGAAATTTGGCACAATCGTGTAAAGTGACATTCATGACTTTAAGTTCGAAAACCAGAAAGATCGGACCATGGGAAGGGGGTTTTAAATTTTCGAAAAATCAATTTTTTGAATTTTTACCCTAACATTTTTAAAACACTCAATTTTGGTTTTGACCATTATTTAGAGCTTAAAAAACAAATAATATGGTATTTTGAATGATTAACCTGGGTTAAGTGGTTGCGGAGAAAATCCAAAAAAAATGTTCATAAAATCTCCCATGTTAATCTTATGGGAAAAAGGTTTTTAGCATTTCCACAGTTAATTTTACTGTAAACCTGACATTTGCTAATTCCAATCGGTTCAGCTCTACAAAACAATCATTTTGGTGTTTAAATTGTGATTCTACGTCAATTCGTTGCAGAGATATTCAAAGTGCTAAACACAGTACGTTGCCCAATGTTATCCTTATGGAGAATAATTAAAATTTGATATCTCGATTTTTTATGAATGTTTATTGATGAATTTGGTATTTGGCTTCAACTAGTACTTGTATATTGATATTTGTACATAAAACAGATTTTTTGTTGATTGTCCCCATAGCAGCAAACCTGCATGCTCAGCCCTAATGTTATTCTTATGGACGATAAGTAAAGTGTTATATCTCCCTTGATTATGAACTTAAATTATTAAAACTGGGTACGTAGCTTCACCTGGTTGAGTTATACTGATAATTGCATAAAAACACATTTCTTTTATTTCTTGTTCCAGCACAGCCCTAATTTTATTCTTATGGAGGATAAATAAATTGCTATGTATCACTTATTTATAGATGTATTTTTATGAAACTTGGTAAATGGCTCTATGTAGTAGTAAGAAACATATGCATGCATTGGAAAGTCGCTTAGTCTACAGGTTTGCTGCGACGGGGGTATTACTATACCACCATGTGTTTGAAACTGGTGTTTGTTCTAGGGATTAATGAGTCACACTATAGCCCCATGTTTTCAAATCTGGACTCTATTCTGGGGAATAACGGGTCTTACGGTACCCCTATGTGTTTTAAACTGGTCTAATTGATTAAATGCTGACTGTAATGCGAATATGATACTGGGTGATTACGACCCTATTCTAATTGTTACCTGAAAACCAATAAAATCAAAACAACAACCACTAATGAAATATCTATTCTTTCTAAACTGTGCATAGAAACAATGTAATGTTTTTAGAATACCAGAGAAAAATAATCATAGGGTCATCGTCATTGCGGTGGGATAACGAGGCAGGTCGTACTAAGATTTCTAATAATTATTGAGTATGAAGCTATTATCTATTTATTTGTTTAAATTAGAGGAATAGAGGCAATATCTTAACATTTGTAAAGGTGACCAGGTAGGACAGCACCATACCACTCTATAGTTTATGCTGAAGTTATTTATTCAACCTTGTGGATTGCCAGTTTACTGGTGAATTGTTATCTACAGTATACTAAATTTATCCCTGAATTAATGCGCAATGTTTCCTCTCCAAAGGGGATTTTTTTAAATACCCACAAACAATTAGTAATTAGTCAAATGTAAGTAATAATAATCGTCAAAAAATGCGAAGAAACTGACAACATCGAACAGCGACCACCAAGTTTGGTGGGACAATGGCGGCTCTTGGCAGCGGCGCTCCCTTTGTGTGCAAACATCCGCGAAACCTTTATGACCGCGCCCGCACTCCGCCAGCCTAGCTTTTTCAGTTCTATGTATAAACCATGATATAATGCACAATAACTTAATAAGTATCCTAAATAATCAAAGAAACTGGTGTTTTTTTTATCCTAAGATTCAAAGTAGTAAGAATGTTTGGGGGTTTCTGCTTCAGAAGGGGCAGGAGTAGTCCCCCCCTGATTTGGGTCTTCAATTTTCAAAATTTTTTAGCTACCCCCCCACGACCTATCAGGAGGAGTCAGCCCCCCCCCCTGAACTTACCTGCTTATTTTATTATACTATAGTGTAACCCCCCCCCGACCAAAATTTGTTTTCGCTCCAGTGTCTAACGCACCTATCAGGAGGAGTCACCCCCCCTCGGAGGTTTCGTCTGTGACACTTTTGCCTAGGGGCTCGCACCACACTTATGACCTTATTGCCTAGGGGTCCGCACCGCACTCTTGACGTTTTTTGCTCTATTGTCTAATGCACCAATCAGGAGGAGACAACCCCCCCCCTCCGACAGTAATCTCAACCATGACAGTGATTGATGATAACGATCTTGGGACAAAGGACCCTTCTCCGAATTCCCAGACAGCGGATGAGATTTATTGCACGTCGGCAATCGCCAACAAAGGACCCTTCTGCGAATTGCATTATAGGAGGGTATTTTATAACCCAGAGGGTGGCCATTAACAATGGGCCCTTCCCCGAATTCCATTAGAGGAGGGTGGTTTTTGTTATCAAACAGAGGGTGAGTTTTTGTGCGGACACCTGCGCATAACAGCTGCATCATCCCCACCATACCAACAGACACCCCACACTACGTCTCCACTACCATCCTCGACTCAAAATTCAGTTTACTCTGGAGTTTCGAAAGAGCTACGAAGAGAGAAAGATCATGTCCAACATTGAGTGGAATTCTGACATCACCGACACCGAGTTGGAGGAGGCGTGCATCGAGGCTGAGCCATCAATTGATACCAACAAGAAGAGACCACTAGCCGATGAAGATGACGATTATTTTGAAGGTGACAAACTCTATAATAAAAAAGATGACGATGATTGCGCCTTGAAAAATTTCCATAAGAAGAGGCTATGGCGTATTGATAAAAAGTTCAAGTACGTTCATGAGCCAAAAATCAGCTCACCTATTCAAGATATTGAAGTCGTTCTACATTCCAAACCTCGGGTAATCATTAGCATGAGGAACCATTGCCCGTTGGACGACTTGGAATGGGAATATTGGCAACGGGACATGGACTACAAAATTAATTTATATCCCATAGAACAGGAGCACCTTGAGGCTATTGAGTACGAGCAGGAGTAAATGATGCTCGTCAACATGTGGTGGAAACGACAGACTGATGAACTTCGCCCCGACGAAATCACAAAATGTTTCAACAATATAAAATACAATTTTTCCCCTTGGCATCCTCCTCCTCCTTCTTCGGATACAAATCGGCTATTTTTAGGGCCTATCGGTCCTTCTAAGGACCATCTTACCACATCAAGTTAGGGCCGGAAGAATGGGGGGTCCGGTATGGATCCACCTTTCAATCATCAATAGCAGTGATTGATGATAACGATCTTGGGACAAAGGACCCTTCTCCGAATTACCAGACAGCGAATGAGATTTATTTCCGGCGGCATTCACCAACAAAGGACCCTTCCCCGAACCCTCAACTCTCATTATGTTCTTATTAACATTCTCCAACAGAGGGTGAGTTTTTGCGTGAACACCTGCGTTAAATTACAGGAATCGGTACAATGGTAGAATTCTGAGAAAATACCTTCGGCGCCAGACTGTCAGTATCGAATGGTTCAAATAATATGCCATAGCACCGCGGGAAATAGGGGTGAGTGAATCCCGCACCGCTTTGTGCCGACACACATTGCTCATAGTTCATTCTTGGTCTATACTTCACAGTGGGTGGTTGTGTAATAGTGTTGCTGTGCTTACATGTGTGATGTACTGTCAGAGGTCCCCACGCTTTTTTGACATAACCTATAAAATTTTACAGTTAACTTCCTATGTATTTAATAACCAGCACGTTACTGTACTGTTTGTCAGTAGTGATAATGCTTGGTTCAAAGCTAAAGAGATTGCTCAAATCCTAGGCTACTCTAACCCACAAAAAACAATCAGAGATCATGTTAGAGAAAAACACAGCAAAACGACGCCGGAAGTGCTAGTCGGACTCCCCTTCCCCGCCCCACCACAAGGGGTGAACGAAACGTTCACCCCTTCAAATTTTCAATTCCAAACAGTTTACATCAGTGAACCAGGATTATATGCATTAGTTTTAAAATCAAACTTGCCCATTGCTGAGAAGTTTCAAGATTGGGTCTTTGAAGAAGTTTTACCATCCATTAGAAAACATGGTGAGTATAAAATCAGAACTGAGAACCAACAGTTACTACACACTAAATTAATCCTTGGAATCCAACCTTCATATTGTAAAAGCCAATCAGAAGCATTTAACCAGTCAAGTGCAGTTAAAGGCAGAGAATATGGAATTGGAAAAGGAAAAACGGTCTATAAATCAAATTTTTACTGAACAGATACCAAAAGTGGCAGTGCTTCCTGAAGATTCAAATCTGAAACATGTCTTTTGTGTAAAGATACCCTTCTAGATAAGTACGAAAATTACGAATACAAGTGCATTTAAACTCAAAAAGTAAATTTCAAACAAGCCTTGAAAAAAGCAAAGGAAGAAGAATTTGAAATGTGATACGTTAGAGAAAATGTCCTCAACGGTATAAATATTGTAAATAAGGCTAAAGAAGTAATGAAGAGTTACGGCATGCACATTGACTGCAGATACAACAACATCCTAACCTCCCACAATTTCGTTAGTATAGTTGAGTATATCTTGGACAATGCGTAAATCTGCGCTTTGCCTCGTTCCAGAACTTTCGGCACTAGTTAGGCAGTAACAGACGATACGTGCTCCAAATATGACAAGTCCGGATGAAAAGTAATCACAAGATCAATGAACAAAATACGTTTTAAACGCATTTCCATCCGAGAAAGGCTCGCTATCAAGTTAGTATTAGATAGAGCGAGAGATGTGTTTGAGAGTAAGTACAATATGAAACAATGTAACTAAGAAGAAAACAAGACAGACTGTTACATTTTATGAGGAGCTAAATTCACATTACACTTACGAGCCGTGCGAGGATGTACAACAGTTAACGTGGACTCAAATCGCGATGGATGAAATGAGATTCCGCAGACCGTTGGAACTGATGTTGGAAGAAAAGGTGAAACATCTAACCTATTGCAACAAGATATGTCATAGCGAGTGCGCACAGCTTCATGGGTGAGCAGACACAACACCAGTCAGTAGTGCTGTAGAATTCACACGGTAAGGACGTGAACATGGACGCTTACGCTTCTGCGAACGACTATATCAAATCTTTTATTGAGGAGATTGAGGTTATGAACAATAATGCTAGTGATCATTCATTAATATCCCCTCAGACGTCATCTGTAAAACCGCCTAATGCCAGCAGGAGGTGAAAGAGACCAACACCCGTTGAAGTGGAAACCAAGAAACCAGGATGGGTGCCAAAACCATCAGATGATTGTCCCATAGTGTCATGGCTGGAGGATGGGAATACATTTGCTGTTAAAAACCCGGGAAACAAAGTACAAATTTTATTAAAAATGGAATTATACGGTAGTACAGATATGGTGTACATGTGCGGTTTATTTTTGGACAAAGATGGTGAAATGCACGAAAGTGTTAAACAAGTAGTTGATAAATTAGAAAATATGTACTAATGCGGAATTGATAAATCAACAGGAATACCAAAAATTACAGGATTAACTCAAACTGTTACTCAACGTAGTGCAGTTTCGCAGCAAACGCCGAAGAAGCGAGCTGTGTATAGGAAACGAGTGGGGTCATCAGTCAATTGGAGCAGCTGCGTTTCCAGACAGGTCTCGACGCGTTGTTTTTTTGTGTGAACACCTGCGCACAACAGCTGCACGATCCACCTGCTTAGAAAATGGTGGCGCGGGGCTATAAGGCGGAGCCCAGCCCGACTGAGCATCATTATTCACCAGACCACCGCCATGACTAGACCTAATCCTACTACTACTAGAGATGACGAGCAGCAGCAATACTATTACCCCAGAGTTTGTGAGCGTGTGAAGCACTGCGGCCATGGACCTGAGAGCTACCCTCAACAACTGCAAGTCAGACTCTCCGCTCTACACCAGAATAGCTGATCTCCGGGAGCAATGCACCTATCACATCACTGCGATGGAGCGAGTCACCACATCCTTTGGCGAGACAATCATCGTGATTCTGGAGGGGCAGGTCGGGGACGACTTCTTCCTGCGAGTCTAGCTGCCTCAATGAGGTCCTGAGCAACACCAACATTGAGCGCTACAACAGCGGGTTTGGAGAACGCCATCGCTTGTCTGCAAAGGCGCATGCACCTCCCGGGGTGGATTGGCGCGGTGGCTCGCCTCCATTTGGCGCTCTAAAACGCCCTGGTCCGCGAATGTGGCACGACAAAGCCAACATGTTGCTTCTCCATCTGCAAACGTACAAAACGATTAGATTTATTTTTATTTAACTATAAAGCAGGAGGAGGGGGGTTCAACTACATTTCTCTGTGAAAACCAAAGCAAATTCTCTCTCGCTCCCAGTTTATACATGTGCGAAAGACTAATTATGGCTACAAAATCAATTAACATGGTTATATAATTTTTATTTACTTTTTATTTTTTATGCAAAAAAATATATTAATTTTAAATAAAAATAAAACTTCTCCCACTCTCTGTTTATACATACGTGAAAGAATATTTTTAGTTAAATATCTATATTTTACTCTTTTTAATTATTGAAAAAGAAAATCAAGTTTTATTCATTCAATATTACTAAAAACAAACACGCATCTTGCTGTGGTGGATGTCTTTCCCCGTGGACACTTGCAACGTGTCTCACCAAAGCGCCTCTGCATACGTATACGCATCCGAAAATGGTGCACTTGTGTGTGGCGTTCATCTCGAAAATTAATGCACGTTATCACAAACAAAACAACACAACACAAACGTTTTAATAATCTAAGATACTATGCACAAATCGCAAATAACAATAACCCGCGAATAGCACAAATCGCGGAGAACAGAGCAGTACCGAACTAACACGTCCGCTCGCTGTGAGATCTCAACATAAACTGGAGCATGTAGCTCCGTCAATAAGGTGTGGGGACAAAAGCCACCCTCCTCTAATGGAATTCGGAGAAGGGCCCATTGTTAATGGACACCCTCTGGGTTATAAACTACCCTCCTATAATGCAATTCGGAGAAGGGTTCTTTGTTGACGATTGCCGCCGGGCAATAAATCTCATCCGCTGTCTGGGAATTCGGAGAAGGGTCCTTTGTCCCGAGATCGTTATCATCAATCACTGTTATGGTTGAGATTGCCGCCAGGGGGGGGGGGTTGACTCCTCCTGATTGGTGCATTAGACAATAGAGTGAAATAAGGTCACCTGAGTGCGGTCACCTAGGCAATAAGGTGATGAGTGTGGTGCGGGCCCCTAGGCAAATAGGTCAAGAGTGTGGCACGGGCCCTTAGGCAAAAGTGTCACAGGCGAATCCTCCGGGGGGGAGGGTGACTCCTCCTGATAGGTGCGTTACACACTAGAGCGAAAACAATTTTGGTAGGAGGAGGGGTTAAAAAAATTTTATAATTGAAGACCCAAATAAGTGGGGGTTCACACTATGGTAACAAAAATTGAAATCGGGGACCCAAATTGGAGGGGGACTCCTCCTGCTCCTCCTGAAGTAGAAACCCCCAAACACCCCTACTCTAAGCTAACCACTCGACAGATTTTCCTGATTAATTTTTTGAAGGAAAGGCAATTTAAGTAGAAGTGAATGTCGAAGCCACAATTTATATTTTCAGTATTAACTGTTTACAATATTTTAAATTGAAAAAGTCTAGCAGCTGACACAAAAATTTAAATTTTGTTTTCAAAGAACTAAAGTCATACGGTGAAAAATTCGATCCATGGAATAGAAGTAATGGAGTGATGATTGTTTGTGGACATAAAGATATAGAGTAAACATCACGTGTTAATAATCCTTTTTACTTTCTCCCCTTATACATAGTATATGGAGAAAGTATTGTTTTCGTCAAAATTTTCGAATTTGAGTTGTTAGTGGAAATATTCGTTTTGGTGCTCCCTGAACCCAAAAAAGTGGTTTTTACGTGATGTCTGTCTGTGTGTGTGTGTGTGTGTGTGTGTGTGTGTGTGTGTGTGTGTGTGTCCGTGTGTGTGTGTGTGTGTGTGTGTGTGTGTGTCTGTGTGTATGTGTACAGAGCTAGAGCCCTAACCAATGGACCGATTTTTATGAAATGTGGTATGTAGGTACTAATCCACGATATCTCCAGGCGTTTTTTTCATTTTTTGGAATTTTTGATTTTTAAGGGCAAAAATCCCCCGAAAACCCCCCAAAAACATGAAAAATCCAAATTTCTCAAAAACGGCTCTAACGATTAAACTTTAGTGGTTTGTAGAGCTTTAGGTTTCCAACAAAATGACATCACCCGCATTTCTGGAAAAATTCGGGTTCAGAAGTTACAGGACTTAAAACATCCAAAATTCAGTTTTTTGGATTTTTCATAAAAAATCATAAGTGCTTCAAAAGATTACTATTCACCATTGAAAAGAGCTCAAAAAAATAAATAAATTAGTATTTTGAATTACTATTCTACGATTGCTAGTTGCGGAGAAAATTGAAATTTTCAATTAGCGGTAAACGCAGTACGTTGTCCAATGTTATTCTTATGGGGAATACATAAATTACTATTTCTCTCTTATTTACTGATCAATTTCATTAAAACTTGATATCCAGGTCAAGTTAGCATTGACCAATAGAGGATGTTCGAAATATGTTGCCATTTAACCCTGGGGGGGACAAGGGGGCATTTCCCCTCTCAAAATCTCTTTGTTTAGCAACAGAATCTATAGTGCTCCAAAAAAGGGATTTTGGTGAATATTTCTGAAAACAACTATTTTAGACAATTTTCAGTTCATTTATCTGTACTTCATATTCTATATTTAGTAAATAACAAATCTTTTTTTCATTAAAGTCTGGCTAAAAGGGAGAAAGTATGTGTCAGTTTCCTGATACCTTTTATTTTAGTTTGGGCCGACAAGGCCACGACAATCTGTTAGTGATAAGTAAATATATAAAACTGTTCAGAACTGGTGCTCATCCACTTCTAAAAATCGATTTACCTTAATGTCCTCCGGTGTAAGTTAACATATTGATTATGCTTGAAGAGCGATAAATCATCACTCATACGTGTCATACATCCATATCTATATTTTTTAAATGGCTCACGGTTAATAAACAAACCTTGATGTGTCCCAGAGGAGTTTACAAAAGGTGTGTAGTGTGTATTAGTTTTTAGACCATGCGCAGAATGAACATGGTGAACAAAATGTGTGAATGAATGCACAAACAAGCCTGTATTTGAAGGTAAAACACTATCCTGAGAACTTTTGAGTGTGTGTGTGTGTGGGTTTTTAACCATATGCTGAATAATCTTGCATAATAATTTTAAATCTGGTTCGTTTTAATGCTAAGGTCAGCCGTGAATTATTCGTCTCTAGGGAACACCACCGCAGTTCTGTGCAGTTTGTGATAACAATTTATCTCTTAAAGTTAGTTTATGAGACCAGACGTAATAAACCCATATTTTACTACTATTGAATGTTAATTTGAACACTCTTATCCGTACCACACTGAAAGTGACATGAACGATCCGTTTGCTTATTGGTCAAGACGAAGGATGATGAATGATCCACGGCAGGAGACTGCTTTTGAACCCTATCCCGAGTCTTTTGAGAAGGAATTTGAAGCAGTATTGAATACAATTAGAATAAGCCTTCTGCATGATAATTTTAGTACATATCTGGTTTCTCATAAGTATCAAATATGTTTAAAGTTGTAACCTACTACTTTAAGAGTATATTAAATATTTAATGTTATAAATCTATTGCTAACAAAATTATGGCATAAAATGTTATCAAAACCTGTATCTGGAATGGGTGATGTAGCGAAAACTATCAGAAATAGAGCAAGTTACTGTAGTTCCAGAGTATAAAATTGGCAGTTGATTAAACGAAACACGTCAATGTTTTGGGATCACGTCTGAAATCACCAGCTGATCAAAGCTTCAAGCAGAAATGACGAAATTACTTTGACGAGCAAACATATAAATGGTCGTTCACATGATGAGTGAATAGGTTTAATGTGTTAAGTTTTTCTCTCAAAGAAAGGCTACAACCTTTTTTCCATTTAATATTTTTTATTAGTATGCAAAATTATAAATGAAATAAATAGCTTATAATCAGAAATTTCTAAACATTCCACATAAAACTAACTCTCTGCTTTAGATTCACTGTTGCCACTCCAGGAAACATGCGATAAGTAAATGTATTAGCTGCGTTTGGCCATCGGGAAATAATCAGTACCGTCACTTAACTTAGCCTGTGTCAAGGTAGCCTACGAATGCCATGTGATAGTGTAGCGGCTTTTTAGTTACTTTTAGGAAAACCTGCCCTCTTCATTGCCCTAGTTATTGTATTGTTACCCAGGCATTCTTATACACAAATCTTATTTGGAGTCATCCTGATCAGATTATTTATAACTAATCAATGTTTTAATTTGCCGCCACGCCGGCGCGCCTGGCGTATCTTGTACATCTTCTTCTAGAAACTATTAGCCTCCAGTTATTATGCTGTTTATCCTTTTCTCCAAATGCGTGAAGTTTATACCATTAAATGTGACAATTAACAATCACGACAGACTAATTCTTAATTGTTCAAATTGAAGCCTTATTGAAAATATTAACATTGTCAAAGAAGCACATGGCGTTTTAAAAGCTATTTAAACAGATATTTAAAATTTTAAGTACTTATTCTTTTGGTAACTTTGAATTTCTCGAACTCTAGAATAGTTCCACAACTGAAACTTTTTTTACTATAAAGTCTGTTAAAAGATGAATGTGTCGGCGAACTAAGACATTTCCTCCAATACTTTTAAAGTGAAAGCTTAACTTGAAAGGCAAACTTTCTTTGGATGAAAATAATGAATGGTTCCGAAAGACGCCGCGTCCGCCTGCTATGCAGATTGTCTCATATATTTTCTACTTTTTCACGATTAAATTGGTCTGGTTCTGCCAATAATATTTTGAATAAAGACAACAAATTAAGCCCCAAGTTTTGTTTTAAACAAAAATAATTATATTTAAACTTTACTTTGACACTTCCATTTTGCGAAAAATTTAAGTTATTTTTAATTTAAATATAGTTACAATTTAAATTCGGTTTTTAATTTCCTGATATATTTAACACAAATAATTAACCTTACTTATTAATTCCCTATCAATTTGTTTGCGGTCAGATACGTCGTTATTATTTGACTAATTTTCATGATTAGGATGTCACTTAAAGTGGACTCCCTCTAGATGATTTTAAAATCTTAAATTTTTCCTCGGACCTCAGGGCTCACTGGGTTCACCCCACTGTAATAGCGGACAATTAGTTGAAAGTTGGGCTTCAGCCAATAGCATGATTGTACGCTGTCTTTATTGCCATTTTGCCATAGAAAAATATCACTCGAATGTTATTCCGATCAGCTGATGTGGAGTTTTGGCAATGCAGCACGTCTACCATTGGCTGATCTTGGTTGATAGCCTGGCAAACCACGCCCTCAACTGGCAACTTAATTGTCCACTATTAAAGTTCGCAAAGTTCCCCTGTTATTATAATGAAATAATTATTTTATTGGGTTTTCCACACGTGTTTTATCTTCATTAATTTGATTAAAGGAGTAATACGGTGTCTATTATAAGGAATCTATCTTAATATTGTCACTGTTTTGTTTACATTTTAAATGTACGGGATGTAATAAAAGACGTCTTACAACACTTAAGATAT
The DNA here is from genome assembly GCA_963675035.1 of Allygus modestus. Taxonomy (NCBI): domain Eukaryota; kingdom Metazoa; phylum Arthropoda; class Insecta; order Hemiptera; family Cicadellidae; genus Allygus; species Allygus modestus. The sequence goes on along the minus strand of OY776111.1, from coordinate 74,801,438 downwards.
ATTTACACTTATACTGATTCACATACAGACGGTAAACATATATAAAAGATGGTACTAGGCTATCGATTTCGACCAGTCACACCAGTCATCATCAGGCCAATGAGAGAACTGACAGAATCAAAATGGCGTCCTTGCTTATATCCTATTGGCTACCGGAAGTTCCGTATACAGGTTCCTAAATGTGCCACCAGAGTCGAAGTTAACTTGTTCGTTAATCAATAAATCTCTATTTTTACATTTTTCTTTAAATATAAACAATTCTTCCCATGCATTCATTTCATTTCCTTTTTTACAATTTTTGAGGATGCTGAGGTTTTCTTCTATTTTCCCTATGGTGTGGCCATTTTCTAAAAGATGTTTTGCTACATTTGATCTTTCGGACTTCCTGTTCTTCCAAGCTGATACATGGCTCTTAAATCTTTTAATACAATTAATAGTTTGACCAATATAAAAGTGATCACAATTGTTACAATTAATTTTGTAAATGCCGGGCATGTCGAATTTGTTACAATCTTCTATCTTGGGATTTAGAATTTTGTTCATGGTGTTTTGCGTTCTGTAGGCTATATTAACTCCATATTTCTTGAATCGATTTGCGACCTTTTGTATCTTAGTTCCTGTGAAGCTGAATGTTGCAAAATTACTTGATATTTCTTTTCTTCCGTCTAACGTTGTTATTCTACGCAATTTTTCTTGGTTCTTTATTTTCTTATGTATTTTCGCTCCAAGTTCGTCTATTATTGTCGGGTTGAATCCGTTGGCTCGAGCAATCGCCTTTATAGTTGTTATTTCTCTTCTTCTGTTATCTTCATTTAGAGGAATCTTGAAGGCTCTATATAACATCGATCTAAATGCAGCGGTCTTATGGCTGGTGGGATGAAGAGACTTGTTGATTGTAGTATCCGTCTGCGTAGGCTTTCTGTATATATCAAACTCTAGCTCATCATTTTAGGAACCTGTATACGGAACTTCCGGTAGCCAATAGGATATAAGCAAGGACGCCATTTTGATTCTGTCAGTTCTCTCATTGGCCTGATGATGACTGGTGTGACTGGTCGAAATCGATAGCCTAGTACCATCTTTTATATATGTTTACCGTCTGTATGTGAATCAGTATAAGTGTAAATATATCTTAAGTGTTGTAAGACGTATTTTATTACATCCCGTAAGTAATAACAACACGTAATATGCTAATAAAAAAGTTATTTTAAATGTGTAGTGAATTGACTTTCGTATCAGTGCGATCCCCGAAGGGATAACGGGACACCGGCGAGTTTATAGTAATAATTAATACTCTAACTACAGAATGTTTTATTCACCTTAGTATCCGATGTTGTAGTTTAATTAATTATTTTTCTCTATCTGTCCTGTTTCATTTACATTTTAATTTCAATCGTCCTCATAATGTAAGGTAAAATGTAAACTATCATTTATGCGGCACGCAGTTGAAATACCTGATGCTCTAGGATTGCGTTGGTAGTTGCGAAACAGAATTTGAGAAACTTAAAACAGAGATTGACACCATATCAAACTTTTAACTTCATAAATAACATCAACCGCTATTCAGTCAATCTCAGTTTCTGTTGTAAAATTTTCTGGTTTTATCCCACTAAAAATTCAGACTATTCTAACATCATTTTAGATCAATAATAGGTAATTTAAACGAATTGAATAAAATGAATATACTATAAATTAACTTTACTGCCGTGTTCGTTATAGATATCTTTCCCAATTCTGAAAATCAGTACTACCTACTTTCTTGATATTAGTAATATATACTTCATAAACTGGTTTATATCCTATTTTCCAAATATAAACTTAACAACCACATTATTTAACAGGCAGCCATGCGAGTTATATGGTGGTATTATCTGCGCTTGACATTTCTGATCTTTTGGATGGAATTCTGGACTTCTCATTCTAAACTGACTAGTACAGCCTCTCGCATTAATTGGTTAATTGGTTTGATTAAGAGTGAACCTTTGACCTAACTCACCGCCTACCATGTATTTAACTGCAGAACGCTAACTCCTAAATAAATAAGACCATATTCTATATCACGTTATTTTTGCCATAAATGTACACTGAGAGATGATTCGACAAAACAAAACAAAGATAAATAATAGGACTTTAAATACAACAAAACTCAATTTAGGTTTATTCAATCAATTAAATTAATTCTGTGCTAGGTCACAGTCTTTATTCCCTGAGCGCCCACACGAGGTGTGAGGTTTGGAGCGTTGTCCTCACTAAAACATGCCTCTAATGTACACAAGCAAACAATATGCTTTTAAAGTTATTAAATATACAATTTTATGAATTCTCTAAGTGTGTGAATTCCTTATGTTACACAAAATTCAACCACGTATCAGCATTAAGATAAATATATCAGTGTTAATAAATTGAATGAAGTGCGTTTACTAAATATGTAAAAAAGTTTAAATTATTAAACTGTTTGTGAGAAACTGTTTTGTTTAAACTAATTTATTAACTGACGTTAATATAGATATGACTCCGAAATGGAAAATTTTGTATTTATCAATTAAAGGTTTACTGTAAAGTAGAACTTTAAACGACCCAGTAAGAACGGTTGGGTAGAGTTAGAGTCTCAGGCTTCGTTTCCAGCAACATTATTCTATACACATTGCGTTCTTTGATTAGTTATAAATAAAATTGAATATGCACAGTTCATGCATTGAAACAACACAGTTTTAGTTACTTTAACTTGTCTCTTTAAGTTGGTGCTATCAGTACGTTGACTAATAAATAAGAATCATTCGATTGTTTGAGAGCCTCTAACCATAGTTAAGTTTCGGATGCATTTTATTTTCTTTTAGTTAAATCTTTAGGCACACTTGATTCTGTAGACCGTTTTTGTTTATCACGTTTTGTTTATTTGATCTCATCGCTGTTTATAATTTTGGTTATTTTGAAGGAAAGGAACCTCCAAAATGTAGGGCCTTGGAGGCCCTACATTTCCTCCAAATTTGTTTAATTGCACATAATTAATAAATAAAAGTAAATGTAAATTGAATATAGTTGTTTTAAATTAAAATTACTTGAATATACCTTTTTGTGAAGTAGTGAAGCTGTATTAGTTTATTAATTCCTGTTTTATTTATAGAGACAATCAAAAGGAGGCAGATTTAAGAGGATAAATTGAGAATTGTTTATTTTGTTTTATGTAGATTATTTTAATTATTATATATGTTTAATTATATATTTTGAGGACAAAATCAATGAACAGGAAAATGTGTGCATATTAGAAATACTCTGTAACATGTTTAATTGGAGAAAATAAATCATTCTTATTCTTATTCTTTATTCTTATTCTTATATTATTAGAATTGAGCGGCAAAGGTAATATTCGAAATTATGGCTATATTATTGCTTTTGATTAAGTATGAAGGGAGATAAGGCATTCCGACAAAAACAACCATAAGAAATAGATATAAATATAATTTTTTAATCAGTAGATTGTTTTTCAGTGAGTTTCTCCAATAGTAACAAGTTCGCACATAGCACGCTGAGGGAATTGAATTGCCACATAGAAAACTTAAATAATCAAAACCAGTGGTAAAACATACATTTATTCAAATCCTATATATTAATACGCTAGGGGGTTTTATTCACAGTCATAACACGATAACGTCTGGACAGATTTTACCGTTTGAGGTGTCAATTTAAAGGTATTTTTACGTAGATTTGCCAATACGTCTCAGATTTGGAAGAAAGGGCATCACTTAAATGCAGTTAAGGGTTGAATTTTCGGAACAGTGGCGCTATCCGACGGCGAAAGTCTAAACTACGTGTTGATTGAAAGTACGTTAATCGCATTATTTAATATCAGATGTTTTGTTATGTTTGTTTACAACTGAAGTAACCTTTCGTTGGGTACAATCTTGCTCGGTTTCGAGCAACAGGACAACTAGTTTTTATGGATCTGAAAACATTGTTTTTTTGGCTGCTCTGATGCTCCTGGTTCCATTTACCTGCAATGATGGGAATACAATACTGCGCATTATAACGTTAGGAGAAGGTCCAGATAGGAATGAAAGTAGGTATGAGGTTGCTGGGGATGATAAAAATACACCTACAAATGAATAACAGGCTTTTCTAATGTAAAAACCCATACGACAACGTACTGTGATTAGCCTATTTACATTTTTTTTATAACTTGGTAAATATTTACGCTAGAATGATAAAAGAGCGCTTACAACTTTCGCCTTACTAATTTTCATTCTTTTACATGCATTAATTTTACATCCGGGTCTTTTCTGACCCTTTTTGGGCCTAAAAACGTAAAATTAATCCCCAAAAAAGGAGGTTAGAGTTTTCCGATTAAGTTGTCCGACGAACTTGTCCAACCGATTATAGAAAGGGAATTAGGAATGTCCCTACCAAATTTGATGTAAATTGGACAAATAATGCAACTGCTAGAGTGCAGACATATATATATATTATTTTGAACGACCCCCCAAAACGTGTTCAGAGGGTCACGTTAGGAACTTCTATGGTGGTCACGGGCTTAAGTTTCACTGTGTGGGTCATGCTAATAGTTCACTTTTCATAGGAAATTCACTAAAAATAACAATACATCGCAAGGGAAACGAAACATTAGTAGAGGTAAAACATGGGTTAACATACGATTTAACCTGTTTTACCCATAAGAATAACATAGCGATCAGTTTTTGCACACTAGCCCAATCCTAAATCTATACAAATTTCCTCTTTGGCCTGCACTAGTGTCCAACCCCTGTATATACTAAATACATTTTTCCAAACCCAATCTGTCCCCTATATTTTTTTAAAATTAATTTTAAAAATTGGGCTAAAAAAACTTTGGTGTTTATGGTCCGATTCGTCTTCAATTTAGATATCTTACTGTCCTAAGCTAATGCATTTATAAATTTCACCGACATTTCCCAAATTCACTATTACGGTCAAATTAAAAATATTTTTTGAAAAATACTATAGTGCCAATTGCCAACTTCTTTATTTACTGGCCGATTTGACTGATTTTTGGATATGTTATAGCCTTAAACTATTATATGTATAGTTACCACATACAAGTTCCAAATTTGATACTTTGTATAGTTGTTGGTTTATATATATATATATATATAAACCAGAAAAAACTAACTTTGGTGTTTATGGCCATATTTGCCGGCAATTTGGAAATTTTACTGTCCTAAGGTAATGCATTAGTAAATTCCACCAATAATTTTCAAATTCAACATTACTGTAAATTTAAACAATATTTTGTAAATTACTGCCAAATGCCACCTTATTTGTTTACCATTCACACATTCACACAATTGGCACAATTGTTATGTGTGTGGGTGTTATATCTGAATATTACACAAGATTTAATAATTTATAAATATTAATGTTTAAATTATAGAAGTTAACACATAGTGGGGATGGTGTCATTATTGTTTATCTGTTGTTATTTGGAAATAATAATAGACATTTATAGGTATATTAGTCTCGAAAGATAACCAGCTATATTGATCCACAAACTCAAAACTATACTTTTTGGAATTTTATTTATTAACTGTACAAACTGTAGAGACATATGTATATATAATACTCGAGAAAATAACTCCTCTAAAACGGAATTACATCTGACGGTAAATAAACCAGTTTGCGATTTAATATAAAGTTATAAATCACATTTTAAAATTTAAGATAAGGTTAAATTGGGATCTTATTAGTCTTGGACAACAATATATTTGAGAACCATTGAAATCTAACAAATACACCATAGTTAGTGTTTTGGGATGGGTATCATTTACACACACTGGCCTAGGGCAACTCCATCCGAAAAACAATTAAATCGAACACTAAAGTTAGTATTTTGTGATTAATGTATATACATTTTACATAGCATCACATTTAATTTAGCATATAACAGTTGAGGGCTCTTGCAAAAATTCAACCAAATTGGATAGTAAATAAATAAGTTGAAATTTGGCATTATACAATTTATAAATTTAAGTTAAGGCGGAGTTGAGACATAATTATATGTATTTACCCATACACTAATCTAGTACAACAACATAGGCAAATAATCAATTATATCGACCAATAAACACTAAAGAAGCATTTTTGCAAAAATACACATTTTACATAGCATCGAATTCGGGAATAATATTTGGTAGTTTGGTATTTGGTATTTGGTAATTTGGTAGTTAAGGGCTATAACATATCCATAAACAATCAAATCAGATGGTAAATAAACAAGTACGCATTTGGCAATATAGTAATTTGTAAAAATATTGTTAAAATTATTTGTAATATTAAATTTGGATATGCCGTGTTTGCTGATGCATTAGCTTAGGACAGTAACATATCAAACTTTTAAACAATTTGGACCATAAACACCAAAGTTAGTATGTTTTGGATATACTATATATATATATATATATATATATATATATATATAGTAATATATATAAGTTATACAAAGTATTGAATTTGCAAATAATATAATTTTACATATAACAGTTGGTGGCTATAACAAATCCAAAAAGAATTTAATTCGTAAGGTAAATAAAGAAGTCTGCAATTGCCACTATATTATTATTTAAGAAATATTGTTTAAATTAAATTTGGAAATTATAGGTTGTGTTTACGTAGGCAATAGCCGAGGGCAGTAACATATCGAAGTTACAAACAAATCGGACCACAAATACCAAACTTAATTTATGTAGTTGATGTATTCATATAAATTATACAAAGTATGAATTTGAAAATAATAGTCGATAATTTTAGATATAATAGTTGGGGGTTTATAATTTATATATAAATGTCCGAAAATAAATCAAATCGAATGGTAAATAAATAAGTTGGCATTTGGCAGTAATTTACAAAATATTGTTTAAATTTACAGTAATGTTGAATATGAAAATTATTGGTGGAATTTACTAATTTACCTTAGGACAATACATTTCGAAATTGCAGACAAATCTGGCCATAAACACCGAAGTTAGTTTTTGTGTGATTACGGCAAAATAAACAAACAAAAACAACATATAGACTGTGTTACAGGGTCATTAGAAATAATATATAGTAATTTTAGGTATAATAGTTGGGGGCTATAACAAATCCTAAAATAAATCAAATAAGACAGTAAATAAAGAAGTTGGCAATTGGCAGTAATTGTTTGAATTAAATTTGGGAATTGTATACGGTATTTACTAATACATTAGCTTAAGACAATAACATATCCAAATTGCAGACAAATCGGTTCATAAACAACAAAGTTAGTTTTTGGTTGATTGCAACGAAATAAAAAAAAAACAAAAAAAAACGAAATTTTGACTAAATTATAGGGGGTGGCGGAAATTATAGTAGTGGGGTTATTCTTAGCTATAAGGGGGCTATAACATATCCAAAAATAAATCAAATCTAACAGTAAATAAAGAAGTTGGCAACTGGCAGTATGTTTTCAAAATATTTTTTTAATTTGACCGTAATATTTAATTTGGGAAAAGTAGATGGAATTTATTAATGCATTAGCTTCGGGCAGTAACATATCAAAAAATCAGTCAAATCAGACCTTAAACACCAAAGTTAGTTTTTCCTGGTTTATATAGATATATATAAACTATACAAAGTATAAAATTAAGGCTATAACATATCAAAAAATCAGTCAAATCGGGCAGAAATAAAGAAGTTGGCAATTGGCACTATAGTATTGTTCAAAAAATAATTTTTAAATTTGATCGTAATAGTGAATTTTGGAAATTTAGGTGGAATTTATAAATGCATTAGCTTAGGACAATAACATATCCAAATTGCAGACAAATCGGTCCATAAACACCAAAGTTATTTTTTAGCCTGATTTTTAAAATTAATTAAAAAAAATATAGATTGGGTTTGGGTTTGGAAAAATGTATTTAATATAGACAGGGGTTGGACACTCATATAGGCTAAAGAGGAAATTTGATAGATTTAGGATCGGGCTAGTGTGCAAAAACTGATCACCATGTTATTCTAATGGGGAAAACAGGTCAAATCGTATGTTAAACCCGTGTTTTGCCTCTACTAGCATTACAAACAACCAAGGCAGCTACTTTCTACATTTGCGTCCAACAAAGAATCCCGGTATATTTCGGTTGTAAAATCCGACATAACATAACGAATTTAAGATCAGTAGAGTCTAACCACCACGACGAGTGTGGCATTAAGCTGTAAACCCTGAGCTGTGCCAGGCTCATGACCGCGTCACGCATCGCAGGTTCATTGTTACTTCAGGTCCCATCACTTGTGTGTGTGTCTTCATGGGTTTATTAGGTCTAAAACTTTATTGCTCTTTAGCCTTTACAGCCTTTACCACAAGAAGTTATGAAGTTTGTACTATTTCATAACCATAACGTTTTTACATCTACACATTTAATTTTTCCATTTTCATTAAATGGATTTGTATTATAAATTTGTATTTAAATAATCCTAATCATTGATCATTTCACCTTTATAAATATTCTTATTACACATGTTTAAACTAGTTGAAAATTACTTGTCAATGATGCAGCACTACACAAAATAATAATATTGTTTGAATTAACTGTCACCATCTAAAATCAACTTAGACAAGCATATCAAACAAAGTTGACTTTCCCTTCATTGCAATGGAAGGGAAAGAGGGGAAGGGAGAGAGGGGTCCCCATGTAAGTGAAATGAAATTAAACTGTATAATTTTAAATAACTACACAACAAGGTGATTAATCTTACCAGGCTTGTGATCCAGATTTACCAGAGATATTCCTGCCAAATTCCTGTTTAAATATTCCTTTAATAAAGTTGTCTTTGTGTATTTTGTTCCATCATGCACAAACTACAGGACTGATAGAGCTGAAATTTTGTAGCAAGACCGAGCTAATAGAACCAAATGACACATAGGCATATTTTCGTTCCGAAAATAATTTTGGTCCACCCTATTATTAATGTAACTTGTTCTGAGGTTTTACCACAAAGTAATGAAGCACCCCCAAGCCCATTTAAATAAAAACAAATTTATTGATATGTTTCATTGAAGAGCCTGTATATCTTAAATTCGGTAATGCAGATATCACATTTGATTGCATGCATTTAAAAATATCATTTTTAAATATAAATTAAAATTATAATAACATAACTTCAATTGATAAGTGATCGCCAAGTTCCGTTAAACCAACCGTCCGTTAAACAATCTCAGTTGTGGTCAGTTTTTATGTCATTGTACACATTTCTTTATTCGTGTATTCTGCTGACTGAATCATATAAAAGACCTTATGAAAGTAAATACGGTATAGCGACAGATGATATTGGCAGTGTTATTGATGATAAAGGAACGCTGCCTGTTTCAAACATATGACTGTTGCAGATGTGATTATTGCACTTTTGCGTAGATCTGTAGTACACGAATGTCATTGAAATATATGAGAATACATCATTAAGTTATATTAATTTATTTGGTTTCGAATTTGTATTGCAATTAATTTTGTTAACAACTCGTTTAGTTTGCAACTACAATATCATTAACATATACTTTGACAACACGTTTTTTTCGCATGATGCATTGTTGTAATAATAATAAAATATTTGTGTATGAACGCAAATCGCTGTTACAACGAATAAAATGAGCTTTTTACGTATCATAATTATGTATATGACAAATTCTTCCTCTTATTAAAAAAATGTGATTCATTAAACTTGTACATTCCTGCAAATTATATCTTTGACACGCTCCTACCGCAAACGATGGTAGCAGGATATGATTGACAATCAATTGCAATTTCACTATCGCCTGGCTGGAAACTTTGATCAGCTGTTGATTCCAGTCTTGGAGACAAGTGACCGATAGTTTGTTTGTCAACTGACGTATCCGTAGTGATCAGCTGTTGATTTCAGTCTTGGAGACAAGTGACCGATAGTTGGTTTGTCAACTGACGTATCCGTGGTGATCAGCTGTTGATTCCAGTCTTGGAGACAAGTGACCGATAGTTTGTTTGTCAACTGACGTATCCGTGGTGATCAGCTGTTGATTCCAGTCTTGGAGACAAGTAACCGATAGTTGGTTTATCAACTGACGTATCCGTGGTGATCAGCTGTTGATTCCAGTCTTGGAGACAAGTGACCGATAGTTTGTTTGTCAACTGACGTATCCGTAGTGATCAGCTGTTGATTCCAGTCTTGGAGACAAGTGACCGATAGTTGGTTTGTCAACTGACGTATCCGTGGTGATCAGCTGTTGATTCCAGTCTTGGAGACAAGTGACCGATAGTTTGTTTGTCAACTGACGTATCCGTGGTGATCAGCTGTTGATTCCAGTCTTGGAGACAAGTAACCGATAGTTGGTTTGTCAACTGACGTATCCGTGGTGATCAGCTGTTGATTCCAGTCTTGGAGACAAGTGACCGATAGTTTGTTTGTCAACTGACGTATCCGTGGTGATCAGCTGTTGATTCCAGTCTTGGAGACAAGTAACCGATAGTTGGTTTGTCAACTGACGTATCCGTGGTGATCAGCTGTTGATTCCAGTCTTGGAGACAAGTAACCGATAGTTGGTTTGTCAACTGACGTATCCGTGGTGATCAGCTGTTGATTCCAGTCTTGGAGACAAGTAACCGATAGTTTGTTTGTCAACTGACGTATCCGGTCTTGGAGACAAGTGACGGATAGTTTGTTTGTCAACTGACGTATCCGGTCTTGGAGACAAGTGACGGATAGTTTGTTTGTCAACTGACGTATCCGTGGTTTTAATATCCGATCTTGGTTCGGAACGTGGTTTTCGTGAACTAGTGACCTGTTCTTTGATTTAAATAGAAAATCGTCGAAAATAAATTAAAAGGGGGACTTTGTGTTATCATTTTGTGAGTTACCTAATGGAACCGTATTTAAATAGTATAACGTATCTATGGAACACTGTATTTAATTTGATTAAATATATAATCGGTATACAAGTTTAAACTTTTCCAGTAGGAATTCAAAATGTAGGCCTTTTAAGGTAACATAAAAATGTAGAAACTTCCTTAGTCTGCGATAGGGATAAAGTGCTGACCAGTATAACAGATGTTTTATTGAGTTTCAATAAAACCAAGCCAAGTTATAATCAATGGCTTATAATACATTTTGACATCTATTTGACTTATTACTACTTTATAAGACACAATATCCCTATATACATGAACTGATAGAATGTCTGTATTAAAGTGGCTAGCAAGTTCTCCCTATCTCTTCTCTAAACACACTCATGTGAAGTGTTACATTGACTTTGACCTGATGATGGTCTGAGGAACGAAAATCTTGTCAGTTAGGTAGGTCAGAGCAAGGTAATTTTTAACACTCCAGGGCCGTAATTGAAACCGACGTAAATAAGTGTTGGTTTTTGACTTTGATCTGCATTCAGAAAACAAGAGAGAGTGTAATAATAACAAACACATGTAGGGTAAATGATAAAAGTGGTTTAATTGAATAAATTACATAAATTGCTGGGATATGGCATTTCTTCGGGACATTTTTTACTTCGTCAAAATATATACTCCTAGAATGTCTAGGACTTGTCCATTAGTCAGGCTGGTTTTTACTAGCATGAGTTCCGAAAATTGCTGAAACTGTAAGAATAGCGAGTGCCGAAGTTTTCAACAATAGGCAACTATTGGCAGCGCCTCGATTCCTTGTAGAACACTCCCTTTGTCTGCAAACCTCCACAAAATCTTAAAGAGCAAACGATGATGATTTTTAGAAAATACTGCACCTAAATATCAAATGTTTACTTAAACATATAATTTTTGAGCGCTAAGTGTGTACAGTACAGACGACTTTTAAGGGAAAACAAGTGAATTCAATTGTTCTTCAATAAATGAAGATTAATATAAATCAAATTGCTGTTCCGAACGTAAAGGTTAAACTTATAAGTAATTATTATAACATCCTTTTATTATGAAATAACAATTGGAGAGGGGTCAGCGTTTTCCCTGAACGAATTTTCCGAAGGAAACTGTTTTTTGCCTCAAGTCTGGTAGAAGAAGTTACCCGCGCAGACAATCACCCAATGTTACCCAGAATCCATCAGGAAAAACCTAAATATAACCAAAGTCGAGACTTCCTGAGGCGAAACAGAACATGTCCAACAATATCAGATAGACAGAGGCACCGAGCCCAGTCCTGGATTAAGTTGTTTTATACAGGTTGCGGCAAAAGTCAATTGACCATCGCAGACCAGATGGGCGACATTGTTTATCTCTTACTTATCTTATCTGGTATGGCGCATAGCATTAATCAATTTTAGTCAGTCTACCACTGACTGTTGGAAAGTCAGTTGTAATGTGTCAGGCTTCAGTGTTAAAGGTGGAGGATATTGTGTTTTAAGTGAAACCTCGAAGTTTGAATAGTTTCAAATAGCTAATAGTGGAGGACTTCAACACTTTTACACCAAAGTTGTGTAACAAAATGTTTAAATCAGTGATAAAAAAGTGCAATAAGTGTTTGAAAGGGTATGAAAACGAAGGTGGCAACTTCGATCGTTTCTGTAATAGGTAAATTACAATTACTGTTATCATTTGAGAAAATACATGTTACTTCGTAAAAGCATTTTCGTTTAATTGAATTTTGCCGCACAATGTATAACAGTTGTTTCAATCCGACTTAAAAATGCAAAATAATTATTTTTAGACGTTTAATTCATCCACCATATATTTATTGAAGATGCGAGTTCATTGTATATCGAAAATGTATGTGGTATGAAGTTAATAAAAATCATGCAAAAACCTTTGGTGTACTCAATTTTTACTACAGTTAACGAACTGCAAAGGGAATAAATGCACTTCTTAAATATTTCGAAATATACAGAAAATAAACTTGTTTCTGTCAACTAACCCTATGATGTCCATTTTAAAAGCAATGCTTATGCCTAATTTGTACAACTAAAGTCACAAAGTGAAACCAGTTTGAAGTGTTATTGGTAGAGCATGAGCACTATTCGCGGAACACTTGTTGTATTGACCTGAATATTGTTACTGGGAGCCGGGACATATTCCCTACGCTTCGCCGCGCCCCAATGTCCTACCGAACGAATGGCTCTCAATTTTGATTCACTCATGGAAACACTGGATTTCCGTTGTATTATCCTCGTATATCGGTGTCAATATTACCAGTAGTCAATGATTTGAATTTTTCCCTCCCAATCATAACAGTAGTAAAATTTATCAGCAGATTTACTGAAATAGAAATAAACTTTAAAATTTACCCATAAACACTTGTGAACTCTAAAGGTTAAACTCCTGCAACTCAAACACGCTTGGAAAAACCTTCATGATGAGGATTCTCGCAGAACTCTTTATTTTTAAAACAAAATAAACTATTTTAAAAATTAGTTTAAAAATAAACTCTATTTGCTAAATTCTTTTTAACCACTTGTGTTTTAATTGACAAATTAAACACAACACAACAAATTAAAATATGCAGCATTAAAAAGCATTACTACGGTGTAAGCCTTCATGTAAAGATGTTTTTGTGAAATTAAATCCCGGATGACACTGGAGCAAAGGCAATATTCTAATTAAATGTTGTTTAATATGTCTTATTATAGTGACCGCGTTTATATTACAACAAAATCGTAATCACATCTGTTAAATTAATAACTTTTGTTCAAAGAGTTTATCTACTGACAACCCCTCATAATTTGCTTAGTAGCAGCACCTGTATCTGTTATTTATAGCAGCTAGTATTTATTCCCTTTGGGTTTTTTTGTATTTCTGTTTCCTAAAATATATTGCTTATTTTTATTATTCCACCTGAATGGGGGTTTGTTAATTAATGCTTTACAAACAAAATTGTTAAAAGGATTTATAAACAATTTAGATTATTATTTATACTAAGTCAACTTTGCTTATTTCAAAATTTTGTAAAAACCACTACCAATCTCCCAGATCGTAAACGGGGCGAGAAAGGATACAAGTTTATTTTACTCTATACTTATTTTTATTAGTAATTAACAAAGTGAAGTTTAGTTGAGGTTAGGCACCCTGATATATAAACATATCTCACTATTGTAAAAATTTAAATTTTTGCTGGTTCCGCTTTAGTACAAATTCCTTGTAATCGAAAAAATACGTTCTTTAACTGCGTACATAAGTCTGAATTTATGAGGACCGTTTGTGTTGCCTCATCTCTTGAACTCTACAAAGCTTAAATAGGGTAATGACCGAGTTTAAAATTCAATAAAAGCTCATACAATTTATCAATACCGAACAAGGCTGACATCGACCTGTTTATCAACACTATTACTGAACCGCTGTTTGCATCGTATTTCAAAACAATCCGATAAAACAAGCAGATGACGGTGGTGTTATGTCCATTCCCAGCCGGAAGTGCCTAAACAACCACTGCTGGTCCATTATCATCAGATATCCGTTGTACATTCCATCCGTTAGATGTGGTGCTTTAATGATGGACAAACTCTGGTTTAAAACTAGGTTGCCTATATAATGTGATATCTCTGAGAGTGCAGCAAGATATTCACACAAAGCTGAGTCGCCTGACAAATGTGTAGTCTGCTGGTACTAAGCCTGCCTTCGAATATAGTAGTTTAAGTTATGTTTCGGTTTGGCAGAAGGTCGTTTTACTTTTTAGACTGCGGAGATTAGATGGCTTGACTCCCTCAGAGGCTTGCTGCATCATCATATTATTTTGCTTCGTGCTATTAAGGTAATTGAGGAATAATTATTTTCTAACTATACAAACGTGATCAATAACAGGAGAATGAGATTAAAAGTTTCCGCTTTTTTTCGAGAGTAGATTTACGTAATCTTTGTACCATTATTCCGTAGTTTATTGTAAAAAATATGTATCTTTAAAAACGTCCGTCCGGGAAGGTTCCTACATAAAACTTGATTTATGAAATTATTATGAGTAGGAGTCCCAGTGTTTCGGCCCCAACATTGCGCTTATGGGCTTAAAATCTGGCATATGATTGGTCTAATTAGGTCACATGACCTAATTAAGCCCCACCCCTTTTCCAAGATGGCTGCGCCCATGGTCCCGCCAAAAAGAGGAGGCCATGATGGAAATTATTGCCAACTTAAGAAAATTCCCAGAGTGTAGTAATAATATATGCATAGTAATTAAATATACATGGTAATTATATATAGAGTGAGTGACTGCGCAGACCTGCGCGTCACGCCTCAGCGCCCGCGCGTCACACCTCAGAGCCCACCCCAGGTAATCAAGACACAGAGTGTGGTGAATAATTAATTTATTGACTTCACAAGACTTTAAAATATCTGACACACCAAACAGTTCAATACTTTAAACATTTGTAATACAGTTCAAGACTTTAAAACTTTATACACCCAAACTACACAAGTCAAAGCAGAGCTACAAGTTATGATGAAGGTAATAGAGGTAGCAAACAATACTGTATTAAAGAACAAGACTAGAGAGTGAGATTAATGGTGTAAGGATATGTTAGCCTGGTAAAACAATTAAATACATGAGAATTAAAACTAACACTTTTAAATAATTTACACTTGAACACAAACATCACTGATCAAAAAATAGTCTTGTGCGGCCGCTCACGACACTTCGACAGAAGGGGCAACACGTCACCCGACGACTGCAGGCCGGGCATAATGTATGCCCACAAGATAGCGCCATTGTCGGTAACGCATCAAGGCAAATATGACACACGACGTACCTCGGCTGTTCTGTGGGTGGTGGCATGCCTCGTGTGATTAAGTTGTCCATCCGCCGGTCGTTGTAAGCGAGGATCCTCTCCATAGTGGCGCGGATATCCTCCCAGACGGCTGGAGCAACCTCTCGCACTTGGTGGTCTGCGGTGTCTTCGAGGACATTCCTCGCCAAAGCCAGCGCCTCGCCCAGCTCTGTTCTCACCGTAGCCAGACGAGCCACCATTACATGAACCTCCGAGGTAGTGTTTGATCCTCTCTGCTGTAAAACCACACCAGGTAAGTATTAATAATACAGTAAGATAAGCCTGTAAAAACACACAGTGTAAGCTAAGTCTGTAAAAACACAATACCCTCAGTTATCTTACCATCTCAAACATTCGCCTCCTCAGCCGCATAATGCCTTCCTCTCTATGGCAGACACTGCACGCTGGGGGATCGGCCGCGGGCATCCGCTCCTCACACCGTAAATTCTGAAACATTACAAATTAAATATAACACAAGTTCACAAAACAAAATTAAACTCTGCTCCTCACACCGTAAATTCTGAAACATTACAAATTAAATATAATACAAGTTCACAAAACAAAATTAAACCCTATCCCCGATAGAGATACTTACAACAGGTTCAACTCGTCTAGATGGTGGTCGTGTGGGCGCAGAACTTTCGGCGCGGTTCATACGCTCTTCCAAGGCGGCAATGCGGACCTCTGGTATTGACTGTAAAAACAAACAATCAATTACACAGTAAGATATAATTCAGTAAAAAAAAACAACATACAACAAAATATATCAAAAATAAAATTACCGAATGTCTGGAGGCTCTTGAAGCTCTAATCCGTGCCTCAACGGTCGGGTGAAACGCAAACACGTCTTCCTCCTCCTCCTCTCGCTCCTGATAAGAGCATTAAGGTGTAACCAACAGTAGTTTACATATGACATAAAAATAAAAGATAGAAACAAAAAGACATAAACTTTTACCTGTAGACGGAAACCACGCCCGATGCGAGGGTCTCCATCCGGGTATATTCCGCATTCATCCACACCCGCATCTCTAGCATTGGTTAAAACCCGCCTCTGAAAAAAAACAAGATAGAATTAACATCACTACTAAAAGCACGACTAAACAAAAACTATCATTACGGCTAATCGTACTAACCGTTTGATCGGCAAACGGTAAGACAGGAGCTGGCGTATCGGGCCGAATCGTAGCACTTGAACTACAAGCTGCTGCTGCCTCCCTCACCTGTAAATAATTAAAATATTATTAAAACCTAAAAATCAATGAAATATACAAGTCAACTCAACCTATCTAATAACGATTCTAAAGTAGTTACTTACAATATTATTCTGTGGAGGTTCACTACTCCTGACAGTCATCCAGCAGGGGAGTACTCTTGTAGTGTTTGGTAGAGATTGTGTCTCCCTGGTACGTCTCAGAATGTTAGGCATGGTCCGCCTGATTGGAGACGCAGGCCTCTCCCACTGAAAAAAATATTAGAGTTTGAGAAAACAGAACCTGAAGTACTAGGTGAACCCCCCTTCCCCACCCCGCCCCAAGGGAGGTCCTTGCAGGACCCCCCTTTGAACTATCAATCTCATACAGTTTACATTAATGAACCTGGTCTATATCAATTAATTATGAAATACAAGTTAAAACTTACAGTTCCCAATGCTCGCATGCTAGCCTCTACAAGCTCAGGACTTACACCAAGATCATACTGCAACAGACAAATAAAAATAAAATTTAGACTTACATTTTCTAGCCCGCGAGAGATGGACTCCCTGGCTTCAGGACTCAGACCGGCAATATCGTCCTGTAACAAAATTATTAAAATTACGACAAATAGAAAAAAATCACAAGTGAGCAAAATACAGATAATAACCCAATACTAACCATAAACCTATTTCTGGTCAATAAACTGCCGTCATCGAGGAAGGTCCGCGAGGTCTCGATATAAATCCCAGACTCGCCAGACAATCTTAACATCTGTGTTATTCTTCCGTTATATTCTTCCTAGAATATAGAGAAAAACATGTATAAACAACACTCTTAAAAGATAGATATAATAATAATAAAGCATAAATAAAAAACACACCTGAGTGATAGATCGCAACCCAGATGACCCGCTCGAACCGCTCTGTAAAGAAGACAATAATTGTTAATCCCGTATCAAATTATAAAAAATTACTAAAAAACATTTAAAAGAATTACTCGATAATTCCTACCTGTTGTGACACACGCTGAGATATGTCGCTCAAGGATATGTGAGACCCGCTCAAGGATATGTGAGACCCGCTCTGAAAACAAAAAAAACAAACGCGTTAAATATACTCTCCAAAGGGGGATCTATCGTTAAACCCCCCTTTGAACTATCGCTATATATGAGACTACCTATAAATAAAAATAAAAAACTCACTGCACGAATAGATAGCACGTCGAGATCATCCGCAAAAAACATATCTTGACTAAGTGTTTGTTCATCTCGTGAGGTAGTAGCCGGTAGATCCTGAAAACAATTAATAACTAAGTAAACTACTAAATCTATAGTGGGTAAATCTATAGTGAAATTGCAAGAGACTTTGATTACCTGATTATTGGGCGGGATGTTCTCATCCTGGTCGAAACCAATCACCAAGCGAAGACACACGAGAGCTAAAACTTGTAACAACATCACTACTGTTATAAACACTGTAATGTGCATAGTACAATGATACCAGGTCAGAGACCCGTATTTATACGCAAAATCCCTTCCAGCACTGCTTTAATCAACCAACCAATCAGCGCCCGCATATTCTGTGCTCCCCGCCCACAAACTATGTACGCACCGCCCCCACACTGTGCTCCTCTCTCACTTCATGATGAACACTCTGCCTAGCCTAACTCAGCTTTGCCTTCAGCAAATCTGTTTAGATAACCCTAGACTTTTCCAAATTCAAAATTTAGACGTACCATTTTTAATCAAACAATTACTAATATCAGAACACCACAACCATTGCTGGATTTTAAAACAGCATTTTCATTATTTTGAATACAACTTATTAGAGACTTGTTCAGAGTGCTACTGGGTAAGTTTAAAGTAATGAAAGGTAAGCAAATCCTTTATTAGTTATTATTGTTGTTTTATTCTTATTTTATGTTACAGGGAGACGAGTTGGTAAATCAGAAGAGGTACACGAAGGTGGAGTCGGTAGGTTATTCTCTTGCTGAGCCTCGACCTCCGCTCCAAAGGTGTATTGCCTGCTGGAAGCGAAAGAGAATAAATCCAATCCTCATCCGCTGCTACTGCCTCGACTTTGAGGCAAACGTAACGGAAGAGGCTTGGACTGCGAAGGTCCTCAGATCCATTGAAGATTACTACGACTAGGTGAGTACAATTACATCAAAAGCGTTTTACTGTAAAAACCCGTTTTTTAATCCACCTGTCGTTATGCGGGCTAGCGCCGGGTTCCTAGAGTCGGTTAGTTAGTCTTCAGTTAGCCGCGATGGTTGAAGTTTATAGTCTGTGCGAGTCGTGTGAGAAATTGTGCTCGTGCACGATGTTGGTAATTTTTGAGGGTCGGGGGTGGGATTTGTGCTGCCGGTGTATTTACTTGGACCCGGAGGATTACAACACCCAACCGCCTCCGGAACCGTGCGAGCACGAGGATTACTGTAAGTTGAAAACCGTCACGGTAAAATGGCTAATGTAGTTTTTACGTAACCCGCATGAGCTATGCTTGACTTAACACCCCCGGTAGTTTTACTGGCAAAACGGCCAGTCTTCACCATGTCATCACACTGCGCGGACTTCACGTTAATGTGCTCCTCTTTTGAGCCGTTTTGGAGGTACGGGTGGTGCGATGACGAGCACTGCGTGGAAGTGACGCCACATTTAAAAGTGTGGTATCACTATCCACGCAACTCCATCCTTCAGGTCCAGCTCCGCTACTCGTGGAAGCTGGACTACCGCTGTTTGGATTGTGATTGTGTGTTCTCCACCGGTTGGATGGATTTCTCTTTATGAGGTATGTAACACTATGTTTTTTAATCACTGCCCCAACCAACGCAGTGATTCGTGACAGCCAATCCATTAAAAATGCTGCCTCCGATTTTTATATTTTTTTTGTTCTCTGTTTATTCCGTTAGGCTATTTACTGAGACTGTGTCCGTTCATTTTAGCCTAGAAAATAGACAGAGAATTTTTACTTTTTATATTTTTTTTTGTTGCGCTTTTCCATCCGTTTTTCCCTGACAGTCGGAGGAAAGCACAATGCTTTATAGGGTTTAACCAGACCTCCCCACATCCCTGGAATTACGGGTTTTACGCCGACCTGTTAGATGAGCGACTGCCGGGCCTTATTTTTATTAGGCCCCACTCGAAAATATTTCTCGAGCGTAGTACTTTGCGGACTTTAAAGCGCAGTTTTCATTTTTATTTCCATGTACAATACAATCTACAAGTTCATAACTATCGCTACTATTTACAATATTTATTTCTTTAACATTAGGGTGAAATTCCCGAAGGAATTGAGCCTTTTCCAAACCTTTTGTATAAATAGTTTCAAAAGGTTTACAGAGTGAGCATAAAAGCTCTTCGCTGTAATGTACCTCACCTTCATTCCATTTTATGTGGTGATAATGACGAGTCAGCCAGCGAGCTGTTCTCTGCATTTTACTATTCAACAAATTAAAACAGTATGGAGGTCGGAACACAATCTGTGTTCTATACGACCTCCCAACTATAGCAAATTCTTTAATAATAAATCTATTAGAATTGTCTTTAAACGCGTGAAACTCCACTATTGCTTCCATAATAAAATTTCCTGATAAAGTCGCTCGGCTATGTGAGGTGGCAATTGATCTGTACAGGTTTCAGCACCGGTTGAAACCTGATTAAAAAAAACTTGTATAATATCCTCAATATAAAATAATTGCAAAACCTCGCGACCGATTAAAGGAATATTTTTCACAAGTTGATCCCATTCATTAAAGTTTAGTGCTAAGGAGTGTACTCCATCAGAGACACAGACATACTGAAGTCCAAAAATATGTGTCAGTTTAATATTAGCTCCAGACTCTATAGATATTAAACACTGATTTTTACTCAAGAGAGCTAACGTCACTTCGTTAAACCTGTCAATTAGCTGGCAAAACGAGTCGTAACTCCAAAATACAATACCTTTTCTCCCTTTAATTAATACACCCAGACTATTGTCCCTGTTTTTAAAAATACCCGATACTACGCACTTGGTGAGCTCAGGGTCCAAGAAATGGACTGACTTTAAAAATACACCAGTCATTAAATCTATAGGTTCTTTACCTTTGGGAATGACTATAAATTCTTCCATAGTTTCAGTCAGATTCCTCTGAATTTTCATAATCACTGTAGTTTAATTCTGTACGCCATTTAACTATAATGCTATCAGCCCCCGTGGGCAATTGAAATTTTTCCTCGACGCTATTAAATTTATAACTGTCTAAAATATCCTTTTTAATTAAAACTCCTTCTTTGTAATATTCAATTTTAATCCAACCAAAATAATTCATGTTTACTCGCTGAACGCTAACTTCAGACTGATTAGATATCTATTTTATTTATATAAATGTACTTTTTTACCCCTTCCCCACCCCGCCCCAAGGGAGCTCCAAATCGGAGCCCCCTTTGTATTCATTCCAAGTGTCTGACCCTGAGGGTCCACTTTTTAAAAATTACATTGGAGATTTTCTCTTGTGTCAGTTTAATACGTCTTAAAAATCTGGTTCTGTCCCTTGCTAACTGTTCCCAATCTGATTTCCTGTCTTCTTCTGTGGGTAGAATGTATATTTTTGTAACTACCGGGTCGGAGAAACTAACTCGAGATTTTCCTGACATCTCCCGTGATTGGTGTGTATGTGTAGTGACAGTCGTGGATTATGAGGCAGTATGCCCAAGTATTAGCTGGAATTACTGTTTTAGCTTGAATCTCAAGCCTTACATCTACGGGGCCAGTCTTAATAGTATCGTCCTGCTTTGAACAATCAATTACGTACAGAGGGCATTTTGTTTTAAAATCATCAAAGTTTAATATCGGTGACCCGATTCGTCCGTAATACGAATTTTGGAATGTAGCATACATGTCATAGAACAAGGCTGTGTTCCCACGAATATTATCATAAGGATAAAAGTTTGAATTTAAATAAAGCTTTACATCAGTTATTTCGCAGGCATCAAATAGTGACATATCTTTTGTTAAATCATTCTTTCTGTCTGTCTGAAAGGCGAGAACAACATACCGGGGTTTTTCTGTTTGGTTAGATGTTTTTAGTGTCCAAGATAATGTGTCTGTTCTTGGTAGGTTCGGGTATTCAATCATGTCCCACTGACGGAAGGGAACATGTATTGCGGGGTCTTTCTCAATAAACTTGTACAATTTTAGTTTACAGGCGTCGTTGACTGTAATATGAGGTATACGCCAGTAGATTTTGTCAATTGTTAATGTTAAAGTACCAGCCTCTGTAGTTTTTACAGCGTTAATATCCGAAGCCGAGCGTAAAAATATTAATTCTTGTTTGACGTTTACTAAAACCTTTCTATAATCTTCGGCAGACCCTAACCAGAGTTTTAGCGGGATCGAATATATAAAATCTGTCACCTGTTCAGATACCCCGGGGCTTTTCCAACACGCGTTTTTCAATATATTTGTTTCTTCCGAGCGAATGGATAAAATATTTTTTAAAGTAGTACTAATGCCGACATTTCTCGTCCTATCAATTTCCTTGCCACAAATCTCGTAGCGGATTTCTTCAAACATAAAAGCCACTGCGTTATTTACAAAGGATACATTCAGAGCAGTATCGTTCGCTTTTTTAGCGCTAACTTTACCGTGAATCACAATAAAGCTTTCAAAAGGCGCAGTTATAATGTCCTGTTGTAATATCGGTATTCTTATTTCATCATTATTATTATAAGTTGTATTAGCGTATGGTAGATGAGCATGGAATTCCATTCCTGTTATCAAATCATCGTAATTAGCGTGATTGTCAATTTCTAAAAGAGCCATTTTTTACAACTTTAAAACCGAGGGAACGGAGAAACTTTATATTCTTACAAGTTAACACCTTTGCTTTCTGAAGACTACTGGCTTGTTGAACTGTTGGGCTGGAATTAAATAGTAGCCCCATTGCTTTGCCTTAGATGTAATCTAACCGAGATTCTTTCTCCGCGAAAATTAACAAGATTTCCGTCTTGATCTTTGAGAGAGATTGTTAAGGTATTGATCCTTTGACTTATTACCGGTAAATAAATCACGTTTCTCGGGAGCTCAACTATTTTATAGCCCGGTGGTTCGGCCGGGTAGAATTCGTGTATCACATGACCCTCAACTCCATTTAGGTACGACCCGCGTGTGATATTACATTCTACCCGTATAGAATTAACTTTAATTATATCTACAGGCAGTTCGGAAACATGTTGTTTATTAGCCTCGTATATTTGTTTTTTGTAACCCAAGAGTGTTCCCAATGAATGTTCTTTAGTAAAATCAATTTTTTGAGAACAACATATCGTAGCCTTTAAAGTGTTGTTATTTGGTTTTAATGTAAACTTGGTTTCTTTTGGCAGTTGAGATTGTATATATGTCTGTATATCTTCAATCTCGTAAGATCCTTCAGGGATTGTAATGCTGTTATTTTCACCGTAGTAAAACTTATCATTATTGTCTTTTTCAATGTTTGGAATAGAATTATAAGTTGTCAGTTCAATTAAACCTAGCTCCCATTCACCCTTGCTAACATCTATGGGAAATGCTAGCTCGTGGGATAGTATACTAGTTGTTCCCGTGAGGCAGAACATTACTGCAGAGAAAATGTAAGCACAAATGACCACACACCACTGTATCAAAATTCTGTTGTCTCTCGTAATTATAGTAGAGTTCACATCCCGCCAAATATCGTGTTATTTCTGGTGGTGGCCTTAAATTGCCAAAACTGTCATAATAATAGGCTTTCTTATTAATCTTCCTGTAACATACCCAGTGCGTGCCTGAGCCGGTTGTACTGTCCAAGTTAACTATAGCAGATTCACACTTTCTCGAGCGTTTTGGTAAACTATCCCTCATGTAAACTCCTCTAAAGTTTGGAATTTTTAATAATCTCGCGTATTTGATTATATCGTAATTTGTCAGTGGTTTTATTGGTATCGAGATGCTTTTTTTTTCGTTTGCCTTTTCTTCCTCTTGCCGGCCCCTTGCTTTTTATAGGGTCTAAGATATAAACCTCTACCTTTAGGACGTTTAGTGGGTCGTTTCTTTTTACGACCTCCCCCCAATTTAGTCTTGGCCTTCATTGCTGTAGTGACTAACCAGGATGCTGCTTTTTCGCCCAAAGATGCGTCTGATGCTTTAAACCTCTGCCAAGCGCGCTCTGCCAACTCTTTGTCAGCTTGCCTTCGCCGCTCGTTGTCGGAGTACCGCGAGTATGCTATATCGTGTTGTTTACAAGCTTCGTCTAGCCCGTTTATTCCTTTGTCACCTCTAGCTAATCTCTCTTTTAATTTCGTGCCGGGCCCGCAATACCGATATGGTTTTAAGGTTGGTGTTCTTAAATGTAATTCGATAGGTAGGAGGTCTATAGCCTTATTAATAACAGATGAAACAATACCTCCGCCTCGCACAACCGCTTGCTTACATCTGAGAGGTTTCCTTCTTGTGTTAGCCATTTTATTGTAAATATTTAATCACTCCGTAAAGTTTAGTTAATAGAGTCTCGCGTATACACGGTATTTTTAAAGCTTCAAACACGTCAGGCAACGTGCGAGATACCGAGTTAGTAAAATCGCTGTACTCCAAGACCCCACTGTCAGTTATAAAGTAAATCATCCCGTTTATATACCTAAAAGCACCGTGACTGTGGGCAGGGATACCGTAAAGCGTAGACGAGACCATTCCCATAAATGTACCAGTAAAGTCGCACTCGTTAATTTCAATCAGATACCAATCATCAATAATCATGTAGCTCTTTCCCGTGTTAGTTGCAAAGGCCGCGTTTACTTTATGTACCATTCTACCAGCTATGTTATTGACATTATACACTGTAATCAAGGACAGTGAAGGGTATCTGAATAAAAATACATCATTGCCAAAAAAAAGAGCAATTTCCCCGTTAGGCCTCTGGTAAATGGCAGATATTTCAGTAAAGTTTTGCGGTAAAAATTTAAGCCAGTGTGATATTCTTCTTGGCCGTGTTAAGTCCTCAGGAATTCTCTCTGTAGGATTTAAACTAATAATCCATACATAGTCTCTAAAGAAAGCAAATATCCTTTTGTTTACAATAACAAACATATCAATCTGATCTTTTAATTCGCAAATATCGCGTTTTTCAAATATCTCGGGTGGTGTCTCAGGTGCTGTACTGCTTGGTGTGGTAGTGGTTGTTGTTGTAGTTGTTGTGGATGTTGTTGTATTCATTTTTGGAATGGTTGCAAATGTCTTAGTGGGCCTGCCGTACAGAAACTCCATAGCGAGTCTGTCATCATTACCAAGCTCGTATTCGTTAAAGTCAACAATCCCTGTAGGGTCCCTGTTGAAAGGGAACATTACTGATTTATCATCACCTGAATGATCCAAACCAAGGGCATGTCCAATTTCATGAATCAATGTTAAATAAAATGAAATTTTTCCATTTCGTGGTAAATTCATAGTAAAATCCCAGTTTTCTTCCGAATCAAAGTGTATGTCCGTTTGGTTATAGCCGATATGAGGTAAATACCCGTGAGCCAAAACTAAGCCTGGACCATCAAAATCATAGGGACAATTGTCCTGTCTCGAGTAGAATACATGTTTTCTAGATGTTGAAAATGATATGATTATTGTGGGATTATTTATGTTTTTTTTAAATGTTAAATTCGCGTGTTTAGCCCATACGTCAAAAGCTTTCTGTATCAGGTCGGGGTGTTGAGAAGGGCCGTATTGATACCAGGTTATTTCTGTAGTGTTCCACTTTCTATTGGGTAAAGCTGAGAATGGTAATATATTGTCGCGATGGCCGCATCTAGGCGTTCCCATGAGGGCTAATGTATCGTTATCAAACACTCCCGTTGGTTCAAGACGAAAGTACTCTTGAAATTGCCTTACTGCAGAAGTAATGTTTTGTGTCAAAGCGTTTTTCTCCAAATACCCGTAATAAGTTAGAAAATCTACCGACTTGTTGCACGAGGCAAGAGGTAGAAAAATCAATAAAACAACCCGCATGTTGAGTGGATCGGTGTAGACTAATTAGTGTTTGCCAGTTAATGTGTTTTTAAACCGGATCCCGTCCTCAGGAAACTGGGGAAAGGGTCCGTGTCTATAATTTCTTCTTCATCATCATCATCTTTATTACGGAATTGTCGTGTATTTTCGTCTAAAAAGTATTTATTAATAACATTTAATCTTACCCACGTGTCCTTGTCTGTCTGTATTGGAGCTCCTAAGGTATTGTAAATGTCAAATAAAACTTTACTCAATAGTCTTACAATATAATTTAAGTTTAATACGTCTTGAAAATCTGTAGGATCCGCGCAATTTTTTATTTGTTTTGACTGACAATCATAAAAAGTGTTATCTACCAGCATTAATGATTTTTTTAACATCCTTAAGTTTACAGCGTCATATTCTTGTTCACCGTCTCGCACGTCTCTTAGTATTTTGTTTCCTAAGATATAATGTTCTCCTGTAAAAGGAATACATTTGTAGTCTACGTAAAATTTTGTGGCAGCATCATCAGAATTTTGTGGTGATTTTACATGTCGAATAACACATTTATTAGCGTCAAAATACTCTTTTTTTTCATCTAAAATTAAGGTATTGTCACACATAAATCTTTTAGTCACCGCGTCGTTATCCTCTGCAGGTCTTTTTAAATTACATAATCGCTTATTTTGTATATCGTAATCACCGTCGGGCGTTAAATTGAAACCCTCTCCCTTGGGACCTTTGACGGCCTCACCTCGGGATTTTCGGCTACTACGTCCAAACTTGTCAATAGTCATTATAATAATGCCTTAAACCTGCTGTTCCCAGATCCTTTTATGTAACCAGCCTCTCTCAGTTCCTCCACGATACTTAGTATTTCATTGCTATGGACTCTGTTTCCAGTCTCTGTTGACATGGCAATGTGTCGTAATCTGTCCACCAATTCATTGGCGTCATCCCAATGTATAATGTCACGAGATCGTGCATTCTTCCACGCTAAACCTTTGCCCGCTTTAACCGGGAATAGGTCTTTAATAATTCTTCTGTACTTTAGATTTTTGTCCCTTCTAATTACATTGTGGAATTTGTATCCTTTCTTGTGTGCGTTGGTGGCAACAATAATACTCTTATAGGTCTTTAGGTCTTCTTCGTTGTATATTTCCTCGTCAGGGGTTCTTTTAAATATTAGCTCATACAAGCCTTCGCTTGGACTATACCTTGTGTTGTTTATTAGTATAGTTCCATCGTTGTCAAAGTCTAACACCTTATCTCCCATCATTAAAGTACTGCCTTCGTATCTAGGGCCATAGTCATGATCAATTACTCGGACCTTACCGCTAGCATCCTTTAAAAGCATTGTCATATATCTCACCGTAATGGGGTTACTAAACTGACTTTCAATATATCGCGACGCTGTTTCCAGTCCCGAAGGAGTCGATACAATTTGTTTTAACCCACTGCTTTCAGGCGTAGATACACTCTGCGGTATAAATTCAGCTTCATCATCTGTCGTACTATAGTCCATTGGCTCTTCTTTAAAGGTTTCAGGTTCTGTTTTTATGTCTGCTGTGTTTGTTTTTCTAAGTTCTTGAATAATTGGTTTATACTGTTTCTCAAGCATAATATCACTTTCCTCGGATCCTTCCTTAAACATTTTATACTTTCTCTTAATAGCATTACGCAGCTGTATCAGTCGATTAGTCAGTTGCTTACTGTTTCGCTTCATAGTCGCAAATGATATATTTAAACCAACACGTTTAAATTTAAGGCATTTCGACTTGCCTGAAAAACAAGGCACGCATTTTGCATCTTTTCATGTAACGCGTAACATCTAGAAGCGAAATACCGGCGCTCAAGTCTAATCCTTTATAATACCTAGCTTCCTCCCTTACAAGACTGTGTCTCGGTATTATATAACGATTTGTGTAACTTTTAAAAACAAAGGCTCGCTTTATATTGTCCCTCCATTGTGAGACATGTGTTACTATGTACTTGTCGTTCTCAATGGTTTTTTGCATATATTTGCTCAACATTCTCAATGGTTTGTCATGATGTCTGTTGTACATTAAATACGAGTTAAGAAGCCAAAATTCGCACGGGTTGGTTCCAGTAAATTTTTTCCACTGTTCAAATAATGTTTGATTTGTCACTCTATATACACCGTTTTTTAAACTAATACCAAATCTCTCACACTGTGAGGCCACTGTGGGCAGGGCTGCTCTTAAAAACTCTGTAGTATATAATCCTTGGCAGTAGTTATTTACAGCAGCAAAAGGTTTACCCCTCGGCCCTTTGGGAGTATCGTCAGGAATTGGCCCCCAGGCTGTATTATAACTAATGTCAATATAACATTTGAGGGATAAAGCCATTTTATAAATTTTGACAGGGGACCTGATGGGTATAGTTCTCTCTGTCAAAACTATACATCTGGCCGCGTGAGGTATTTTGCAACCATACTCTAACATTTTTAAAACAATCTGAGCAAAATTAATACTACCATGCAGGTTTCTTAAAGGCAATACTTTACCAAATATATCCGGAAAGGGTCTAAATCTAGATATTAAATTTTGGGGGTCTCTCACTGTTGAATTTCTCATATCTTCATGATAAATCACTAGTTCTAAGGGTACACTCTGTTCTTCACACTTTTGTAAAAAGTTTAACCAAGTATCTCTATTATAAGTTCTCTCACTCGCAGATATCATTAATAAAACTACAGGTGGTAGCCTCGCAGTGCTTGGAGGTTTTTTATGTCTCCAGCATCTGTTATTGAAGGGATGGCCGTGTTTACCCTTTCTACTGCAATAATTACTACAGAATTTATTTTTGTCCTTGTAATAAAAAGAACACAGGTTAGACCTTACGTTATGAAGTTTCTTATCAAATCCCCTTAAATCATTATAATAGTAGATGCGTACCATTATACCTCTGCTATAAAAGTGTCCATTCCCACTCTGTACCTTCCCTTAAATGGATCTAGAGTCTTGTCAATAACTAGAAATCCAAAATTGTCACGCCACGCCTGAGCGCATATTTCTCTAAATTTTTCAAATGACATGTCTGTGGTGATATGATCGGTGTATACATGTCTTAGGTTCTTCTCGTCTTGTTTAAATAAAATAATAAAGTTACAATTGTCCCTCACCAGCTGCTTGGGAATAGCACTATATGTCTGTCCCAGATAGAATGAATCTAAATTGTTGTGTCTCCCCATAGTAAAAAAGTTGCGTATATTATTATGTTTTTCTGCCGATATATCATCAAAAATCATTATAGAGTTTGGTTTAGCTTGATTTGGGTGTATAACTAAACTATTATCGTCAAATTCATGATACCCAACCTCTTTAGGCATAACCTGTTTAAGTAATTTGTATTTAGGTTGATAGAGGGATTTTGAAAAAACATAGATATTCTCAAATCTTAGACCGTTTGGGTCAAATAATAAATTGAATAAAACATTGGTCTTCCCACAGGAACTCGGCCCCGCGATTATACAACGTATTGAATCTGGCAGTAAAGCGCCATGTTTGTTCTGTTTAACCATTCCGGCCCCCGAGAAATAATTGTCAAAGTTTTTTACAGAGAACTTGACTTTCTGCTTAATAACCCGCATTGTGACTGGTTACATACTACTAATTGCTCTGCTTTTTAAGTAATCACTTCACGGTAGAGTGACATGCGGGCTTTTATGCGGGTTTCACATGAAACTTTTTCCCATTTAGCGGCACACGTGCAGGATTTACGCTTTGTTGGACATTAGTGCGATGACCCAGGAGTTAGTGCATTCACCTTTATCCAAGAATTATGAGAAGAAGGAAAACCAGACCATTTAACAAGTGCTAAATTACCCTTCCGCTTTAAGATTTTTTCAATCAAGTAAACATTACCTGTTTTTGACTTGCTAAGTTCTTCAGCGTAAAACCCTCCTTTAAGTATCTCTCCTCTGTTGTCTTGTAATATGTATGTTGCTGGTCTTGTTGGTTTAATCGCGTATACTGTAAACGTCTCATTTGACCAATTTTGTAAATAGCTTTTTTTGAACACTCGCTTGGTTTTACTGATTCTAACAATGTCGCCTACCTTAAATTTGTGTTTAAGATTTTTTGCGTTGCCAACTCTATTTATTCTATTCAGAATATCTTGAAAGTGCTTTTTTTTTACATCCCGTGGTTTCATACCTATAGTCTTGTGCTTTGTATTGTTGTAAGAATTTAAAATTTTTGGTAAAATACTTAACCATTCGTAACTTCCACGGGCAGTAAATAACTTGTACATTTTTGTCTTGATAGTTCTGTTTAATCTTTCCACTATACTAGCTTTAAGTTCAGAAAATGTATGATAATGGTTGATTTTGTATTTTTTCATTAAAGCATTTACGTGTTTATTGAAAAAGTCTGTTCCCTGATCTGTTTGGAAATGCGTCATTTTATATTTAGCTAAAATAGGAGCGAGTGCCTTTGCCACTTCTGGCCCTGACTTGTTTTTTAACGGAACGGCAAAAGCTAGTTTGGATAAACAGTTAATCATTGTCAATATGTACTTGAACCCTTTATTGACTCTGGAATAAGGCTTCATTTCAACTAGGTCAGCCTGGTATAGTCCGGGAAGAGTAACTTTACGCCTGGGATAATTTCTCCTGGCAGGCCGGTGTAGTTCGTTAGCTATAGCGTCCATTGTCAAAATAACTTATTTATTCGGTAAACATTAGTTTTATACCAGTGTCTGTTTGAATGGGGTTTGAGACCATTCGTGCAGTTAGCACCCAGGTTCAACCTTTATTTCGTGCGTGAGCCAATCCAGATTATTACTGGTTGACGCCCAGTACAAAATAAAAGTCCTCTCCCTTTGAACAGACAAGTGGGAAGAGTTTTTTATTTGCTTTATATTTATTTGCTTTTTTTTGCCCACCGGATTGTTTTAAGGAGTAGCCTGGGTATTAGCCAGGCTTCTCAATGTACAAATCCTTCATTCACCCGAGGTCGGTTCGATTGAGTAGTCTGGTGTTGGCCAGACGCCTCTAATCTACTGGACCCCTCATTCACACATGAGCTATTCAAAGGAGCAGTCAAGCGATTAACTTGACTGTTCAATCTACTAGGCTCCCTTTCAGGTTTACGGGGTTTTTAGTCACCCGCGCCAGTGACCTTAATTCACACACACACACACACAGTGGGACTTAGGCATTATCTAACACATGTTCAACAATATTTACAAAGTTATGTGAGGTGAGGATGTTATTATGAGCAGAATCAAAGTGCATGCCATAACTCCTCATCAACTCTTTAGCTTTATTTACAACATTTATCCCGTTAGGGACAGATGATTTTACAAAGCAAGGTACAAAACCTTCCTCCTTTGCTTTATTTAAAGCCTTGTGAAAACTCACTTTTTGAGTACGAATACACTTGTATTCGCAGACTCCGTACAACTGCAACATTGTGTCTTTAATAAGAATACACAATACGTGGCTAAGGTCTTCCTCTTTAGGAAAAACTGCCAGTTTAGGTGCTTGGTCAGTTAACATTTTATTTATAGATTCTTTTTCTTTTTCCAGTTGTTTGTTAATTTCCAGTGATTTTGTAAGTGATTTTAACAACTGATTATTCTCCTGTTTTATTTTATACATTCCATATTTTCTTATGGAAGGCAAGACTTCACTTGTAACCCATCTTTTGAATGCTTTAGCTTCTGGTTTCAAGGAGCGAAAAATAAGAGAATACAAACCAGATTCATTAATGAAGTTAGACTGATCTTGAAAGTTAAAGGGGGGTTTATCGATAGACCCCCCTTCGCTTATTATGTTTAAAGCGTTACACTTGTCTTCCTCATCTACATTTATCCGCAACGCCTGTTTCGTATTTTGATAGCCCAAAATTTTAGCAACATCTTTTGCTTTAAACCAAGGATCATCACTGCTGTCAAACAGGACAGCAACGTCCTGGTCATTAAATATATAAGAGGTTAAGTGAGACATTTTTATTTGTATCGCTGGAAGCTCTTACCTGTGCAGCTGCAAGGGGCAGAGTGAAGTTAACTCTTGAGAATAAAAAGCGCTAAAAAGTCTCGACCAATCACGGCACAGAACGCTAATTACAACCAATAGAATGCATTTTTATTACAACCAATTACAGAGCAGTATTTTAACAGGTTACAACTAGTTTTCAGGTTTTTTAAATTTAATTAACACGTGGTGCACGTGTTCTTTATTAAATTCATCATAAATTGTAAGGTCAATGCATGGGCGATCTTCCGGTTCGCCCCACTCGTCATTTAACACAAATGAGTCAGTCAGACATCCTAGTTTTTTTGCACCGCTGTCAAAATAAATGTTATATTCTAATTCATCGTACTTGGAAAATTTAGCTACTTTTTTCATAACCCTTTCTTTAGAGAATCCGCTATTTAGCATCGCCTTACCACTCAAAAATTCAACTTCTATCCTGTCAAAGTCTGCATTTGATAACAATTTTAATGGTTTTCCTTCAAATTTTATTTTTCGTACAGGTCTTCCGTCACAAAATATATTTATAAAGATCCAACCAACATTTTGTTCCCAATCCTCCTCCTCACACATTGTACAGCAAACTGACACACGTCTGATCGCAACGAAAGCTGGATATTATATGTACAAAGGGGGCTCCGATTTGGAGCTCCCTTGGGGTGGGGTGGGGGTTACTCCAATCTTTGACTCTTTTGATACCCGTAAGGTAAAGTTTCATACTCGCTCTCGAGCCTCCTTTTTGGTCCTGTAATTCTAAACTTTTTAATTTCACTCACTGTTACTATATTTTTGTCTTTAGTTCTCCTGATTCTATTCTCTTCAATTTCTAGTATCTCTTTTGTTTCACTGAGGACCATCTTTTTTAGAGCTTCAAAGTTTAAAGTTTCGGAGGTTTTCATATTTAATGTTAGACCCTTGATTTTACAAACTGATTCTAACTTTTGCTTCTTGGTTGACCAGACAAGGTAAGCGTAGGTCTTTGGTCCCCCAGAAACAAACTCTACAATATAAGAGCCGGGCCCGTACTCGCTTGCCAATTCGTCCGTCATTTCCCCGAGGTAATCCCCCGTAGGGACTCTGTACAAACCACCACGGTATACGTACAGGGTCGAGTCGGTATCATAATAAATTACTTGGCCTCCTAAAGCATCTAGATGTTCATACAACTTTAATCTAGCCTGGGCTGTAGTGTAGGCCGCAATCACAACATTTACATTTCTCAAAGGTTCCCCAACCTCTTCGAGATACTCCCAACTAACAACCACTACCGTCTCATTAATTATCTGAATCCTGTTGACTTTTACTTCTGGGTTTGTCATCATTTCAAAGAGTGTTTTGGGATCTCTTACAATCATTGCCTTAGTTTGGTTCTCCCTCTGTCCGAATTTTCCCCAAAATGAATTTAACATTAATTTTGCCAATTGCCTCAAACCCCCGTTTTTAGCAATTTTGTCTTTGTCTAATTTAACTCCCTCGTGTTGGAAATAGTCTGAAATGTACTTTTCTTTATCATGTTCAGTCTTACACCAAGAGGGATAGCCTGAGGCTTCCTGCTTGATTTTTAAAAATTGATTTATAAAATTTGTAAACAAACCTCCATTTTCATAAGTGGCTACCTCGTACTCCCACAACTCGTACATGTCCAGCACAACGTAACCTTTCTCTATAGCTTTCCTTATCTCATCCATGGTCCATGTTCCTACCATTGCCCTTTCCTCACTCTCATGTTCACAATCTTCTTGGTTTAATGTTTCCCCACAAGTTTTACACAAAACAAACATTAATTTATTATTCATTTTAGCGGGGAGTACGGGGTGGTAGAGATCTCGAGGTGGCAGAATCTTGCATTTTAACAAACCATCTACCTGCATACCTCTCTGCCTGCACTCCCTATCTCCCACATAGATTGTAGGGTGGCCCAAAGGATATTTTCCATATTTATTTACATATGGGTAGAGGGAACATACATCAACATACTGGATTGTTTCTCCCTCTTTACATTTATGATATGTTTTTGTATTGCCCGTTCTGCCTCCAAAGAACGCTTGCCTAGGGTCAAGGGGAAGATTGTTGAGAATCGGGAGGTTATTTAAATGTTTAAGTTTGTTATCTTTTTTTAATGCTCTAAATTCACACTCCCACATTTCTATAGTTTTGTAGTCACTCATTTTTGCCATTTTTTTCAAAGTTCTTTCATACCTTAAGTCGAGTGAATCAGAGGGATCCTCCTTCAGAGGAGCCTCTCTGTTATAAGGAAAACATTTCGGGCACCCGTGCCAGTAACACCCGTGAAACTCGTAAATTCTCTCACCGTCAAACCCGTCTACTTTCATTCCATTAATTTTAGCTTCTCTGCCCCGGCCCGCATGTTGAATCTTTACTCCGTGTTTCTCCTCCTCCCATGTTAACCATTGTAAAGCAACGGCTGACTGATTGTCAGTCAGTCTGTACCCGTTTTTAGGAATCAAACCTATTGTGTTTGGTTTTAGAAAGTTACGCCGAAAAGCTAAGTTACAGGCGCTGGCAATAGTTACAGCCTCGAGGAAAGGATCTACGTTACATTGTTCAAGAAGCAAGGCTCTAAATTTTATACACGCTTGGGCTAGGATTTCAACGTCAGAGATACAATACTCCAAGATTTCCTTTTTAAAATCAAACACGTAGTTACTCGCCACTTGCTCGTCGTACCAAATCTCGAAAGCTTCGTGAGGTTTCTCAAACATTGATTCCGGGCAGTAATACTTTTTGTCGGGTATCGGGCCTACATAATTTTGATTTGCCACAGTGTTAAAAAGATGCGGGAAATAACCTTTCTTTTTCTCGGGAGGCAGATCAAAAGCTTTAGGGAGCGCTGCGAGGGCCATAGGAAAATAACTAAGTGAGTCAACAAATCTCAAATTGTCCAATTCCATAAGAATGATTTTAGTTCCCCTCATTACCAGCTCCGGCGTGAATTTTGTTTCTTCCATGATGTACTTTAACAAAAACTGAAAATCAAATCCTTGCCCGTTGTGAGCAATCACACAAACATTTTTAAACTGCTTTCTAACACTCATTACATAGTCTATAAAATCTTTAACCGGGTCAGAGTTGAAGACTCTTGTACGGTTGTTACACATCGTACAAATTTTACCATCGATACACTGATTGCAAAACTGCTGGGAAACACACAAGTTTACTTTATGTACTTTTTTATCTGGATCTGAGGGGAGTGACTCGTCCTGCCTTGTTTCAAAGTCAAAGAAAATAAACAGGAAGTCTTTAGATTTAGGTTTTCCTTTATTGGGTTGCATGTAGCATTTATGATTGGGATCTTTGAACGCTTCACAAGGTTTACAATAAACTTCTCCGCATACGTGAGCTGTCTTACGTTTTTCTGCATAAATAATTTTGTTACAGTCAAGACACTTTTTTATTGTTTTACATTTGTCAACCTGATGGGCAATAAAACAGTGCTGGTTTCTCAAAGTCATGTTACAGTCCGGGCAAATTATTCCCCCATGTTCAAGTTTACAGGGTGGAGAGATAGTTTGGCATTGAGGACAAATATTAGTACATCTGTGCTCAGCTTTGTGATCATAGGGGACATGACAGGCTTCGCAAAAGTAGTTGCAGACAAACGCAGCGGTCAAACTGTTGATTACGTTATAGTGCCGATTGTGAAAGAGCAAGTTAATTTTAAATTTAGGATTTTCAACACGGCCTTCAAAGTAGACATCTCGGCCTTTTCTATCATAATTATAAACTGTGATTTTGTAATCTTTTAACAAGTCTTGAATTTTTTCCAATTCGGGGATTCCTGCACCTTCCTCAGAGATCTCTACCCTAGCCCGCCGAATAAGTTCCTTGGCCCTGAAAGTTTGTCTTTTACCCTTGTCCTGACGTATTGCTTTATACTGAGGATCATTAGTCACTTTAGCCATAGCCACTACCAAAGCCCGAGGAAGACACAAGTTGTCTTTATTATTAATTACAACAATACCCCGTCTCGATTTACATTCCTCGACAAAGGTGTTGTAAAAGCCAGGTCTTACTCTCCCAGGACGGCCGGAACCCACAGGGAGATTAACTCGGGTACATTCCACTTTAAATGTGTCGGTAGATTTAATAGTTTCGGAATTTGATTGAACAATTCCCCCGAAAATTTGCCAAAGGATATCTTCATTAATTTCACCTGCGGGCCGAAAAGCAATATACCCGGGCTCTGTACTTTTTAAGTTTAGAGATTGTAGTGTAAATCCAAGCTGATCATTTTCATAGGCTTGGCCCTTCATCTCATTTACAATTTTGGCAAAACCTTGTCTGAGCCAATCAATTTCGTTTGTTTTTGCAGGAGGTTTGGTGAATTTGAAAATAGTTTTTGTTCCGTAAAGTCTAAAATGTCTAATATATGTATCATCGGTACTTATAATTTCAACAGGGTTTCCTGCCATTTTCCAATGGCGAAGGTAATCTCAACACATACAAAATAAGCCAACAGATACGCCGATAGCAACAATCAGTAATGGCTCTTACCTGCACGAAGGCCAGAGGCAGAGTGATGGAGTAACAATGTTAATTTTTGTTCTCTGTATTTGTGTAAGCCAATCAGAGCGCAGAACGCTAATTATAACCATTAGCATATATCCTTATTCCGACCAATCACGTAGAGATTGCTGATCACATTATTTGTTATGTTACAGGACCCCACCGCACCCCCGGCCCCCCCGCTCACCGACTCCACCAGTACCGCGCCGCCCCCCGCTCACCGACTCCACACACCCACGGCTCCACCGCACCAGCGATGGCGCACACCTGCACCACCTGCCACCTGCACCACCTGCCACCTGCACCACCTGCACCACTCACCGATATGTACATCACTTTGATATAAAACTGTAATTATTCACCACACTCTGTGTCTTGATTACCTGGGGTGGGCTCTGAGGTGTGACGCGCGGGCGCTGAGGCGTGACGCGCAGGTCTGCGCAGTCACTCACTCTATATATAATTACCATGTATATTTAATTACTATGCATATATTATTACTACACTCTGGGAATTTTCTTAAGTTGGCAATAATTTCCATCATGGCCTCCTCTTTTTGGCGGGACCATGGGCGCAGCCATCTTGGAAAAGGGGTGGGGCTTAATTAGGTCATGTGACCTAATTAGACCAATCATATGCCAGATTTTAAGCCCATAAGCGCAATGTTGGGGCCGAAACACTGGGACTCCTACTATTATGTATTTTTTGTTTGTATTGAACGAACCCGCTATACTCCCCACTTCTACATAATACTGTTCTTTATATTTTGGGGTTTTCCATGAAACATATTAGAGGTATCACGCCAATCACTTAATGCACCTACTTAAAAAAATCGACTGGTCTTCTCCAAGCCCCCAGGTTTGTTCTCGCGATACAACTTAATCATACAATAAATACCCTTTCTCGCCTTACGAGTTTCGCACCATCAAGGGTTGAATGTGTTTTTTTAATTTTAAGGCTATTTAGCTGGAAAAAATGTATTGTAAACTCCTTTCTATGCACCTCTGAAACGTTGATTTACGATTAAAAAGAAAGAACATACAATCATAGTTAGTATTTAACTACTAAATTAATGGCTCAACGGAAATCCAATGCATGTTTCTGTTGTGTTATGTTATTAATATTACAAATGAGGAAATTAACAATAGTTTCAATATGATCCGTTTGTACGTGGCTTAGATTATACATATTTTTAACGGTTACTTTCACCTTAGTTAAGAATCGAAAAGATAAATAATTAGCACATTCATACAGTGTGGTAGAACATTCCCAGAACGGTTTAATAGTTTTAAACCATAATAGCTACAACACTAAAACTTGGTATATAAATAATAATCATAAAAATCTAATTTTTGAAGCTACTATAAGGTTTTAATCACATCAGGGGGATGGCCCACGAGGAGTAAGAAGAAAATCTTAAATTACAGCATAGGTCAAGATGTAAATCAAATTAAAGGTCTTAATTAGTAGAAAGAAATGCCGCAAATTTGATCTCAAACGGACCGCTTAGTCAGAAATGGCAGCCGGTCAAAGTGTAGATTTAAGTGCTTTAGTAAAATTGTTATTAATCCCGAGATAAAGGTAATCTAGAGGACTTATTTTTGGAAATGACTAATATTATGTAAGATCTTTAAAATTGTGTGTAATATGGCGTTCGCTTACCATCAGATATTGTAGACGACCCTCATGGAAGTCTGGCATATTTTATAGTAAGGATAGGCCATATTAAATATAATTTTAAAGTTATTATACAGTATTATTCATTTCCAAAAACTGATCCTCGAATGGACCTGTATATCGGGAATAACAACAATTTTAATATTAGCTAATAGCACTGAACATTTAAACATTTTGTTACACAACTTTGGTGTAAAAGTGTTGAAGTCCTCCACTATTAGCTATTTAAAACTATCCAAACTAATGTAAACATTTACCGGCTGCCATTTCCTACCCAGCGATCCGTTGGAGATCAAATTTGTGGCATTCTTTTTCAGTAATTAAGACCTGTAATTTGATGTACAACTCGACCTGTGCTGTAATCTTAGATCGTCTTCTTACTCCTCGTGGGCCGTCCCCCTGATGTGATAAAAATCTCATAGCTGCTTCAAAAATTATATTTTAATGAGTAGTGTTTATATACTAAGTTTTAATATTATAGCTATAATGGTTAATAAAATATTAAACCGTTACGAGACTTTTCTACCACACTGTATATTTGATATATTTAATCCATGCCTGTATTACAATTTATCAATGAACTGTTATTGCAAGATTACAATTATAAAACTTCCAGGCATAATTAAATCCTCAAAATTAATAGCTTTGTAAGTTCATAATGAAATTGTATAAATCGATTTGAATGTTAATTTATTTATCTTTGAAATATTATTGTATAACACTCTGGGAAAATCGTATGTTATTTGTTGTCAATTTTCAAATGTTTTGATAATGTTATAATTGTGTTTTAAGTAAAATAATAAACAAAATGCAACTCTTTACAACTGGTTTATTTTAATTTTGTAGAAAATTAGTTTATTTGCAGAGTTTAGTAACACATACCAACCGTATTTACAAATAACGACCCGAAACCACATACTCTATCCTGATACGGCTCAGTCCCTCTCGCAACGGTGCATTCTAATACCAGAAACTCGTTTTCAATATGCCGATTGAACGATTCTCAATTTTACATCACCCGCCCAAAGAACAAATTATCTTTATTACTTCTCTTATTTTATTTATCGAATGAGCTTGAAACAAAATGTCACAATGCACAAAGTTCTTGCCGAATTTCTGGATTTTTTAACGTTCTGTAGGTACCCCACAATTAAATCGGAAACAAATCCTGGAGAACTCGAGTTTAGTTTAGCTTTGAAAATGTGTTTGTAATCTGTATTCGAGAACACATGGAGTTATGGAATATGGAGTGTACGAGATTGATTATTGTCGTGTCTTCATTGAACTGGAGTTTTATTAGGTCTGTAATCTTAAATCCTTTATTAGCAGAAATTAAAATATTTTTCCGTTCTTTTGAGAGGATCATGAAAGGGGGTTGTTAATTATTCTTTTCATTCGTTTTTAGATTGAAATCTTTCAGCAATATTTTAAGTACTTAAAATGCTTGAATAATATTTTGACTTTAGTGATACGCCTAGTAAACCAGCTGAGAATCATAATATCGTCTTGAACATATACAGTATGAAATTCAATCCTGGTAATGGTGAGTTTGTATTATTTGAGAAGTTTTTGTAAATAATATATTTTTATAAAAATAGTTAGAAAGCATTTGTTAAAGACTTGTCACAAGGTGATACAGAACTAGTAAAAATTATAAAATGATGGTTTTATCTTCATAAAGAGCCAAAATACGAAACCAAACGTTTGACACCTACTCAGGTAATACAATGAACAAATAACCATAAATTATATTTTTCTCAGTGAAACTATTTTAAGAGATTCAGAAGGAAATAATTAAAATATAAGTGAACATTGAACTTCAAATTAGATCTCTCCTTTAGCAGTAAACAGTTACAAATCCAACCTATAGCAAACAAACATCGAAATCAA
Organism: Allygus modestus; assembly: GCA_963675035.1. Classification (NCBI taxonomy): domain Eukaryota; kingdom Metazoa; phylum Arthropoda; class Insecta; order Hemiptera; family Cicadellidae; genus Allygus; species Allygus modestus. The sequence continues at coordinate 74,761,478 of OY776111.1, read as the reverse complement.
ATGTGACGGGCAGTTAGAAGTGACTTTATCATGCAATTATCTAATTTTAACTGTCGTTTAAGGACAGACTTGCAGATATGAGTATTTTAAAACCTCGCACATCTTGTTCACAATGCTTGTCTGATTATTTTCAGTATTACTATATATATATATATATATATATATATATATATATATATATATATATATATATATTATTTAGATACACTAAACCGATTGATACTTTTTCATCATGAAGAGACGTCAACATTATGTAAGATAAAAGAATATCTTATGGTAATTATAGGATTAAAATATATGATTGCAATGCACGTTGTCGCAATCCCAACCTTACAAATTATAATAAGTCCGGAAATGGTGTGAACTTTAAGTTAAGCTAATCTTTGATTGAATACAAACCTTAATCGGTTGCAATTTCCGATTCCTGGCGATAGGAATTGTGTTCTGCGAACAGATAACATTAATTTGACTGTAGATTTCCCAGAGGCAATATATAAATGATCTTTAAAATCTTATTTTAACTTTCTAAAAATGTTCCCTTAGTTTAAATTTTGTAGCATTACAGCAACAAAAAAACATTTATTCCTAGTAACTAAGCTGATAAAGAAGCTACTTTACTCTTTTAAACGACTCTGCATATTTTTAAGTGTTGGATACGATTGTCATTGGTTCTTTCTTCAACCAACTGAAGAAAACTTGCTAGTTGTAATTAAAAACAACACAAGTAAAAACAGCACGCACACTTACAATAGACTTAAACGATCAACTTTCAATTTTACGTTCTAACCCAACTGGAAATCATTTAATTTATTAATTAATCTAAAAACAGGTTTAAATATTTACATAGGACAGTGATGGATACATTTCATATTTAGTCAACAGTTTTCCGATACTTTCTCAGTTAATCTTTATTCCTAACGTCTTAAAATGTTGAACTCATTTCGCAAGGCATTTTGTAAGGTGACAACTTATGCGATAACGGAGTGGTTGATGAAAAGAGGTTTGACCAAGTTTTACATGGGTCTGGTTTAATATCTTAAACAGCGATGGACACTAGGCAAATAATATTTAATAAATATATTTGTTACCAAGTTATATTAAACAGAGTGCAGCGGCTACAGCCTCTAACTACTGTTTATGTTTTATTGGATCTATTGTTTACAATTCACCCCTGATTGCAGTTGATAAATATTATAAACAATTAAAGGGGATCATTAGTTCATTATACTGTTTTAACATTTATTTTGTACTTTAAGGTCCTATTAAAGGAGAAATAAGGGTAAAATGTCAATATCGGGCTCCGTGGCGATATTCCCTATCTCCAAGCTTAATTGCAAATTTATTAATAAACTATGTCAGTAGAAATAAACAAACTACAAATATTTATGGAAGTTTTCATAATGCAAACCAACTAGTAATTTTATTTTGTAATAAAAAACAACATTAGGAAGTGCTACATAAAGGCAATCTACAGAAATATAAGGGGAACTGGCGTGCTTAAGAATTGTTGGTTAAAGTTGAGCAGGAAGAAGTCAGTACGATCTCTAAGTTAATATTGACAGAGGGCTAATCATATCCAACTCTGATGACAACCTCCCTAGTATGAAGTAAGCACGATCTCTAAGTTAATATTGACAGAGGGCTAATCATATCCAACTCTGATGACGACCTCCCTAATATGAAGTAAGCACGATCTCCCGTAGACCTCAGCTACTTAGCTATACAGCATGGTTACGAACTCCCGTAGACCATAATTAAACAGTATGTTATACTGACAGCGGGTTATAGCTATGTCAGAAAATTTCTATTCTTCACTTAATTACAAGTAGCGGAAATTTTAATTCAGTAATAATGATTGTATTAAGGAAAAGCGAGATTTAAGCTTTCTTATATATTTTATGCTTGATCATAAATGACTTATAATGCGTTTACCAAGATTGCTATCGTTACCGATGAATGTATTTAGTTTGCAGATCAAATATATTTCACTTCTTAAAACTTGAATTTTGCTAGATCATTTTGCGAATCTTACTCACTGACTTTCTTACTTTAATTTATTTTTACCGGCAACTGTTTCATCAGCGGTTGGTTAAACCGTCTCTCATGTTCAACTGGCGGTCAACCACTTTACGGTTTTCTTACGGCTACGACTCCGGCCAATATTCCAGTGCCACGAAAGGTGCAGATGAGTGTGAAATACCTGGGATGTTTTCATGTTGTCTTGCATACTCTACGTTGTGATCGACTATGAAAATTTTAGAAATCCGTGGTGCCCGCCATCTGTAGGTAATAACTAGCAAATGTTAAGACTGAATTTGATTTAGCCGTTTTTATAAATGTCGATACAGATTATATACGCTTATTTACTCCACTAAATCAAGCTAGTCTCGTATCGATGAGTGAGAAGTCAAACCGACATATATCCAGTTGAGAGTACAGTACGACTATTTACATTTATAATGTGTCTATCATGGCTTAATCCTCGGTGTCCTTGAAGTCACTAATGCTTCTTAGAGGTGAATACCAAAATAAAGAGTGTTGAATATTGAAATCAAAACAAATTTTGAATCGAAAAAAGGTTTAATCACTGGGTGCGGATCAAGATTAATACATTATAAATTATAAATAAGTCTGACCTTCCCGATGATTAGTTGCAACAGATTGAGTTTAACATTGGCAATAAAAAAAAGGCTGGGGAAATATTACATTTTCCCCTTTAGGTAAGATCACGTGTTATTACGGGCTTCATCCCCAACCTAATTAATACCTTTCTCGAAAGTTCCTTTAATGGTGTACTTTTATAAAAAAACAGTAAACCCTATAAATCAATCTATACTACCTATGCGCAGAAATATTCTTTTTACAGCTGCGTTTTAGGCAGCGACCCTTGTTTTGTAAGTACATATCAAAAGTACTAAGCAATCAATTATAAAAGTGTTGTATTAAGTATACAAATACAAGCCCAAATCAAATGAAACGGTTAGACATTAATCACAAAACAAGATATCAACAAGCAGTTAGTGTAACGCAGCTTAGTGTAATTATAGAGCAAATAGGGCCATTGGCCACGTAGTTTGACAATTAACGGGATCCAGGCTGCTTGTATATTCCAAACACCACTCGGTGCGTTCCATCAACTCTGCCCAGTTTAATAGTCAGTAAAGCTTTATTACGACTGCCCACGCACAAGGCAACGTTTATTATCAATATGGTTGCCGACAGTAAACACGTTAAAACTAAACAAAAACATTGGCATATTATGATTATTGTAAGTGATTCATATTTCCAACATAGATCACAAATCCTTTTAAAAATACATCAAATCGTATAAAGTATAATATAGTATCTACATTTTACGTGATGAAATTGTAATTTATTTCATTCCTAGCCATTATGTGTTTTGCAAATAATAAAAACTAGCTCAGACCGAGCAAATTTGTTCCATCTAGTGCCTGATTAAAACAATTTGTCTTGTCATTTTAGTAGTTTGTGCTCTCAACTCATAACACACATGTTGATACTTTAAAACTGTGTTTCGTTGTATAGATAGCGGTTTAAGAACGAAATTGTATTAAATTGATATCCTTATTGGAATAAACAATCATTATGGCCATTAAGGTCGTGTCCTTTAGAACGAGAGTAAGAAAAATTGAAGACAACGTTACACAACTATGGATCGGGGCCGTTTATTGGATACCTCAATCGTGAAAATCGTTCAGGAGTCACGGAGGAGTTATGTTCCCAAAACATTGTCTGCATTCGCGTATTACAGACACCGATTATAACAAATTATTTACTGACGATAGTTACAATTCTTACCAGGCGTAGTTTTAATGGAGTTAACTTTAGGGGAGCTATTGTGTAAAAAACATTTGTACAAATATTTTCTCTTAAAAGTAACTATTATCAGTTATGAATATCAGTTGCACTTACAAGTGTAGGGTTTTTTATTTTCACGCATGCTAATTAACAAGTACTAAAGTCAATGTTTAAGATGAATTCTATTTCATAAGGTGGCAAGTGGCAACCGTACTGCATTTATTTTATTCTGTGTCAACCGATTAGCTTTGTTCTAATTTGTTTAATACATTTTATTTGCTGAGAGGGGGATGTTGCGTAGGCCTAAATGCTTAATGGGATCTATTTGAGAAGCAAACAGTTATCTATTGTTTTATTTGATTTACACATTTTAACTATGTAAAATATTTGTGACTAACGGAAAATTTGACGAATACCCGACAAGAAACATGTTCACGAAACATGTTGACAGTGTTTGGACATAACAAAATTTTTGAGGAAGGACCCTCTTAATTATGTCCAATAGTTATAACAGATTGCCTGCACAAATCAGAGCAAAATTAATATAAATAATTTTAGAAGAAACGTTAAAAAATATTATACTTTCTTGTAAAGCGACCCTGCCTAATAAGTGAAGTCGGGTGACCTACTCATTAGGCAGAACATGTTTATACAGATGTTTTAAAGATGTTTTTACAGTTAAATGGCAATTTATTGATTTGAGTTTTTATGTATAATATTAATTAACGTGTCCAATTTTGAAAAAAACTAATGAAACGAATAAAGTGTCTTTTGACCTATTATTTAATTCCAAATCCTGGGTTGTGTTGAAAATACAAACTACTAACACTCTGGTTATGGAACACTTTATTAATTATTCAAAAGTCGAGTAAAGGTAATTTGATCATTAAATATTTATTTATCATTTGCCTGAGTCAAATTTATCTGAAAGTTGTTATTTAGCCGAGAATTTTCAGTGTTGTAGTTGTAGTGGAGCCTGATCGGTAGTGCAGGACGCGTACTTGTTATTCCAGACAGTAGCCCGGAGCCACCGCACTGCGCCCGGACAGTCCCTTCCGCCATCGCAGTCTTGTACAAACAAGGCCAAACACCCGCGTGAGACACTGTTGTTTAACTAATGTGGGATTTAATATACAATTAAAAATATTAAGTTTTAACAATTACAAAACAAACTCACTGTTTTTAACTTACAGTTCAGTGTGCTGTGTATTGTGGAATTATGCTGACCAAAACGACTCCATTGTCTAACAAGAATAGCTTAATGAAGTCGTATTACACTATTAAAAAGATTAAAATACCTGGTTGTCGAGTGATGCTATGTAATTGAATTTATTAAATTACGATTGTTTCGGGAACATGTTCCCTTCTTCAGATCTTCAGAACATCAATCTTCATCATAAACAGGAAAAAACATTGAAAAACGCACATTGAAACAAAGGATTTAATTAAAAAAAATTAAAATGTGTCACATACGCGCACTGCTCGGTTGACATGTCCGGTCTCTGCAGTGTGCGTCTGTGGCCACATTTTAATATTTTTTTAAAATTAAATGTTCCTTTGTTTCAATGTGCGTTTTTTCAATTTTTTTACCGTTTTGACGACCTCTAAATGAGTGAAGATTGATGTTCTGAAGATCTGAAGAAGGAAAGATGTTCCCGAAACGATCGTAATCTAATCAATTGGATTACATAGAATCACTCGACAAACAGGTATTTCAACCTTTTTAATAGTTATAAAAGTGATTCAGAGACTAATCAAAAATCGTTAAGAAACGACTCGAATAAAAGAAAACAATTTATCAACGTAAGTGACAAAGTACCCACATAAAATCAATCCCTTATCAACTCCATCGTAAGGGTTTAAGTGAAAGTGAATTCTACATTACACCATTTATTTTTGGATAAATGAATGAAAAATTATGATAAGTTAGAAACATATGCTGGTATTTAAATATGTGACGTAAAAAATAATTATCTATATTATAAAAAAATGACTGATTCCACAAACTCCAACCTGTGATATTTGTAATTGAGTGATGCGTGTTATAAAATTACCAAATCAAATTATTTTCATATATGTAAAAACAGGTGGGAATATGCATAGCACTGACAAACACTGAATTCGAAAATTCGAAATTTGGCATAAGAAACATTATCACAGTGAAAGATTTGTTTCGAAATGTAACAAATTATGAGACTCTAGCTAATAAGTGCAGCACAGAACAAAGTTAAACATCAAGCCGATTGGCTCAGTTACTGTCGAGATTTATGTATGTCTTATTTCGATGACCAGTGTGAGGAAGAGGGTGAGTTGGGAGGTGCAGATGTGGTAGAGGAGGTAGATGAGTGTAAGGTAGGCAAAAGGAAATATAGCCGGGGTAGATTGGTTGTCGACACCTGGATCCCCGGTCTTATCGAAACTATTCCAGAAGGCTCTCAAAGAGGTGTTATCCAAATAACAAGCGTGATGCAGCAACGTTTATTCCACTAATCATCAAACATGTATTGCTAGGAACACCCATTGTAGCAGATCTACGGAAATCCTAGTTTGGATTGACCGATGGAGGATACGTTCATTTCTCGGTAAACCATTTTAGGAATTTCTGACATCGTTGACCGGTGAAAATACGCAGACTATTGAAAGATCTTGGAGAGCAGTAAAAATAAGTCTGAAGACAGGAATACGTTCCGAGCATGTCTATATAATCGCCGACCATCTGTGTGAATATGTATTTAGGAAAGAGACGATACTCTCTGGAAAAGATGTTCTTTTTATATTCCAACAGGAAGGTATATCCTGGAAACCTATAAAAAAAAACTGTTTTGTTTGTTTCAATTTTTAATTTTGTGTTTGTAAATAAACTTTTTTTGTAATGTTAATTTTATTTTTTATTGAAAAACTAACTAAAAAACAAACATGACGACATAATTAACATACAGATGATGATATTTTACGATTGATAAAACAATCAAACTAATCGGTATACTGACAAATTTCATTCAGTTTTATTTATCGTCCCACTTATGAAAGTGTTCACGATTCATATCCTTATAGATTTTCTGTACAACTAAGAACACATATACACACTCACAGGAAGCAAACATCATCCCACTCCATAGCAGCTGGTTATCCCTATTTCCTCTTCATTTAGTCAAAGTGTCAATACAGTACTTAAACCTAGTCAGCACTTAGAGCAGAACAATTTGGACGGATATTTTATTGACCATCATAAAATCTAAACACCCAAAGAAAAATTAGCTTTTAAAGTTTATGGCAATACCAGTAGCTCAAAACCGATATCTCTACTTAATTATAATCAATGCCATTTACATTATATTCTTAGAATATAAAGGCTCTCACAAAAAAAAACTCAAATATTATAATATAGTTTAAGTTGTTATAAAATAATTAATTCAATGGTAAATAGTTAATGAGCGGAAGGGAGCAGACTGAGACAGAGCAGATATCAACAGCGCAAACTTGCAAAGACCAGTCGACTGTAGCGCTCTGGGGCCAAGTCTAACATTCGCCACCGTTGATAGCGCCGTTGGCTTGATCCAACACAGCAACACGTTAATTATTAATAAATATAATATATACAGGGTGAGTCAGACCACCCGTCCAGCATGTATAACGGGAGAACGGTTTGGTCTAAAGTCGTCAAACAAAATTCTTCCCACTAAAACGCATATGGGCTATCTATTAACAATATTTTCATCAAAATCTATGTACAGAATGTTCCAAAACTGAAGGTCACGGGTTAGAGTCTCAAAATTTGCTTATGTAAACATAGGGAATATTATACATAATTTTAAAGGTATAAATTTGCATAACACTTTTGCATCTATTCTGTGTCCACATTCGTTTTATGTGTTATGTACAATTAACAAGCATTTCATATGGAAAAATAATGTTTCTTGCAGATTGCAGAAAAACGAAAAGAGATACAAGGTTGGTGTAAATAAAAAAGTTGCTAGGATTTACAAGACCTTTTCAATGGTACGAATTTTGACGTACGTTACCATTTGACTTTTTCGAATTTTGGGCATATAGGCATTTTCAAAATAATTTTTTTTAATATAGATTTTCTCAAAAAAGCCTGTCATGTAGCATACCAGAGTAAAGCTGAGTTTATCACGAGTAAGAAATTTAAGTTGAAAAAAAGATACGTGTAGTGGTTTAGAAAATACAGGTAGTCCGTAAATGTCAATATTTTACACAAAAATGGCAGCCATTTTGAAACGAATAAGATAAGTGAATTCTGTTTTCGCCAAAATGTTTATTTTAATAAGGCCTTTAAAATTATGTTTAATATTCCCTATGTTTACATAAGAAAATTTTGAGATTCTAACCCGTGACCCGTTACTGTATATGTTTTGGAACATTCTGCACATAGATTTTGATGAACATATTTTTAATAGATTGCCCATATGCGTTTTAGTGGGGAAGAATTTTGTTTGACAATTTCAGACGAAACCGTCATCCCGTTATACATGCTGGACGGGTGGTCTGACTCACCCTGTATACAGTATGTGATGCAATTTTAAATGTAAACTCAAATTAAACTACATAATTGCCTTAGTCATCGAGCATTAAAAATAAACAACGTTTTAGTTATGATGGCACAGATTCTACCTCTTGAAAATCCTACCTACCTTTCTTCAGTATACGTAGAATTTCAAATATGCTGTATCCCCCATTACAACTGAATATGGCCTGGTTACTTCGAGTATTTTTCTGAATAAAGGAAATAGGCCTCAGTTGCATCCACAGAATAATATGATGTGTTACAACCGCATTTTGTTTACATTTGTTTTATTGAAAATCACAATAGTATAAGATAAGGGTCTTCAATTGACAGTAGATGAAGGAAATGGGAAAGCGTGTCAATAAATGTTGTTACGCAATATAATGTGGCCCAGCTAAATTTTTCAAAAACAATTGTTATGATTGTTCGTTGATTTCCACCGTTTCTCATACTAACTCTTGGTGATTGGTTGGGAGAGCTTGCTATGTTCAACAAGAACCACGGGAAGTTCAGATAATATACCCTTTAACTGGTCCGTGATGATTGAGTCATTACGTACTTTTTAATTTATAAATCAATCATATTTTCAGAGAAGGAAAGCTGGTTAGCGAAATGTCCTTATAAACACAGAAAAGGTTCTGGAGATAAAAGCAAAAGGATTATAGATTAAACAATGAATCAAGATATGTTAAATTATAATAACTTAAACTTAACTGTAAAAACTTAAACTTCATCTGTATGTTTACTGTGATTAACTGTGATTATAACTATAATAACTCAAAGGGCAATTATTTTTTCTAGCAGTATATGACTAAGTCAAAAGTATCCAAGTTTTGACAATTATAGAAGTCTAGAGAATCCTTATAACAGGTGTTTGGTGCAATTAACTAACTAACTAACATACTAACCCGGCTTTGTTTGATGTATTTAGAAGATCTGTATATGGTGTAAGAAAGGAGAAGAAATGTACAGAAGTTCACATTTATTCTGGCACTAGGGTATTGGGTATTACGTCCTTTGATTAGAGTTGGCGAAAATCGTCATTAATGTAATATACGGGGTTTTCAAACAAAATATTTTTTTAATTTATTTAAATATTTTCTAGATTTTATTAATAAATTGTACTTCTTTTGTATGCGATTAATCAATTTTCCAGATGTATATATAAAATTGATCTTTCGTACAAAGTTGTTCGATGGATATGGTGTAGTATTTAAAAATATTATTTTATTATATTTTAGTTCACTTGATGAGATTCTGTAAGTTTGCTTTTATTTTTAAGAAAAAAATTTGCCAACTCAAGTACATAAATGCCGAATACCGTTAATATTTTTGAATCTTTAAAATAGTTGTAACATGATTTCGTCCGTGGTATATTGTAAATAAATCGGATTGCTAATTTCTAAAATTATTATTTTGTTCTCAGATGAAATGCCAAACCAAATTGGTAAAAAATAGGACAGTATGTTTTGAAAATATGCAAAATATGTTATTCTTAAAATTTCTCTACTTAGACATTTAGACAAAACTCTTAAACAATAACAACATGAACTTAGTTTTTAAGCTATTTTTTTCTCAATAAAATCACAATTTATATGTCACAATGAAATCAAAAAACCTATTTTAATAGGTTAACAACAATATCATGAAAACACTTTCTCCAATAACACGCAGGAAATAAAAAAAAAATAATGTCCTCCTAAAAATATAGTTTTTATATTGAATTCAAAGCTATGGCAATGTCTATTACCTCTTTTGAATTTCTATTGAAACTGAACTCGCATTATCATAACATACATATCACAGAGAAGTTCAGCTATTGTTGAACATTTGTGAACAGATTTCAACTATCCGTGTAAGTGTAAGGTAACGAACACAAGGTGGATCACACAAAGGGCATCAGAGCTCACAAAGGGAGGCGGAAGCGCCGCTCTGGCACAAGATGGCGGCTTTGTTCACCTAAACTTTCCTCACCTTTGTTCGTTGTTCCGATCTTGGTCAACAGCTATTATGATGGAAAACTTGTAAATTATGTAAAACTAATAACTTTAATGTCGATTTTAAGATTTTAATCTTAGTAGGGATTAGTTTAAAACAATCGACGAAGGAATGCGGTGACTAAAAAAACCAAATGTGTATGCTACATCCCCAAGCTACAAGTTGATTCTAATTTCACTTTAATAAGGCGTTTATATGTCATATAAAGTGGGATTGAGATTGACAATCTATTAAATATATAATATTATGGTAATTCTAAAGGTTAATTCGCCGGAGAAAGGTGAAATTAGTTCTTAACTCTGTCCATCTAAATAAAATAAATCCTAATATTATCAAAACAATAACAATTATCTCTATTAAAAACGCCAATCCTAAAATGTACGTATAAGGGGAAATCCACTTGTATGATCTCTACATGCCGCCTACAATAAACGCTTATTCTAAACATTATTTTTATACTGTATAGTAATGTGCTTGAGCTAGTAAAATACCAATTAACTATATTATGAGAAAATTACTTTGCAAACAGCTACCAGGATTTATTCATACTTTCTTGAGTGTACCTTATTGCCATATAATTTATCATAAAATGCAATAAACCATAATATATCAAGTCATTTATTTTGATTAGCTCAAAGCTCACTTATAGTTGAATTGGAATAAATTTTGATATTACATAATTTTGGTACTTCGCGACCGGTCAACACTTTGCACCTTTTTTTTAATGATATTTATAAAAAAGTCGAGGAAGGTAGTGCTGAACGCGATGAAGGTGTTTATTCGGCGCGGTGGTTAGTACCAACAGGTGACGCTAGAGAGCTCTCGGTCCGCGGCCACTTGACTGCTCTTCATTTGGACCACTCAGATCATTAGTAATAATTCAACATTTCTGGTGTTTCTGCCTTTATGTATTTTAACTAAAATAGTCAATTTTATTAGGAGGATTTTTACTTTATGACATCCTTACGCATAGTTACATTCTAAACACATTCATAAACATGTTCATGTCCTTAGTAAAATATCGTGCTAGATAGAAGTGGAATTCTTTTGCGGTTCCATAAACAGCCTACTGATGTTTACTTTAAAATTGTATTTATTGACTTCAACATTCTATTAAATGTGTTGACTAGACACGAAGCATTTACATGTTTGATTTGGAGAATTCCCTTATACATCATGATATATTTTATACTATCTGTTCCCGCAGGCTTCGCCCCGTAAATAATTTATACAAACTATGGCAGTTGTGTGTGCTGCATTCTGTGGTTAGCCCGTGGAACAACTAATACTACTACTACAGCTGTTTGAATTTTCATCAGCTCAAACAAAAATGGAAGTTCATAAGGAATACATGGGAAGTTTGAAACCCCGTGGGGCAAAGCCCTATAACATTTTCGCAACTTTAAAATGCCTATTGTTAATCGGAATGATCAAGTACCTCTCTGCAAAATTTCAGCTCAATCAGTCCAGTGGTTAGAGCGTGATTGAGCCATAAATACCTAAACAATCATACACACAAACTTAAAAACTTTCACATTTATAATATTAGTAGGATGGATATCAACAGCCAACGTTGTTGTTGAATGGGAATCCACACTTTGATAGCGTCATTAAAAAACCCACTAAGCTATTTTAGAGGAACAATGTCCTTCTTTCGACAGACCTGTGATGGCGGTTCCGTAAACTAAAATATATTTTTTGGGGGGAAGGGAAATCTATTTATATATAATAATCGCAGTGGATAGAATTTAATCATCTGAAAAAACTGTAAAACTAATTTTCAATTAAAGGTTTTGAAGTCATGTTTTAGATATCGTTTATGGTTATATATAATAACACTGACATGACTGGAAGGTAAGTAATACATGTTGAACTTCTTTAATATGATTAACAATTCTTCTTTAATACTCTTGAGCGTACTACGATTTTTATAAACCGGGAATTCCAATAATACCTGAACATTTTCAAACTCAGATAACTTTATAAGAAAAAACATTAACAATTAATTAATTATAACAGCCAAAATATTCATATAGCAGTGGTATTTTGTTTTATAGCATTCATGCTTGCTAAATGGCATCAGTTTTGCTGCTCTTAATTTGTGTAACAGTCGAAGTCTAAGGAAATAACAGCCGATAGATAGATGTTAAAAACTGTCCGGAATGTTTGGAAATTGTCGAAGTAGTGCTAGAGTAAGACACGTGATACAAACCTAAAAAGCCCATGGAAACACTTTAAACTTGCGACAGGAATCTTGAGAGAGACATATTTGACACAAATATACAATAATATATAAGAGCATTATTAGATATTATTATCACCGCTTTTCGCACGGTGATCTCGGCGTCACCGAAATTCAGAGGTATTTTGAAAGTCACATACGATATTACGTAACTATGACAATAATTAAACAAATAAATTTCTATAAGAATGAACATAGAACTTTAGTAGAAAAAAATTTAGAGCTAGAATGTATTTCAGTAGTGAATAAGCCTACGTGTGGGCCTTTTGTATTGGCTATCTTTATACTAGCTTTCAGCTCAATCGGTTCAGGAGTTTTTGGAAAATCTGATCGAGAGATGACGACGGTGGACGCCGCCTTAATGTTATAGTAGAATGGATATGTTCGTTAAAGAGCCAAGTTAGATATAATCCAAATATATAATCCAAATTAGATAACAAAGTGAGGCATTTTAAAACTTAAATATGTTTAGCTTAGTACGCTGCCTCTTAGCCGGTATGAGACACGCTATTGACTGTCAATAGATCTGTCACTGTCAGTGGCAATGTTGACCTGAGGCCGTATACCTGCCTAGCATTGCACACACCGCATCTGCAATGCCAACTAGTGCTCGTGTGGAGAAATGTTGTACTCTTGAATATGAATCCAGAATCCACGACTGTCCTACCTGGCGGCTCTGGAGCGGAATGTTAACATAGTAGTGCAAGGAAAAGAAGAATTGACTACAACAACAAATTAGCACAATTTAGGAATTTCGTCCAGATTTTATCAATACCTTCCTGTTTGACATGATATAAATCCTCTAAAATTGAAGCTGTGCTACGGCCATCATATTGGGAAATGACGGCCAATTTGCAGTTTTTTCGTATAACTTCTTAAATAATCGTGATAAAGAAGAAATTTATCCAATACAGAATTGAAAGCTTTCAATACAGTTTTGGTTATTATAATGTTATCTCTAACCCTAACGGGTACACTATCAACGATAATTGTATATTTATTTAATACAAATTGGAATAAGTGCAGTGTGCCATTTCATTCATACTCTCTGCCTAAGTGTACGTGATAAATATACAGTTTTCCGGCTTCGATCTCCCCAAACTTGACAGTATTGTTTGTCAGGTCAGGTAGTGTCGGGGTTTTCGATCTAATAATAATACTTTTTCCTCTTTTGTTTTATGTCTGCATTATTGATCAAAAACCTTAAAATCTCAGAAAAACTCAGAGATAAAATTATGAAACTTGGTATAAACATTTTAAGTTTATAAATTCTCAATGAAACTTGGTATAAACATTTATCTAAGAAGTTTATCAATTCTCTAACAGTTGACACGTGTAAATCATTCCGTGTCGAAGTGGCGGCAGTCTAAAATTTGCAATGTAAAAAATCACAATAAATATACAACTTTAAATCGTTTAAAAGTCAGTAACCGTTAGGTTTATAAACAATTATAAAAGAATTATATTTTGAAATATTATCAATTATCGTATCTTAAGAAATACATTAGACAACATTAATGATCTTTTGAAAGTTATATTACGAAAGTAGCAGGTTTTAGAGAATTTCCCTTATATGGAAGAAGCTATTACCGGAGACCTAGAATTATGGTAAGACCTAGGCCATATCATAACTTATGACATATCATAACTTATATGATAACTTTTCGTTTTGAGGTCCCCAGATGCCAAAAACACCATTCGTTCAAAACTGTATATATATATATATATATATATGTATGTATGTATATATATATATGTGTATATATATATATGTATGTATGTATGCGTCGTGGGGGGTGCGATAACTCTCGTAAAAATGGTCCGATTTTGATGAAATTTGGTACAAACATATAAAGCAGCATTTATGACTAAGTTTCGAAAACCAGCCAGATCGCTCTATCCAAAGGGGTATTTTGGGATTTTGGGGGGGGGGGGTTTGTACCCCAAAAATGGGTTGTTTGAGTTGTTATATGCAATATTTTAGTAAACCTAATTTTAGTTCTCACCATTTAAATTCAGCTTAAACAAACAAACAATTTGGTGTTTTGATCATTGATCTGCGTCAATTGGTTACAGAGATATTGAAAGTGCTAAACACAGTACGTTGTCCAATGTTATCCTTATGGGGAATAAGAAAAATTGAATATCTTGCATATTTATCAACTTATCCTGACGAAACTTGGTATATTGCTTCATACTGTTGTGCTCTATTAATATTTGCATGACAAAATTTTTTTGCCGATAGATCCCATAGCAGCAAACCTGCGTACTCAGCCCCCATGTTATTCTTATGGAGAGTAAGTAAAATGTTACCTCCCTTAATAATGAATATAAATTAATACAATTTGGTATGTGGCTTCACCTAGTTGAGTTATAAACAAATTTGCATAAAAACCCATTTTTTACCTTGTGTCTGCAAACCTGCATCCTCAGACGCCATGTTATTCTTATGGAGTATAATTAAAATGGCATAAATAATTTATTTATGAATGTATATTGATGAAACTTGGTATGTGGCTTTAAGAGGGGGCTCCAGTCCTCTGCGTCTACCTACTTCTCCCATAAGACGAATGTTAACTTTCAAAGTCCGTCGCTCCTCAACGGGTTGTCCGAAATTAATTATTTATGGTTCGTTTTAAAGATCAAAAATATATCTAGCGATTTCAGTAAGCAGAATTTCGTTATCATAAATAGTTCGCGCATAAAAAATTGTAAATATTGAATATTTTGAAATTTTATTAATCGATTATTATTTGCGATATCGAAATTCTGCTTACTGAAATTGCTAGGTATATTTTTCCTCTTTAAAATGAGCCATAAATCAACGATATCGAATAATCCGTTGAGGAGGAACGGGCTTAGAAAGTTAACATTAACATATACAACATATGGGCGAAGCAGGTAGAAACACGAAAAGTTTCGTCACTGGAGCGCCCCCTTAAGTGGTATTAAGGTAAATTATATGCATTGGAAATTCGCTGAGTATGCAGGTTTGCTGCTACGGGGGTATTTAATAAATATTTTAAATGTTTTGTTTATTTTTATTTTCGTTAAGAAGTCAATTTATTTTAGTTTACTGTATCAGGTGACAGACTAGGATCTTTCAGAGTACCAACGTTGAGTTTATCTGTTTTGTTTATACTTTTAATAACATATTTTCGTTATCGTGTCTCAGCTAGGAGCAAGTCATTATTATCCTGAAAGCAACAAAAAAAACAAGTAGTCCTGAGTTTTGATTTAACCGTAATAAGTTTTTGATCTAGTCTACTTCACAGATGTGATGAACAAAGCTATGGCCTTTCTAAAAAAATTATCATGGGTTTGGGACTGCCATTGATAGAGATTGGATGACTTATGTCACCGGATGATGAGAATGGAACTACATACATACGTTTATTTAATGTTTTTTAAATTACGTGATTTTAAATTATGAACACAGCAAATTAAACTTAAAACATAAAAATCTGCTTTCATATAAATAGTTACATACATTACAGAATATCTGACACTGAGGAGAATATGCTGTACAACATATTAATTTAGTCAAGCAAATATTTCACAGGACATAACAGGTTGTTTGAAGAGTCCAGAAACGGTCAAATCATTTTGAAATGCAATAAGTAAGAACAGTTAAACTTCCAAAATCAACTTTGGGATTATCAAACCATTTCCAGAGTATCATAAGACCCTCCACCTCCGCCTGCAATAGGAGAAGGAGCCAGAAGAAAATCTTTAAAGTAAGCAAAAGTTTGAATAACACATTGAATCAAAACCTCAGCAGGAAACAATGCCGCAAATCCGAACTCAAACGGACCACTGAGTCGGAAATTGCAGCCGGTCAAACTTTGCAATAAGTCCTGTTAGCGGCACTATAAAATGTGATTATTTCCTATACGATGGATCTTTTGAGCCCAGTTTGTAGTAGCGTATGTTCGAGACTATGTTTGACTTTTTAAATGAGGCACAATATGAAATGTACCTATAGTAAAACGTGCAAGACTTCCCCTAATGGAAGCTTATACCTTGACGGAAGCTTATACGTCATATATTTGGGATAGGCCGTATTGTACATTAATTTTACTGGTCTTGAATATTATTATACACTACCGCAACCGGACCTCGAAAGGACCATTCTATTTGAAAGAACTGATTTTAGAATGGCGGAATTGTGTTCTACTAACGCTTTAAATTTTATGTACGATTCAACCTATGCTTACGTTTAAGATGTTCTTCTGACTTCTTATGAGCAGTCCCAAGACTTGGAAATTTGGAATTCATTCAATTTTAAAAGTATTAGGCCGTTTCTAAACTTGTTAAACACTCTGTATGAAAGTTTATGAGGTACACGACAGCTTGGTAATAGGGGCAAAATCAATCGACGCTGCAAGGTCAAGCTTTAATTGTGTAATTTGTTTAAATAATCATATGTTACTAACGATTTTTAACCTGACTATTGTTTACATTTTATATTTTGTTCACCTTTTATCGATAATGCACGTGTTTTTACTTTGTTTGTATAACAATTTATATTGACACATTTATTTATTTGTTGAAAATACTGTTTGTTTTATTGAAGCGGTATTGTTCTTCTGGTCATAATGAGGGGAAAACAACTTCCACAACTGCTTTACTTAGTGAAGATACATTTTAGAATATTTGGCAGTTCGTGCACGTGCTGTACATTACTTGCCCAGCTTCAGGCAAGGTCAAGGGGCCAACATTGGAGAATCCACAGTCTGAGCTTCGATGAGTTTAAAATCCTTAAATGCTACAAATAATACAAGCTTTATATAGTATAACCAATAATTGGGAAAGATCATGTTTAAAACTTATAAGTTTGATAAATACAACAAATAATGACTTAGTAAAGTAAAACATGGAAAATTCACTGTGTAAAACTGCAACATGTTAAATTTGTCATGATAATTTTTAATAATTGAATATTTAATAATTAACTACAATATCCAACTTTTCACACACAAAAACAATTGCTTATTAAGTACTTTTTGCCCTGTATTTTGCTTTTGATTACTGTGTCTGCCATGAATAAGTAATTAAAAAAAGGAAAACTAAAATGCTTATTTTTTTGGCTGTAAGACCCGTTCACCGCATTTTCGAACGTTGGACTCTACAATGCTCTTACAACTTTTTCTGATTAAATTATTTCATTCGGAGAACCACGTAAATATTCTCTACAAGACATCGTCTAGAGACAAAAATAATTATTAGTGACTTTCGCGATTGAAAGCCATGATATTACATACCATTTAGATAAGATCATTACGAGTTAACTTTAAAAGAATTTCGGGTTTTCTGGAAAACGTCACCACGACTAATGGCTGGCTTGAAAAGATCTCCGGGAAGCAGGCAGATATTTACATTAAACTGGTATTGACCTAAATTCTTAAATTCTTACAGAGTGACCCTCTCCCTCCCCAAAATAGGTACATCTTTCTATGATTGTAAATATTTTAACACCACACATGTAATATATATCTTCAATTACAAGTGACACTCATATTTTTAAGTTGTATTGGATATAAATTATGTCAAGTAAACTTCTACATGGTTTCCTCTGTTGGCAAAACATAGACAATTCAGCTATCCAACTCTGACACTGTATGGGGAATTTCGTCAACTACGTTTGCGTAGGCTGCGTTATTTATTAATTAAAGTTCTTGAACACTTGATGTTTTAGGCTTACATACTTGGTCTTAGATGATTTCCAGACGAAAAATATCACAAAAATGTGAGGTCTGGGGACGTGGGTGACAGTTGGACCGTTCGGTCAGCGTGTGATGCCGTCATGTTCAATACACCGAACGGTTATAATTCAAAGGTACAGATTGTATGTATATCCGCTGAGGTAACATTCTTTACAAATTAAACTTTATACAAATGTCAATCAAAAAAATCTCATTTATAGTTAAATTTCAACAGTGATAGGAGGATAGTATTCAACCAGTACCACATAAACCACAACAAAAACTGCCAGTCGTAATGTTTTAATCACTGTGGGGCAGCTTTTTGTGCCACAGTTATTATGCCGCCTGTGCTGCCGAAGTGACCATGAGTGGGTGTTAGTACCAACAGGTGACGCCAGAGAGCTCTCAGTCTGCACTTCACTTGCATTAACTCAATCACTGGTACGTTTCACTCACTGCGCGTTATTACGTTAGCTTTATAGATTGACATCAACAAAATAACAAAATTAAGCTGTCATTTGTATATTTACGAAGTAAATATAATTGTCTTTTAGGGCTTTAACAAACACCCAACTTTAGGGTTGCCCTGAAAGTTTTAAAGTTCCAATGTTAATCGTAGATAGTAAAGTTATTTTATTTAGTTAGTCAGCTGATTATAATGAAACATTTCCAAAACATAAATCTATGCCTGGGATATCTACAAGTAAAGAACGAGCTAGAAGCTAGTACAGTTAGAAAAGCAGTCTTGTAAAATAAAGAACACTAGATATCTTTATCACAATTTTGAAAATCTCAGCAGTTTTAAATGACTCTGTTTCGTCCCTTGCAACGTAAGATGCTGGGGGGTGGAGGGGGAGGAGGTTTTAGGTTATGGACAGTCCACTTAGTGAGGGGCTTAGCCTGTGATGTGGTCAGTCCGTCCATTACTGCCCGCGGCTGCCGGGATGGAAACCTTTGATATTCACTGTTTCGTCCCTTGCAACGTAAGATGCTGGGGGGTGGAGGGGGAGGAGGTTTTAGGTTATGGACAGTCCACTTAGTGAGGGGCTTAGCCTGTGATGTGGTCAGTCCGTCCATTACTGCCCGCGGCTACCGCGATGGAAACCTTTGATATTCACTGTTTCGTCCCTTGCAACGTAAGATGCTGGGGGGTGGAGGGGGAGGACGTTTTAGGTTATGGACAGTCCACTTAGTGAGGGGCTTAGCCTGTGATGTGGTCAGTCCGTCCATTACTGCCCGCGGCTGCCGGGATGGAAACCTTTGATATTCACTGTTTCGTCCCTTGCAACGTAAGATGCTGGGGGGTGGAGGGGGAGGAGGTTTTAGGTTATGGACAGTCCACTTAGTGAGGGGCTTAGCCTGTGATGTGGTCAGTCCGTCCATTACTGCCCGCGGCTACCGCGATGGAAACCTTTGATATTCACTGTTTCGTCCCTTGCAACGTAAGATGCTGGGGGGTGGAGGGGGAGGAGGTTTTAGGTTATGGACAGTCCACTTAGTGAGGGGCTTAGCCTGTGATGTGGTCAGCCCGTCCATTACTGCCCGCGGCTACCGCGATGGAAACCTTTGATATTCACTGTTTCGTCCCTTGCAACGTAAGATGCTGGGGGGTGGAGGGGGAGGAGGTTTTAGGTTATGGACAGTCCACTTAGTGAGGGGCTTAGCCTGTGATGTGGTCAGTCCGTCCATTACTGCCCGCGGCTGCCGGGATGGAAACCTTTGATATTCACTGTTTCTAATCTTAGATAACATTATGCAATGTTTACGCGACAAAACCTATTTCCAGAACTTTCGTTACACCGGGTTTAATTTCAAAAGTGTTCCCATCAGATTTAAATGTATCGATATTATTACAAGTAAAACTTTGGAATATACCAGGTGTCCCAGAGGTCGGAGGTACAACAACGGGAAGTGCTATGTGGGTAACTTTAATAAAGAAATTCAGTATAGGCCTACGTATTCCAGTCCGAATCCTCACAATTTAAGAGTGATTTAAGTAACTTTTGTGGCAACACTTTGTTCAAAAAAAAGCTTTCTACTTCAGATTATAGTTTACCGGGACTTTTTATTTTCTCAGAAAAATATTGGTTGTAACTTTTACAAAATCAGTTTGGGCATTACTTTCATAAATTTTAACCCCATAAGGAAGCTAGTTCCTTTATAATTTAAATCACTGACAGTAAAACGGAAATCACATTTAATGAGTGACATAGACAATTTTTGTATTTAGTTGTCTTATATTGTGAAAGGTTTGACTTGTAAGTTGTGTCATACTTTGTACTACTCCATTAGTACATTGCATTTTCTACCAATGTAAATGGTACAAAATGGTAATTTAATTAAAAGCTGCCATAACCAAGATTCGGAGGGCAATTTCCTATCTAAAGTGTTATATTTACCTTCTAATATTCTTTAATTCTTGAGTTTATTAAACTCTTTTGGTTAAAAAATTAAAATGTTGTTTTACTGAGTTGAGTTGACTGCCAAATGCCGCCCGTCAATCGCCTAGTGGCAAGGCTAAATGACTCAAATGTAAGACAGCTGTAAACATATTGGAATGGTTACTCGATATTTAACACAAACAAGTTTAACACAAGTAAGTTTATGTCATTCGCAATTGCTGTCATGACCAGAGCTAAAGAAAGCGATTTTAGGAACAATTGAGATTACGAAACAACTGAAAGTGTTAACTGAATCCAAATATCGTTCTACGGGAGATAAAGTGAAAACACACCGATAGAAAACAATTATCCCACATTTTAATGAGGCTTGGCATTACCCTGTCTGAAAAATGTATTTTAATTTCAGTTCTCACCATTGTAAAACTTAAAACCTAAAGGATGTAAATATAAAATTACAACGATCATTACACAGGATCTAATTAAAAGCATATTCATCAAATTGATTGATGCTGGTCTATTTTCAGATCATCCGTCACATGGTGAGATTACTTCACAAACTAAAAGTAATGTTTTCCAATAAAATGTCAAAACCTTCTTACCAAACAAATGTTGATTAGTCGAAATAATTTACTTGGTATTTATTTGACAGGAGGGCATCCTGTGGTTAATCGTACACTTTGCACAGACGAGGTTAAAGAAATCATTATTGAATATGGGCCTGATATCATAGAAGGCCCTATCAGTGTACAAGTGGGTGGACCGATGAATACATTGCAGCACTTCACACTGCAGCTGATAGCCCACTTTGCTCGTGGGGGGGGGGAGAAGACTGATCTAATGTACGTTATACATTGAGTGTCAATCAATCATTGTGAATCATTCCTGCCACTACGTCAGGGAGTTTGGTTTCCAAAGGGAGGGCATCATAAAACAATAGAATTTGAGACTCAAAAAAGTTTCCAATTGTGAAGATATATATTTCATACATACATACTTGAATTACGATCTTTATTTGAATAATGCATTACAATTAAAAGTATCTTATTATTATAAATCAAATTTCGTGATGAACATTGTACGTATTGATTTAGTGCTAAATAAAATAAATGTTTACGTCAGAACACTGTATATTAACGCTGTAAGTAATAAATTGTTTAAATATAAGTCTTGTTCTAACGTAAAAATGTGTTTTATTTTAAAATAAGTTGACCATTGACAAATCTCCTGCTTTAAACTTAATAAATTATAAAAATAAACTATAAAACAAAGGGTTTTATGTTTGTAAAGCATAACATTAATATGAATTAGTTTTTTAAATTAATTTATCCAACAAAATGCATATCTGTAAAACTAGCTATTTAATAGAAACTGTATTTATATTCATGATATTTTAATTGTAAACGTTCTTACAGGTCTCATATAAATAAAACAATTTTGGATTATTTTGGATGAGTATGAAATAAGTTTCATATTAACAACAAAACGTACGAGTCATATTTTATATACTCATAATTAATTTAAGTACAAGTTTCGTATGCAGATAGATATAGAGCAAATGGATACCGTGACTAATTCAAGTGGTAGCCTATGCAGTATTCAGGAGCGGTGTAAACTTGCAAGAACCGCCATTGTGGTATAATCAGTAACAACGGCGTTCGTCTGCTCTCATCTTATAACCTTATCAGTACGTTCATCACGGTTTTTTTTCAGCAACTTTTAACACTATCTAACGATCATTTAAAACGATAACTAAATTTGTACCCAACTTAAGAGTTTGCCAATACTTTAACGCCAAACTGAAGCCTCGAGGTAAAATGTAAAGTTTCGAGGGGTTCCCAATATAGACGACTGTTGCTGGACGTAATTACTTGATCATTCCTTAACAGAGTTGATAAACCGTGGTTGAACATTATTAAAAAGTGTTTTAATGTTTAAAATTCTGCTATTGTTTCTACTTTTTAGCGAATTCCCCCTATAGGGAAGAAGCTAATACCGTAGGTCTCATGGTAAGACTTAAGCCCGAGACAATGATAGCTATTCATTTTGAGGTCCCCAGATGCCAAAAACACCATTCGTTCAATTATATATATATATATATATATATATATATATATATATATATATATATATACAGGATTGGTGAAAAGTCCCGGGACGGCTTAATATTTTTTTAACCGTTACAGATGGAGCTATACAAGTTGGTACACTGTTACTGGGCATAAAACACTATTTTACTACAATTTCAATGAGCCGCTACCACCTCAGGGGGACGGCCCACAAGGAGTCGGAAGAAAATCTTAAATAGAAGCATAGGTTGAAATTCACATCAAATTAAAGGTCTTTATTAGTAGAATACAATGCCACAAATCCGACTTTAAACGGACAACCGAGCCCAAAATGGCAGCTATTCAAAGATGGCTTGAATTTGAAATTTTTATATGCTGAAGTTTTGAATCGGTTTAGTAATTTATTAGCTAGGAGAGTAAAATTTTGCAAATTAAATTGAAATGTATTACATTAATGTAATTTTACATTTTAATGCAAAATTTAAATGTGTTACATTAGATTACACACAGCTACTTATCAACATTTCAAATTCAAGCCATCTTTTAATAGCTGTCATTTTGGGCCCGGTTGTCCGTTTAAAGCCGGATTTGGGGCATTGTATTCTAATAATAAAGACCTTTAATTTGATGTGCATATCAACCTATGCTTCTATTTAAGATTTTCTTCCGACTCCTTGTGGGCCGTCCCCCTGAGGTGGTAGCGGCTCATTGAAATTGTAGTAAAATAGTGTTTTATGCCCAGTAACCGTGTACCAACTTGTATAGCTCCATCTGTAACGGTTAAAAAAATATTAAGCCGTCCCGGGACTTTTCACCAACCCTGTATATATATATATATGTGTGTGTGTGTGTGTGTGTGTGTGTGTGTGTGTGTGTGTGTGTGTGTGTGTGTGTGTGTGTGTGTGTGTGTGTGTGTGTCCGTAAGTACGATAACTCTCGTAAAAAAGGTCCGATCTTAATGAAATTTTGTACAAACGTGTAAAGTACCATTTATTTGAACGAGTTCGAAAACCAGACGAATCGCACCATCCAAAGGGGGGTTTTGGGGGGTTTGTACCCCAAAAATCTTTTTTGGGGTTTCCACATGTAACTTTTATTAAGATCAAATTTTAATTTTCACCATTGAATTCAGCATAAAAAAACAAACAATTTGGTATCTTGATCATTGCTCTACGTCAATTGGTTACTGAGATATTGAAAGTGCTAAACACAGTACGTTGTCTAATGTTATTCTTATGGAGAAAAATAAAAATTGTATACCTCGCTTATTTATGAACATAAACTGACGAAATTTGGTATATGGCTTCATCTGGTTGTGGTTTATTGTTGTTTGCACAAAAAAACATTTTTCGCCTATGGTTCCCGTAGCAGCAAACCTAGCTACTCGGTCCCCATGTTATTTTTATGGAAAATAATTAAAATGTTATATATCGCTTATTTACGAATGAATATGGTTGAAACTTGGTATGTGACTTCACTTAGCTGAGTTCTATTGATATTTGCATAAAAACCCATTATTTTGAGTTCCTTATTGCAGCAAACCTGCATACTCATCCCCAATGTTATTCTTATGGAGAATAATTAATATTTGAAATATCGCTTGTTTGTGAATATATTTCTTATGAATCTTGTTAAGTGGCTTAATGTGTTATGTTATAATTCATTGGAAATTCGCTGAGTATGCAGGTTTGCTGCGACGGGTGTATTTATTTTTATATTTTCTCGTGGGGCGGCGAAACGAATAAAAAAACACTGGAATCATCAGACATGTTAAGCAGCTAGTGTCCAGGGTAAGTCGTAATTTACTTTTAAACACGTTTCAATACAAATACAATTAATTTAGTCGTTACGGATTAATGGACTAATTGTTAAAAAGGAAAATTATCTCCATTTTTCATTCACGAGTTGGGTGGACATACTAATATTTAAAACAACCAGTGATATTTTTATACTGTACTTAAATGCATAGTACATATAAGGTACCTTTCATTACTTCTAAGGTTGTTTCCTAATTAAAATTAATGTTCGGAATACCTTAATATGAAACATTTGTGATGTTTGTGGATACATTTAATCCAGAAGAATTTAATCCATACAGTTTGTTTTCCAGCTCTAGAATTTAATTAATTATGGTATAAACTATCTACCGGAATAACAAATTTGAAGTGCGAGTTAAATAGTTTTCAGTATCATGCAAAATAAATATTGTGAAGAACATTTAGTCAATTTCATTATTTATAAATAAGATTAACCACCCGATGCACATTTTAGTCTGTTAAGTTATTAATATTACAAATTGTTTAGTCCAGAATCAAATTTTGAAGCATAGAGTGGGTGCAGGGTGTCCCCTAACAGAACTTTCTCTTTTTCATATCTGGTTTTACCAGCCAGCACTATTCATTCTTGCAGTGACTTTCCTCCATTAAACATGCAGTTCTGTTTCTGTCCCTCATTTATTATTAAATAGTTTATTATTTTAATATCCTTTTGAGTAGATGTGAAATGAGGGGGAGGCGCCACTTCCGGCGCTTTTTCCCCATGTTATTCTTATGGGGAGCCGTTTTTGCGCCGACGCCAGCTCCCGCCTATACTAATAAGCCACAAGTTTCCGCGCTGGCCTATATTAAATATATAGGCCTAAATATATATACCCTTGCCTATATTAAATATATTGTCCCTCCTCTTTTTAAAAATTAATTTTCAAATTCTAAAAAACCATCTTTAGTGTTTATGGTCCGATTTGTCTGCAATTTGGATATGTGATTGTCCTAATGTTTTAATAAATTCCCCCAAATTAAAAATACTGCCGCCAACTTCTTGATTGTCGTAGTGTTTTAATCCCAACCACGGTCGAACTGCCAACTGATTAAAACATCCGCCGCTTGCACACGCAACGATCCGCATCGCTGCCCACACAACAATCCACCGCTCACCGACACACTGACATACTAACACACTAAGTCGGTCATGCGCAAGCACGCGTCACATTGACCAGAATTTCCACTTACCATAGAAAGTCCAGCCAACGCAATTTCCTGGTTAAATTGAAAATCTGATGTGTATATAAGGTGCCACCGACAACACACAACAACAGTGACCTCCACCACCAGCACCGGATGACGCCACCACACAAGCCACCAGCGACCACCGGCACCAGATGACGTCACCGCGCCGCACTCTGGCTCTCACCACGTCTCTCGGCCTCTCCACCTAGGACTCTATGTTAGCTGTGAGTGTTAGCGACGGTAGTTGTAATCTGTCTTCAACGGAGGGAGACATATCCATCACTATGGCAATTTTTGAACTCTCGTAAACTTGTAAAATATAATTTAAAAACCGCTGTTAAATAATTTAAAAAAATTTAAAAATTAAAAAAATTTAAAAATGGTAATTTCTTGTTTATAAAAAGCAGAGCACGACATCTCTACAGTCATTTCAACACAAAATGTTGTCCTGTGCAATCTGCTCCACGCCCTGCTCCAAAAGAGGCAATTTAATCAGACACTATCGTAACATTCACAAAGTTATTCCTAAAATTTGTAAAAAATGCCATCAAATATTTGATAATAACAATCATTTTAAAGCGCATATGCTAGAAAAACACAATAGTTGTAATGTGTGTAAGAGAGTCATCACTCGTGACAAGAAACGCCACCACCTACGATGTGACAAACGACCTTACAAGTTGTATATTTTTAACGGTGAATCTGTGGAAGTATTAGACACTCTTCAATCTTGTCCCCAACCTATCAAATGGATTCTTATTAGGAGGGTAAAGTTCATCAAACACTCGGTGGACAATAATGGTGATTTAATCATTGACAAAGAATGTATTGCTGATTTTCGAAGTTTAACTAATTTATCAATTGAGAAAGCACAATTAAAGACTCAAATTAAAGAAGCACTTTTTAAGATCGATACCTCCATGCACAAGTATCAAGCCCAAGGCAGTGGATGGATATATGACCACACCAAATACTGGCAGCTGCATGTTTACAAGTATAAACCCCTAACTCCCAACTCATACATACCCACACCAGAAAATATAAAATCAAAACACGCTGTTTTAAATATTAAAAACAGTGATAATAAATGTTTCGTGTGGAGTGTTTTAGCAAGCCTGAATCCAAGGAATAGTAAAGAACATGCAAATCGAGTATTTTACTACGAACCCTATGAAGGCCAGTTAAATATGACAAATATAAAATATCCAGTAAAAATATCCGACATTGATAAATTTGAAAAACAAAACAACATAAGTGTTAACGTATATGGAATTGAAGAACAATTAATATATCCACTGAGAATAACTAAACTAAATAGTAACACGCACGTCAACCTGCTGCTTCTACAACAAGGTCGGAAATCACATTACTGTTTAATTCGTGATTTTGATAAGTTAATGTTTAATTCTACAAAACACAACAACAAGAAATATTTTTGCAAGTTCTGTTTGCAACATTTTTGCACCAAAGATATATTGGAACGTCACACAACATATTGTAAAACCTTTGATGCCCAAAGAGTACAAATGTCTAAAAAAGATACACTACAATTTACGAATTACAAATATCAACTTAAAGCTCCCTTTGTGATTTATGCAGATTTCGAATGTTTTATAAACTGTGGCAAACACACTCCTTCTGGATTTGCTTATGTTGTGGTGAGAGATTCTAACATTATTTACGAAGAGTTGTACAGCGGTGAAAATGTGATGGATGTGTTTTTCGAAAAGTTATTTAAAACTTATGACTTTATTAAAAGTCAGATGGGAGTATATGTTCCCCTTGTAATGACTGCAGAGCAAGAGGCATCCTTCCAAAACTCTACACACTGCCACATATGCCAACAGCCGTTACTGTGTGATAAAGTGCGCGACCACTGCCACCTAACAGGCGAGTTCCGAGGACCCTCCCACAACGCTTGCAATTTAAACTATAAAGTAACCAAGAAAATTCCAGTATTCTTCCACAATCTTAAAAACTATGACGGTCATTTAATAATGCAACACTTGGGAAAATTCAATCGGAAATTGAATTGCATAGCCAAAGACATGGAAAAATATATTTCGTTCTCTGTTGATGATTTGGTATTTTTGGATTCCTACAACTTTCTGTCTCTTCCCTTAAGCAAATTAGCTTCCAATTTAAATACGTTTAGATTTATAGACAATCCACTACTACAATGTAAGGGCGAATTTCCGTACGAATACATGACAGGACCAGAAAAGTTTTTAGAGCCCCTCCCACCCATAGAGGCATTTTACAGCAGTCTAACTAAAGAATGTATATCTCCTGCACAATATGAACACGCTAAAAACGTATGGAATCATTTTAATATAAAGAATTTAAAAGAATATCACGATTTATACCTTAAAACAGATGTGTTGTTATTGGCTGATGTGTTTGAGACATTTAGGGACTTGTGTTTAAAGGATTATAAACTCGACCCTGTCCACATGTACTCACTGCCTGGACTAACATGGGAGGCGTGTCTTAGAATGACCGGCATAAAATTAGAATTATTTCAAGACATTGACATGCATTTGTTTATAGAACATGCCATTAGAGGCGGTGTAAGCATGATTTCCACGCGCTATGCTAAAGCCAACAATAAGTACATGGGCGAACATTATGACCCAAATCAAGAAAGCACCTATCTTGTATACTTAGACTGCAACTCGCTATACTCTACAGCAATGTGCGAGTCGTTGCCTGTTGATGGCTTTAGATGGACAAATGAGAAAGATTATAAATCCAATCAAAATGAAAACTTTGGATTTATTTTGGAAGTTGATTTAAAATACGATAAAAGTTTACACGATTTGCATAATGACTACCCGCTCGCACCAGAAAAAATGAATGGAAAATTAATACCAAATTTAAATGACAAAACCAAATATATTTTACATTATAAAGCACTAAAAAAATACGAAGAACTGGGTTTGGTAGTTACAAAATACCACAGAATCTTAAAATTCAGACAATCAAAATGGCTCGCGCCCTATATTAATTTTAATATTGAAAAGCGACAAAAAGCTGAACATGATTTTGAAAAAGACTTTTACAAACTGTTAAATAACAGTCTCTTTGGTCGAACAATTATGAACCAACGCAAGTTTCGTGATATACATCTTGTAGACGAGTCTAAGTTAACAAAGTATGTTACAAAGCCAAGATTTGACTGCAGCAAAATGTTCGATAACAAGTTGCATGCTGTGCATTTAAATAAATTAATTGTAAAGTTTGATAAACCAATATATTTAGGAATGACCATTTTGGATATCAGCAAAGTAATAATGTATGATTTCCACTATAATTATATGTCAAAATTTAAGAATAAAAAGTTCTTAATGACAGACACAGACAGCCTTCTTTATTCTATAGTAACAGAGGACTTTTACAAGGAAATACAATGTGACTTGGACCGTTTTGACACCTCTGCATATAGTAAAGATCATTTCTTATACTCTGATAAAAACAAAAAAGTTACGGGCAAGTTTAAAGACGAATTAAATGGTCAAATTATGTATGAATATTGTGGTTTAAGGCCAAAATTATACTCTTTCATTCCTTTACAATGGTTATACGAAAAAGAAAAGCAAAATGAGCTAGAGGTTAAGAAGGCAAAAGGAGCTGACAACGCTACAGTTAAACATCTCTTAACACACCAACACTACTTACACTGTCTTGCAACCGGAGAAGATTACTATGAGAATGTTACAAGAATTAAATCCACAAACCACCATCTGCAAACATTAACGATGAACAAAAAGGTACTCTCTTTTGATGACGACAAGAGGTTTATTGTGGATGGCATCAACACCCTTGCCCTTGGTCACTATAAAATTGGTCAAACATAAATCTGTATTTGCCATTATTCTTTGGCCTTTCCTTGTCTATTACAAAAAAGCCATATTTAGACCTATCCCAGCATTGATGGCAGAGATTTCTAAATTGGTTAAATGAAAAATCATTTCCCACATGATTGTTATACACATGTTTTAAATTTAAATCGTCTTGTTTAAATAATATTAGGAAATTAACATTGTCACGCAAATGTTTGTGTACTTTACTGTAAGATTGACACAAGTAAAAACTGTTAATATTTTTGTGTCTGCCCATTGAGAAAAATTGTGTGATATTTGGACTATTTATGTCGTCAAATACAACTATTGAGTGTGATTCTACATCATTTGGTGTGATTTCACAGTTTGAATATGTGTGTAATTTAACTTCATCACACAGACGGAATATTTCAATTATTTTTTTATATTTTTCTTGTTCTAAAGATTTGGATATTATATATAAATTTGTAAACTTTAATCCTTGTTTTTTTACAATTAAGTTATAAATTACAACAGTCTTCCCCGAACCACTGGGCCCTATTATAAGACAGCGAATATTATTAGGAAATAGACCCAACTTCTTTGGTGTATTTTCTTTATGTGCTATTTTAAATTTGTTCTTTTGTTGAATAAATGACATTTTTTATATAATGGTGTATTTTCTTTATGTGTTAAATTTGTTCTTTTGTTTAATATTTTTTTATATAATAAAAATGGCAAAGAGAAAGTGTAAGAAGGGTAAGGGATTATTCTTAAAGCCATATAGAGGCCGTGGCTTGTTAAATACCCTTATAAACAACCTTCCTTTCCCTCTCCACCTGCCTGGAAATTATAAATGGTGCGGACCCGGAACTAACGTGCGTGAAAATTTAGCCAGAAATGTACCTCCAAAAAATAAGCTAGACTCTTATTGTAAAGAGCACGACATATTCTACATGAATAATCCTGATACAGCCGCCCGGAACAAGGCAGATATGAGATTAGCGGACCAGGCTTGGACTAGGGTTTCGGCAAAGGACGCCAGTCTGGCCGAAAAAGCAGCAGCTTATGCAGTGACAAATTTGATGAAGGCTAAGGCAAAAATGGGAATGGGATTAAAATTTAATAAAAAAGATGGACAACTTTCAGCTGTTAGAGGCAGCAAGAGACGTGCCTCACTTTCGAGGAGTGTACCTAAAAAACGAGCTAAAACAGAGACCAAAAGTAAGAGAATGTGGAATTATTAATTTAGACAGTGACAGGGGCACACATTGGACAGCATATCGTAAAAATAAAGATGTTGTAATATATTTTGACCCTTTCGGAATACAGCCTCCAAAAGAGGTAATTGAATATTTTGTACCATCTAAAATCTACTATACAACTGATCAAATACAAGATTTAAACAGTTCCATTTGTGGAATTTTATGTTTATCATTTCTGAAAAATTTTAGTTTATAAAAATGGATTCATTTACTATAACATTCACGGGTACAGAGCCAGAGTTAAAGTCGGTGTTCTTTCCTCCTATAGAATTAAATGGTGATTATGTAATTGGACTGGTAGATTTTCAAAGTTATAATTCTATATTTAATGTTAAAAAACCTCTAAATACTTTGACATATTACAAAATGCACAAAATTACAACCCCAAAGGGGGAGGTCACAATTGACGAATTAAACCGGGCATTAGATGGTAAAGTTGAAGTTATTATACAAAATAAAGTAGCATTAATTAATACAAAAGTCAAACTTATATTTTACAAAGGGCTAGTTCCAAAATTAAATAAACTTAAAGACACAAAATTAACTATAGACGAGGGTGAGGATGTGTATTATTACGATCACAAAGCTCCAAATGTAATTGAAATTGTTGAAGGTACATACGAGGTGTTTGAGCTTGCGAAGGAAATTCAAAAGCAACTCCCAGATTTTGTACTTATAGCCGATAATAAAACTATGAAAGCCACATTACATTCTGGCCATGTGTTTGATTTTACAAAACCGTGTTTAGGGTCTGAATTGTTGGGATTTAAAGGATTTTCTACTCCAGATATTGCGTTTAAATCCGTAAATAAAATCAACATAAATAATGTAAATGTGATTAGAGTAAAATGTAATATTGCGAATGGGTCTTATTTAAATGGTGACAAATCACACACCATACACAGTTTTTACCCAGAAGCTCCTCCCGGCTACAAAATTATTGAGGTTCCCAGAAATATTATATACTTCCCTGTCAATAAGAGAAGTTTAGATGTTGTTAGCATTACATTTGCAGATCAACACGACAAGCCAATTGACTTTAATAAAGAAGAAACTACAATTACTTGTCATATAAAAAAGATATGAGAATTTACAAGAACGGACTGAGTGTGCAAAATGCCAGGTTTCTGCGATCAATTGGGTTGAAGTTAAAATTTTCTATTAATAAAAATGGAAGATTTTCTAGACGTTACAGGAAAATTCCAATACGATGATAGCCTGGTTAAAATTACAAATCACTCCTATGTTCCACACAACACTTTAGCAATAAATAATTCCGATGAAATTCGAATATGCATAAATAATCAAGATTTACTAACACTCCCATGTAGGAGTTATCTGTATATTAAAGGAGAAATAGAGAATCATGATAAAGGGCATTTTATAAATAATGCATTTGCATTCTTATTTGACGAAATTAGATACGAAGTTGCTGGTAAAGAAATAGATATTGTAAGAAATCCGGGAATTTCCAGTCTTATGAAAATATTGTGCTCTTACAATAAAACAACTAAATTGTCAAATGTAGCATTTGATTCTGATGAAAATTTAAAGGAGTTCCATAAAAGCGGCAAGTTTAGTACTTGTGTCCCGTTAGAGCTGTTAATGGGTGTGTTTGAGGATTTTAATAAGGTTTTAGTAAATGTTAAACAAGAATTGGTGTTGAAAAGATCCAAAAACGACTTAAATTGTATATTAACAACATCTGGTGTCGATCCTATTCCTAAAATTACACTTAAATCGATTCAGTGGGTGATGCCGCACGTGGTACCATCTGATGGGGAGAAGCTTCAATTACAAAAGATGTTATTGCAAAATAAAAATTTGCAAATTGCATTTAGAAGTTTGGAGCTACACGAACTCCCATCATACCCCGAAACCAAGAGACACACATGGTCAGTTAAGACGTCTTCGAGTTTGGAGAAGCCCAGGTATATTATATTTGGTTTCCAAACAGGTAGGGACAACAGTGCACGAAAAAGAACTGATGAATTTGATCACTGTAAATTGAAAAATATCAAAGTGTTTTTAAACTCTGAATATTATCCTTATAGTGATTTAAATCTCGACTTTGAAAATGGAGATGCCTCTAAAGCTTATGAGATGTTTGTGAGGTTTAGGGAGAGTTACTACAACACCGTCCCCGATCCTATGTTTAACAGAGCTGACTTTATAAAGAAATATCCTCTAATTGTAATAGATTGTTCTAGGCAGAATGAATCAATAAAAGAGGGGGTTGTAGATATTAAATTAGAAATTGAAACTGCAGAAAATGTCCCTTCAAACACATCTGCATATTGCCTAATAATACACGATAAGGTGTTTGAGTATAATCCTTTGACAAATGAGATAAATAAAATGTAAATAAAATGAAAACAAATATTCAACAAGAATTGGTAGAGTCTGCAAAACAAATAAGAGAAAAATATAGGGCGTTAAAACGTGGTAAATTTCTAGAGGCTGAAGAGAGGTTCCAAACATTCCAACCGTTAATAGAGCCTTTGCAAGAATTAAAAAATTTAGCCACAAAAACAGAGAGGCCAGTTCTCCCAATGATTTTAGAAAAGACCCCGTCTAGAATACCAAGAATAACACAAATAACACCACACAAATTAGATTTTGGTCTTTTAGCATCAGACTATTTAGGAAATTACCTTAGTAGAAGTAGTATGACAGACACCACATATGGTATTAGGCGAGAAGGAAATAAATTTTTTATTGGGAATCAGGAAGTTCAAATTGCCAATGATGATGTTACAGTTGGAGAAAAAATTTATAAAGGGACAAAGGGATTGTGGGAATTGTTAACTTTAAAAGAACCCGTAAACTATAGTCAGGCTGATTTGCAAAATTATAAAGAGATTTTGGAAGCTACAAATGCACATTTAAAGGGTTATAAAACAGGTGCGGCGATGTCAAGTAATAAACACACTAAATATCTTAATATAATTAAACCCCTGTTTAAGACTGTTGGTGAAGGTTTAAGGCAGGTAACTGGTAATAAAATAGACTATGTTTACTGGGATGATCCTAATGAGCTTGTAGATAGGTTAAGACTGCTTTGGTTAAGCCGATTGGCGGGAAATTCTGGAGTGGATAATGAGATAGATTCTATCATAGAAGAATTGAGGGAAAATGGAATTGTTTATTAAATAAAAAGATGATAGATAAATTTTATCGCGTATATAACCCGTATAGTAAACCAGAAGCTAGAAGTTTTAAAGAAACTACTTTAAATCTAAAAGATGATGGTTGGAATGCTTTAAATTATAAAATTAGTAGTGTTAAAGGTGGGGAGTTTACTGATGATGTATCGACTTTGGGGCAGACGTTAACCAGAAAAGGTGATGCTTTTGTACAAGGTAATACTAAATATAAGTTTTTAGAATCCAAGAATAATAATTGGAACGCTAATAAACGCAAAATTACTAATGTTAAACGAGGTGAAAGCTCAACCGATGTACCCACATTAGAGCAAACTTTAATAAGAAAAGATGGTGTCTTTGTACAAGACAAAAATAATTATGAATTTTTGGAATCGGAGAATGGTGTTTGGAATGCCAAAAAGCGAAAGATTAGTAATTTGTTGGCTGGTAAAGAAAGCGATGATGTTGTAAACGTCTCTCAAGTACCAAAAATGGATCTAAACTTTTGGGATTTTAATAATAAAAGGCTAGTTCGTGTTAAACCCGCTGTTGATGAGAACGATTGTGTTACAAAACATCAGACTGTGACTTTAGACGGTCTTAAATTTGATGGTAAAAATAAGCAATTAACAAACATTTTACCTGGAACATTGCCAAATGATGTGGCTGTTGTTAATCAAATATTAACAAAGGGTGAGAAAAGCATAATAAAACAGGGGGATAAATATTATAATGTATTAACATTAGATAGAGATATGTGGGATGCAGAGGACAAATTAATAAAGAATGTACCTGAAGGCAAAGATAGGAGTGATATTTGTTTAATGTCGCAGGTTTTGAGGTATGACGATAATATTAAAACTTTTAGACAAGACAATATTAAATTTGATATTTGTTTAAAATCACATGCATTAAGGTTTAACAATAAAACTAATAAATTTATGCAAGACAATAATGAAATCGATTTGATGATGTACAATCCTAAATTGTTGGTTGCAGACCCTACATCTTTAAGCGGATTTAAGACTTTAGATGGAGAGGCATATTTGCCAAAAAACTATGTATATCAAAGAATTAGTGATGGTATGTTAATTGGTAGCAATGGAGGTGTTTTTGAAACGACAGAGACTGGCAGATACGTTAACATTAAAAATAAAGAATAAAAAATGGAAAAAATTGCTTACGAATTGCATAAGCCCACGAGAAAGAACTTTGTTAGAAGGTCTTTTAAGGTGTTGGGTATAAACGAAACTGTTCAAATCGATTTAATAGATATGCGGAATTATGCTAGAGAGAATTCTGGGAATAAATATATTTTAACTTTAATAGACACATTTTCTAAAAAAGCTTATGCTGCTCCACTAAAGAATAAAACTGGATTAGTAGTCACAGAAGCTATAAAAACTATTCTCCCAAAGGGAGTTAAAAATATTCAATCTGATAACGGAAAAGAATTTTTTAATGAACATTTTACCAAACTAATGAAAATTCTAAATATTAATCACTACCACACTTACTCTACAACTAAGGCGGCTATTGTGGAAAGGTTCCAGAGAACTTTAAAGAATTGGTTGTATAGAGAGTTTAGTGCACAAGGGAGTTACAAGTGGTTGGATTTACTTCCAAAGTTAATAAGGATATATAATAATAAAGTACATAGATCCATAGGGATGAAGCCTAACCAAGTAAGTGCTAAGAACTCTAAAGATGTACATGAAAGGTTAGCATCTAAAGTACAAGTTAAAAAGCCAAGATATAAGGTGGGGGATAGTGTAAGGATATCTAAATATAAACATGTATTTAGTAAAGGATATACCCCCAACTGGACGGGAGAGCTTTTTACAATAGCAGAAGTTAAGAAAACAAAGCCTGTGACTTATATTTTGAAAGATGAGAATGGCAATATAATCAAAGGAGGATTTTATACAGAAGAATTGTTAAAAACTAAATATAAAGACATGTATTTGGTAGAGAAGGTAATTAGGAGGAAGGGTGATTTATTATATGTCAAATGGCTCGGGTTCCCAAGTAGCCAGAACTCGTGGATTTCTGCAAGGGATGTGTTAAAATAAATTTTAAAATAGGGTCAAAATTGGCAGTTGGGATATGTGAAATTTATTAAAACACTAGGACAATATCATATCCAAATTGCAGACAAATCGGACAGTAAATAAAGAAGTTGGCGGCAGCATTTTTCAAAAATAATTTTGACCGTAATAGTGAATTTG
This sequence comes from Allygus modestus, assembly GCA_963675035.1. Classification (NCBI taxonomy): domain Eukaryota; kingdom Metazoa; phylum Arthropoda; class Insecta; order Hemiptera; family Cicadellidae; genus Allygus; species Allygus modestus. The sequence continues at coordinate 74,725,253 of OY776111.1, read as the reverse complement.
GGAAATGTAAGTGTAATTTATTAAAACACTTGCCTACGACAATAACATATCCAAGTTTTAAACAAATCGGACCATAAACACCAAAGATGGTTTTTTAGAATTTGAAAATTAATTTTTAAAAAGAGGAGGGACAATATATTTAATATAGGCAAGGGTATATATATTTAGGCCTATATATTTAATATAGGCCAGCGCGGAAACTTGTGGCTTATTAGTATAGGCGGGAGCTGGCGTCGGCGCAAAAACGGCTCCCCATAAGAATAACATGGGGAAAAAGCGCCGGAAGTGGCGCCTCCCCCTCATTTCACATCTACTACTTAAATTGAGTTTATTATAATGTAGCTTCATTGAAATTAATTATAATGTTTTCTCCCCTATACATTAAATTTAAAATTTCCCCTGTCAGAGATTACTCTCCTTTGAACCCTGCCCCCTACACAAATAATGTAAGGTAATGTGCGTTGGAACAAAACAAATTCAAATCTTTTTTCCTATTCACTTTTGCATCCACAAATGTATAGAGAATGCATATGTCATTGATATAAATGTTTATCCCATTATTAAAAAGCAAAAGTGAATACCTCATTAGAACTCACATTTTACGGATAGTATTCAAAAGAAGAATAATCAACATATCTCAAATTTATCCCAAATAACCGCTAAAAATCTAGATGATCAAGACTGTCTATTATCAATTTAAACCACACACCACGCTTTTAACAACTTTAACCGAAATATAAAAAATATAACATACTATGGAGCTTTTGCGAGTACTGATGAGTACTGATGATTACTGTACTCATGAAAGGATGCAGTATTCCAGAATGTTTTCAGAATAAAAAGAATATTTATTAACGCTGAAATGGATACATTTAAAAGTTTCTAATGTATCAAACAAAAACATAATGCAAAAAAACTAGCTATGAAACACTCTATATTCAACGCTGGTAAACGTATTATTAAAACAAGCCGAAATGGTTTTCAGAGGTACTTGTAAGACAAGAGATTTTTACATTCATATTCAGCTAGCAGTTTGCCGATACTTTAGTAGTCAAACTTCAACCCTGAGTACGAGAAGTTTTTAATCTCTTTTATCAAAGAGCAAAACCGCCACAAGTTACTGTCAGCATTAACCGGGTTGAGTGGATGTTTGAGCCGAGGAAATTAAGAGAGCTATAAATAATGGAATTAAAAATCCAAGGGTTATATAATTAAATTTGCATTGTATCAACGCAGTTTTTGTGAAGTGCTTATTTCAAATGACCCTATTACGATTTACAAAATGCCTCAAAATGTTTTCTTGGTATTTTGTCACTAGTTTTTATTTTTACTACTGTTAATATTTTCCATAGTAAATAACATTAATTTATTGTTTTTAAAACTCGTTTGTATTGTTAACCAACCACGTAGTGGTGACAATAACGACGTTGTTATTTATTTTTAGTTGGAAACAAAATGGTAAATTATACATCGAAAAGTTATATGCCGTCGTCAGTTGACTTTCAGTGAACAAATAATGAAATAAATAACTTAATATTGCACAAATGTATGCTATGTAAATAATAAATACATTTATACATGGTTTTATTTGTTGACCCGATAAATCCCAAAAGATGATTGCTTATAATTACACCAAAATATATGTTCGACTTTTTCTGTTTTTCTCTGAAGGTAAGTTTAAAAACACATTTTTATTCTCAGCGCAAAAACTAAGCTAATAAACCAAGTTTTGAATTTTCTTTTAAAAATTAACGCGACCATAACTTAAACTTTACAAATAAATGGACCTGGAAATGTCCATACTGTGAGGAGTCGTTCACGTCGCGAGATGGACTTCGTCTTCATCATCGTCAGCACCACCTCTGTGTTAGAAGGAAGCGAAGAAACAATCGTTCCTCACAACCGAGATCGTTCATACAAACCTCAGCAGGAAGAGGTCCGCAGAAAGTCAACACATGTAGTGATAGCAGTTGTATAAACGACATTGAAAGTGGCAATGCTCCGGAGATATCTGAAGACTTTGCATCACCATCATCCAACCAAATAACTGAAGGGGGAGGTTCCCAGAACGTCAGCATATGTGCCGATAGCAGTTGCATAAACGACAACAGTAGAAGTGTCAATCACCCGGAACTACCTGGAGACTTGGAGCTTGTGGAAAAAGATTCGAACGATTCACCACCGACTGTCAGTTGGGTAGATTCCGGTTATCAACATACAGTACAAAATCCCGCCAATCAGGGTAATGTGTTCTTGAACATCCAGTTACATCATAGAGGTCAGTATACACATGGTTGCAACTTATATTTGGATGAAAATAAAGACTATGAAATCTATATTATGATTATGAACATTATAACGCGATTGGAAAACCTTTGGGTGGACCGTTATTCAGGAGTCCCCAGAGTCACTGGTTTGACATATACAGTGAAGCCGGTGGTGATAAAGCGTGCAACTGGTAGTAATGAGGGTATCACACAATCGGCGGGACTGCTTCCGCCCGCGATGAACACCACCCAGATTGAGAAGCGCCTGGTGGTAGTCTCTACAACAGGTATCGACTCCAGGGCTACGGTACTTCTGTTTATGACCACTACTGCCTCACCTACCTGTACTGTCGGACGGTCCTCGATATACCACTCAGCGACTACGTGCAGCTCTTCGACCCGGTCGCTCCCACCATAACGAAGCACTGGTCCGTAGGCTCTTCTACTCCATCTTCGCTTAAGTCTATTTTTGTGTAAATACCTTTTGAGTTCTTGATTGTAATATGTTTGTGTGTATATTCTTATTGTGTTTCAATAAATGTTGTTGTTTCTCGTTAACTGTTGTTTTCACTTGTCTTTCTCTTTAGTATTTAAGAAAGAATATCGAATTTTTAACAATTTTGAAAGTTTTGTTTTGAAAACATGATAGTTTTACAAAATTCAGTTTGCATTAGAAGAGTCTTTTGAAAGTAAATGTCAGGGAAATGCAAGGGGTAGTAACAACACAGATGTATGCTGTAAACTAAACTGTTTGACTATATTTGCTTACGAATACTATTTACAAAATATACTTAATTATATTTAAAAAAATTAGCCTAGTTCTGTTTACACCGGGAACTCTTCGTCCATGTCCTCCTCCTCATCCACCTCCATAGGTCCGCCTTGCTGCTCCTCGAGATTGTCTCGACTTCTTGCTGCGGGCAGTGGTGGGATGTCCTTATGCCCCCAAGGTAAGGTGTGGATACCATCAGCCAAGATGTAGCGTTTATCATCGGCCGGGCTCAAGGATAGCTTTTCTACTTGTACGGTGAAGACACGGTGCAGGTACGACTGGAAACGGGTGTTGACGGTGGTTTTCAACACCCCGTCAAACAGACATTCCCTGTAGTCGTCAGGGGTTAGGACGTTTTTAACAACCCCCTTGGCGACTCCCTTGGCTCGCTTGATCGCCTTGGATCCGTTGTCTTCGTCCTCAGCCTCCTTTCTCTCTTGCAGGCAGTGATTGGTTTTACAGATGACGTCTGAGGTGATGCCAATGTCTGATCACTAGCATTATTGTTCATAACCTCAATCTCCTGAATAAACGATTTGATATAGTCGTCCGCAGAAGCGTAAGCGTCCATGTTCACGTCCTTACCGTGTGACTTCAACCGTACTACGGACTGGTGGTGCGTCTGCTCACCCTTGAAGTAAACTGTATGCACTCGCTGTGACACATCTTGTTGCAATAGGTTAGATGTTTGATTTTTTCACCCAACATCAGTTCCAACGGTCTGCGGAATCTTATTTCATCTATTGCGATTTGAGTCCACGATAATTGTTGTACATCCTCACAGGGCTCGTAAGTGTACTGTGTATTTAGCTCCTCGTTAAATTTAACAGTCTGTTTTGTTTTCTTCATAGTTATATTCTTTTACATGATATTCAATATTTTTGTTTTCTTCATAAGTATGCTGTTTCGTATGATATTTTCTCTCAAACACATCTCTCGCTCTATCCAAAACTAACTTGATTGCGAGCCTTTCTCGGATGTTGTTACGTTTATAACGTATTTTGTTCATTGATATGGTGATTACTTTTCTTGCATCATCCGCACTGGTCATCTTTGGAGCACGTATCGACTGTTACTACCTGACAAGCGTTGAAGGTTCTGGAACGTGTCCACAAGCGCAGACCTATACATTGTCAATGATATGTTCAACTATATTCATGAAATTGTGCGAGGTTAGGATGTTGTTGTATCTGCAGTCAATGTGCATGCCGTAACTATTCATCACTTCTTTAGCCTTATTCACTATGTTTATGCCGTTGGGGACATTTTCTCTACAGTAGCACATTGTAAATCCTTCTTCCTTTGCTTTTTTCAAGGCTTGTTTGAAATTCCTCCTCTGTGTTCGAATGCACTTGTATTCACAAACTCCGTACTGCTCTAGAAGGGTTTCCCTAATCATTACACAAAATATATGCTTCAGATTTACATCTTCAGGCAACACTGCCACTTTAGGTGTCTGTTCGATCAGCGTTTGATTCATGGATTGGTTTTCCATACACAATATATCATTTGTAGTTTTAAACTCGGAGTTTGTTTGATCTAGCTTTCGGTTATTTGTTAGCGACTTCGTAAGTGATTGTAGCAGCCTTTGGTTCTCGTTTATAAGTCTGTACTGACCATTTTTTTTTTTCTAATGGATGGCAAAACTTCTTCAAAGATCCAATCTTGAAACTTCTCAGCAATGTGCATTTTAGATTTCATAAGTAACTAATATAATCCCGGCTCTTTAAGAAAGATTGAATGTTTCTCATTATAGGTTAGGGGGAGATTTTCGCTCCCCCATACTTCAGGAATTGTTTTGCGATATTTTTCTCTAACATGTACTCTGATTGCTTCTTTAGGGTTAGCATAGCCCAATATTGTAGCTACATCCTTAGCTTTGAACCATGGATTATCGCTGCTGTCAAACAGTACAGACAAAGGCTGATCATTAAACACATAGGCGGTTAACTGGTTCATTTTATAGGTTAGATCAAAACGTCGGGTGAACACTCTGACAGAACGTCACACAGCAACACTATTACACAAACACACACTTCAAACTCCCGAACAAGAATGAGCCCGTGGGTGTTTGACAACTGGTGTTCGGTTGATTTAATTTTCTATTTTTATTTCTTTAAGGTACAGGGATCGAGGGAAGGGAGAGAAGGGAAATCTCCTCTTATTAGAAAGATTTTCTTCTAATCCCTAACATGAAAAGCTTTTGTGGCCTTGAAAAAGGCCGATTATGATGGTGGAATCAGGTGGAGGCTAAGGTGTTGGGAAATATTTATTTTTTAATGTTGAAAAACTTTGTTATTTCATCTGGGTGGAGTTCATCCGTTCGTTGATTCCACCACATTTCAACAAGCATCATGTACTTCTGCTCATGTTCAATGGCGTAGATGTGCTCCTCTTCAATAGGGTAGAAATTCATCTTGTAGTCCATGTCCCGCTGCCAATATTCCCATTCCAAGTCGTCCAGCGGACAATGGTTCCACATGCTGTTGATTCCCCGTTGTTTGGAGTACAGAGCGTCGTCAAGATCTTGGATGGTTGAATACACCTTTGGTTCATGAACGTGCTTGAACTTTTTGTCATTGCGCCATAGCCTCTTTTTATGGAAATGCTTCAAGGTGCAATCATCGTCGTCCTTTTGGTTGTAGAATTCATCACCTTCAAAGTAATCATCTTCATCGTCAAATGGCCTCTTCTTATCATTGCTATTCATTGACGTTTCCGCTGCAACACATACATCTTCCAACTCGACGTCTGTGATGGCACAATCCCACTCGATGTTGTCCATGATCTCTTCGTAGCTGTTGTCGCTTCGGAACTCAAGGTGTATCACAGAGACGGCAATACTTCGCCCGCACAGTAAGAGCTCCAAAGACAAACTGACTAAACCCTTGAGGACGCGCTCATAAATAGCACTCCGGTCGGGAGGAGGCCTCGGCCGTGGAACTTTCCACCGCATCGCCCTCCAGAGGAGCTTGGTAGTGTAATGTAAGCGGTAAACAGTTCCCGGAACCGCTGATGAGTAAACAGGCTGGGACAGTCACGTAGGTCCTAGCACGCGCCTCGACACGTGACGCCGCGGAGCCTCACTTGCATGCTGATGTCGGTCGGGGGGGGGGGGGCTCCTCACTTGCGCGCTGTCAGTCGGGGCTCCTCACTTGCGTGCTGCTAGCTGGGGGCTCCTCACTTGCTCCTCACCTACATGCTGATTCCGGGTGATGACGTCACCAGGGGCTCCTCACTTGCGTGCTGCCAGCTGGGGGCTCCTCACTTGCTCCTCACCTACATGCTGATTCCGGGTAATGACGTCACCGGGGGCTCCTCACTTGCATGCTGTCAGTCGGGGCTCCTCACTTGCGTGCTGCCAGCTGGGGGCTCCTCACTTGCTCCTCACCTACATGCTGATTCCTGGTGATGACGTCACCGGGGTCGGGGCTCCTCACTTGCGTGCTGCCAGCTGGGGCTACTCACTTGCTCCTCACCTACATGCTGGTTCCGGGTAATGACGTCACCAGGGGCTCCTCACTTGCATGCTGTCAGTCGGGGCTCCTCACTTGCGTGCTGCCAGCTGGGGGCTCCTCACTTGCGTGCTGCCAGCTGGGGGCTCCTCACTTGCTCCTCACCTACATGCTGATTCCGGGTGATTACGTCACCAGGGGCTCCTCACTTGCGTGCTGCCAGCTGGGGGCTCCTCACTTGCTCCTCACCTACATGCTGATTCCAGGTAATGACGTCATCGGGGGCTCCTCACTTACATGCTGATTTCGGTCCGGGGGGGGGGATCCTCACGCCAGGTGATGTCGCGAGGCAGGTATATCCTCTCGCCAGTTGATGTCGGGAGCAGGTATATCCTCTCGCGTGGAAGAAGCCTATGTTAGGTTTCTACCAGTTGGTCAATACAATAATAGCTTGTTTACGTCGTTGACTGATTTGAAGAGGGCTTTCCACTGAGAGGTGAAAGCTTCTGGAACATTCCACTTGTTTACAACGCAGAAATAGCCAAACCCTCATTCTCTTGTCGACAACTAACAGAGAACCATGTCGGACATCACATATGTCATGTGCTGCCCCTACACTGTGGCTGTTGCATTTCAAAAAATAGAAGATGAAATGCAAAGTGGATTGATAATCCTCCGCCTTGGCTATATCGAGGAGGATGGAAGACTTCACTATTTCCCCCGGTGGTTTACCGCCAATGTGCCAGTGGAGCTGGACCTTGTAAAGCAGAGGGTGAATGGCTTTTTGGCAAATGGTGTTTCAGCTGTGGTAAGCTACCGGGGGATTCAGCTTGAATAAGCTGTTATATTCATGATTTTAATACATATTATTTTTTATAATATTAACTTAATAAACTAAAAAGAAAAATATATAAATTGATAAACTAAAAAGTTGAAAATAAGGTCGGGAGGAGGCCTCGTGCGACGCGCACTCGTCGGAGGAGTGAGGGGTCTAGAAGGTCGCTGATGAGTAAACAGCCCCGAGCGGTCACGTAGGCCCTAGCGCGCCTCGACACGCCGCTCGGGGGGGGGGGGTTGCATCCTCACCGCGCCTTTGCTGGTTTTGAACCATCGTGAGGGGTCTAGAAGACCACTGATGAGTAAACAGCCAAGATCCCATGAGGAAAACGCGTTTAAATATTAATAGTGGGCCCGGTTAACGGTGGATTTTCAATTTTCTTTAAGGGATGGTTTACTTAGGCCACCGCCCGGCATGTGGCGAAGTTTCATCAAAATCGGTCGGTAAACAGCTGAGATCTCATAAGGAAAACGCGGTTATAAATTAATAGCGGCCTTGTTTGATGGCGGATCTATGGGGTTCTTTCGTCATTCGCTTCCTCCGGGATAGGCCTACACTCTGGAAAAAGTCCCGTGGGAATCGGTGAGTAAATAGGCTAGTTATTAATTTTTGAAAGTTTTTCCTCATCGTGAAAAGTGCTGCAGACGCGGGGGGGGGATGACGTCATGGGGGGGGATGACGTCATGGGGGGGATGACGTCATGGGGGGGGTGCCCTCGGGGGTGACCTTGGGGTCAAGGTCAAGGTCATGGGGGGGGAATGACGTCATGGGGGGGGGGGCGTCCTCGCGTCCTCGCGTCCTCACCGCGCCTATGCTGGTTCTGAACGCTCCAATGCCCCCTACTATTGCTAGTATAATGAACTTAGGAGTAATAGCTTTAAATTCCGTAAAAATTGTGGTCCCGATACTAAACTAAAAAGACAAAGAATACCCTTACGAGAAAGGTACGGGACAAAAAAGGCATTAGCAACTGGGCCAACTATAATGTGTTTTGTATTTAATCTAATATTTCAAACAATATTTGAAATAATAGCTTATATATGTCAAGAGATTTTTTATAATTTCAGCATGCTTGAAATTAAAGGCATAAAAGAAAACATAATCTAAATTAATTTTAAGCAATTAAAAGTAACATACATTAGTAATAATATTGCTTATTCAGTTTTTATTCTGCTTAGAAACAGATAGAAACCTAATGTGTGATGTTTCATAAAATAAAAAATACATAAGACTGAATATTACAAAATTGAACAACAGTAACACACTCAAGTTGATGCAATCAGTGGAAAACATAGTCATATCTACAGAGAGAGACCTGCCCTAGTCCATTATAGCTTTTTCCAATCACACTGCGTATAAAATAGGAAGAGAATTATCTACTAACTATAAATTAATTAATGAAAAATAAATATTTATATATAATTATGTAAGCTAAATTGTTAAGTCATAATTGCGGGAGTTTGGAAAATTGCAGAATGATGGAAGACGGCTCAAATTTAAGGTCTTGACCCAGGGGCTCGGGAAAAACAGCAGTATTTCTAAAAAGTTACCAGTAAACGATAAATAACGTAAAACATCCCCATAAGAAAAACATGGGGATTTAAAAACGTCTGCTTTGTTTACATGAAAACATGTGATTAAGTATCTACTTTGTTTAGGAACAGACATGTGTCACTAATTATATAGTTGTTTCACTGTATAGTTGTTTTATTTTCCTCATCATGTAAAGAGTAAAACTAGCAGCAGAATATTGGAGCAAGGTTAGGGGCTATGGCCCCTCCAACCCAGTAGTATGATACATTTTCAGGTACAAAAAGTACGGTTGTAACAAAAATTATAATTGAGTGATTAAATATACTTCGTTTTTCAAATTTCACTTGCTGCCAAAAAAAAACTCATATACTCATCTGTAAATACTTATACAGAGAAAGCGAGGACAGAAATATTTAAAATAGTAAATCTGATCCAATAGAACAGTTCATGAGTTTGCTCTGAAGTTTGCTGTTGTACTCCTTTTGATAGTCTTTTGAATTACTTACTCTGACTTATTTTCTTTATTTACACATTTGCAAAAGAGTAGATCAGGTATGTATTTTAATCATGCGGATTTTCAAGTGCTAACTCCATGAGTACCACTTGGTTGTTTATATCCATACTACTCTCGATGTCCGGCGACGTGATGCGGTCGGTGACGAGTGTCGGTCGTGTGTGATGGCACAGCGAGTGCTGGCTGCCTAGCGATGGGTTTAGGTGGAAATAAGTAGTGATGATGCACGGAGGCAGTCATAGGTTGTTTATATCCGTATTACTCTCGATGTCCGGCGACGTGATGCGGTGACGAGTGTCGGTCGTGTGTGATGGCACAGCGAGTGCTGGCTGCCTAGCGATGGGTTTAGGTGGAAATAAGTAGTGATGATGCACGGAGGCAGTCATAGGTTGTTTATATCCGTATTACTCTCGATGTCCGGCGACGTGATGCGGTGACGAGTGTCGGTCGTGTGTGATGGCACAGCGAGTGCTGGCTGCCTAGCGATGGGTTTAGGTGGAAATATGTAGTGATGATGCACGGAGGCAGTCATAGGTTGTTTATATCCGTATTACTCTCGATGTCCGGCGACGTGATGCGGTGACGAGTGTCGGTCGTGTGTGATGGCACAGCGAGTGCTGGCTGCCTAGCGATGGGTTTAGGTGAAAATATGTGGTGATGATGCACGGAGGCAGTCATAGGTTGTTTATATCCATATTACTCTCGATGTCCGGCGACGTGATGCGGTGACGAGTGTCGGTCTTGTGTGATGGCACAGCGAGTGCTGGCTGCCTAGCGATGGGTTTAGGTGTAAATATGTAGTGATGATGCACGGAGGCAGTTATAGGTTGGTTATTTCAAGTCAGAACAAATATATTAGTAGGAGTCCCAGTGTTTCGGCCCCAACATTGCGCTTATGGGCTTAAAATCTGGCATATGATTGGTCTAATTAGGTCACATGACCTAATTAAGCCCCACCCCTTTTCCAAGATGGCTGCGCCCATGGTCCCGCCAAAAAGAGGAGGCCATGATGGAAATTATTGCCAACTTAAGAAAATTCCCAGAGTGTAGTAATAATATATGCATAGTAATTAAATATACATGGTAATTATATATAGAGTGAGTGACTGCGCAGACCTGCGCGTCACGCCTCAGCGCCCGCGCGTCACACCTCAGAGCCCACCCCAGGTAATCAAGACACAGAGTGTGGTGAATAATTACAGTTTTATATCAAAGTGATGTACATATCGGTGAGTGGTGCAGGTGGTGCAGGTGGCAGGTGGTGCAGGTGGCAGGTGGTGCAGGTGTGCGCCATCGCTGGTGCGGTGGAGCCGTGGGTGTGTGGAGTCGGTGAGCGGGGGGCGGCGCGGTACTGGTGGAGTCGGTGAGCGGGGGGGCCGGGGGTGCGGTGGGGTCCTGTAACATAACAAATAATGTGATCAGCAATCTCTACGTGATTGGTCGGAATAAGGATATATGCTAATGGTTATAATTAGCGTTCTGCGCTCTGATTGGCTTACACAAATACAGAGAACAAAAATTAACATTGTTACTCCATCACTCTGCCTCTGGCCTTCGTGCAGGTAAGAGCCATTACTGATTGTTGCTATCGGCGTATCTGTTGGCTTATTTTGTATGTGTTGAGATTACCTTCGCCATTGGAAAATGGCAGGAAACCCTGTTGAAATTATAAGTACCGATGATACATATATTAGACATTTTAGACTTTACGGAACAAAAACTATTTTCAAATTCACCAAACCTCCTGCAAAAACAAACGAAATTGATTGGCTCAGACAAGGTTTTGCCAAAATTGTAAATGAGATGAAGGGCCAAGCCTATGAAAATGATCAGCTTGGATTTACACTACAATCTCTAAACTTAAAAAGTACAGAGCCCGGGTATATTGCTTTTCGGCCCGCAGGTGAAATTAATGAAGATATCCTTTGGCAAATTTTCGGGGGAATTGTTCAATCAAATTCCGAAACTATTAAATCTACCGACACATTTAAAGTGGAATGTACCCGAGTTAATCTCCCTGTGGGTTCCGGCCGTCCTGGGAGAGTAAGACCTGGCTTTTACAACACCTTTGTCGAGGAATGTAAATCGAGACGGGGTATTGTTGTAATTAATAATAAAGACAACTTGTGTCTTCCTCGGGCTTTGGTAGTGGCTATGGCTAAAGTGACTAATGATCCTCAGTATAAAGCAATACGTCAGGACAAGGGTAAAAGACAAACTTTCAGGGCCAAGGAACTTATTCGGCGGGCTAGGGTAGAGATCTCTGAGGAAGGTGCAGGAATCCCCGAATTGGAAAAAATTCAAGACTTGTTAAAAGATTACAAAATCACAGTTTATAATTATGATAGAAAAGGCCGAGATGTCTACTTTGAAGGCCGTGTTGAAAATCCTAAATTTAAAATTAACTTGCTCTTTCACAATCGGCACTATAACGTAATCAACAGTTTGACCGCTGCGTTTGTCTGCAACTACTTTTGCGAAGCCTGTCATGTCCCCTATGATCACAAAGCTGAGCACAGATGTACTAATATTTGTCCTCAATGCCAAACTATCTCTCCACCCTGTAAACTTGAACATGGGGGAATAATTTGCCCGGACTGTAACATGACTTTGAGAAACCAGCACTGTTTTATTGCCCATCAGGTTGACAAATGTAAAACAATAAAAAAGTGTCTTGACTGTAACAAAATTATTTATGCAGAAAAACGTAAGACAGCTCACGTATGCGGAGAAGTTTATTGTAAACCTTGTGAAGCGTTCAAAGATCCCAATCATAAATGCTACATGCAACCCAATAAAGGAAAACCTAAATCTAAAGACTTCCTGTTTATTTTCTTTGACTTTGAAACAAGGCAGGACGAGTCACTCCCCTCAGATCCAGATAAAAAAGTACATAAAGTAAACTTGTGTGTTTCCCAGCAGTTTTGCAATCAGTGTATCGATGGTAAAATTTGTACGATGTGTAACAACCGTACAAGAGTCTTCAACTCTGACCCGGTTAAAGATTTTATAGACTATGTAATGAGTGTTAGAAAGCAGTTTAAAAATGTTTGTGTGATTGCTCACAACGGGCAAGGATTTGATTTTCAGTTTTTGTTAAAGTACATCATGGAAGAAACAAAATTCACGCCGGAGCTGGTAATGAGGGGAACTAAAATCATTCTTATGGAATTGGACAATTTGAGATTTGTTGACTCACTTAGTTATTTTCCTATGGCCCTCGCAGCGCTCCCTAAAGCTTTTGATCTGCCTCCCGAGAAAAAGAAAGGTTATTTCCCGCATCTTTTTAACACTGTGGCAAATCAAAATTATGTAGGCCCGATACCCGACAAAAAGTATTACTGCCCGGAATCAATGTTTGAGAAACCTCACGAAGCTTTCGAGATTTGGTACGACGAGCAAGTGGCGAGTAACTACGTGTTTGATTTTAAAAAGGAAATCTTGGAGTATTGTATCTCTGACGTTGAAATCCTAGCCCAAGCGTGTATAAAATTTAGAGCCTTGCTTCTTGAACAATGTAACGTAGATCCTTTCCTCGAGGCTGTAACTATTGCCAGCGCCTGTAACTTAGCTTTTCGGCGTAACTTTCTAAAACCAAACACAATAGGTTTGATTCCTAAAAACGGGTACAGACTGACTGACAATCAGTCAGCCGTTGCTTTACAATGGCTAAGCTGGGAAGAGGAGAAACACGGAGTAAAGATTCAACATGCGGGCCGGGGCAGAGAAGCTAAAATTAATGGAATGAAAGTAGACGGGTTTGACGGTGAGAGAATTTACGAGTTTCACGGGTGTTACTGGCACGGGTGCCCGAAATGTTTTCCTTATAACAGAGAGGCTCCTCTGAAGGAGGATCCCTCTGATTCACTCGACTTAAGGTATGAAAGAACTTTGAAAAAATGGCAAAAATGAGTGACTACGAAACTATAGAAATGTGGGAGTGTGAATTTAGAGCATTAAAAAAAGATAACAAACTTAAACATTTAAATAACCTTCCGATTCTCAACAATCTTCCCCTTGACCCTAGGCAAGCGTTCTTTGGAGGCAGAACGGGCAATACAAAAACATATCATAAATGTAAAGAGGGAGAAACAATCCAGTATGTTGATGTATGTTCCCTCTACCCATATGTAAATAAATATGGAAAATATCCTTTGGGCCACCCTACAATCTATGTGGGAGATAGGGAGTGCAGGCAGAGAGGTATGCAGGTAGATGGTTTGTTAAAATGTAAGATTCTGCCACCTCGAGATCTCTACCACCCCGTACTCCCCGCTAAAATGAATAATAAATTAATGTTTGTTTTGTGTAAAACTTGTGGGGAAACATTAAACCAAGAAGATTGTGAACATGAGAGTGAGGAAAGGGCAATGGTAGGAACATGGACCATGGATGAGATAAGGAAAGCTATAGAGAAAGGTTACGTTGTGCTGGACATGTACGAGTTGTGGGAGTACGAGGTAGCCACTTATGAAAATGGAGGTTTGTTTACAAATTTTATAAATCAATTTTTAAAAATCAAGCAGGAAGCCTCAGGCTATCCCTCTTGGTGTAAGACTGAACATGATAAAGAAAAGTACATTTCAGACTATTTCCAACACGAGGGAGTTAAATTAGACAAAGACAAAATTGCTAAAAACGGGGGTTTGAGGCAATTGGCAAAATTAATGTTAAATTCATTTTGGGGAAAATTCGGACAGAGGGAGAACCAAACTAAGGCAATGATTGTAAGAGATCCCAAAACACTCTTTGAAATGATGACAAACCCAGAAGTAAAAGTCAACAGGATTCAGATAATTAATGAGACGGTAGTGGTTGTTAGTTGGGAGTATCTCGAAGAGGTTGGGGAACCTTTGAGAAATGTAAATGTTGTGATTGCGGCCTACACTACAGCCCAGGCTAGATTAAAGTTGTATGAACATCTAGATGCTTTAGGAGGCCAAGTAATTTATTATGATACCGACTCGACCCTGTACGTATACCGTGGTGGTTTGTACAGAGTCCCTACGGGGGATTACCTCGGGGAAATGACGGACGAATTGGCAAGCGAGTACGGGCCCGGCTCTTATATTGTAGAGTTTGTTTCTGGGGGACCAAAGACCTACGCTTACCTTGTCTGGTCAACCAAGAAGCAAAAGTTAGAATCAGTTTGTAAAATCAAGGGTTTAACATTAAATATGAAAACCTCCGAAACTTTAAACTTTGAAGCTCTAAAAAAGATGGTCCTCAGTGAAACAAAAGAGATACTAGAAATTGAAGAGAATAGAATCAGGAGAACTAAAGACAAAAATATAGTAACAGTGAGTGAAATTAAAAAGTTTAGAATTACAGGACCAAAAAGGAGGCTCGAGAGCGAGTATGAAACTTTACCTTACGGATATCAAAAGAGTCAAAGATTGGAGTAACCCCCACCCCGCCCCAAGGGGGGTCAGTCGACTGACCCCCCTTTGTACATATAATATCCAGCTTTCGTTGCGATCAGACGTGTGTCAGTTTGCTGTACAATGTGTGAGGAGGAGGATTGGGAACAAAATGTTGGTTGGATCTTTATAAATATATTTTGTGACGGAAGACCTGTACGAAAAATAAAATTTGAAGGAAAACCATTAAAATTGTTATCAAATGCAGACTTTGACAGGATAGAAGTTGAATTTTTGAGTGGTAAGGCGATGCTAAATAGCGGATTCTCTAAAGAAAGGGTTATGAAAAAAGTAGCTAAATTTTCCAAGTACGATGAATTAGAATATAACATTTATTTTGACAGCGGTGCAAAAAAACTAGGATGTCTGACTGACTCATTTGTGTTAAATGACGAGTGGGGCGAACCGGAAGATCGCCCATGCATTGACCTTACAATTTATGATGAATTTAATAAAGAACACGTGCACCACGTGTTAATTAAATTTAAAAAACCTGAAAACTAGTTGTAACCTGTTAAAATACTGCTCTGTAATTGGTTGTAATAAAAATGCATTCTATTGGTTGTAATTAGCGTTCTGTGCCGTGATTGGTCGAGACTTTTTAGCGCTTTTTATTCTCAAGAGTTAACTTCACTCTGCCCCTTGCAGCTGCACAGGTAAGAGCTTCCAGCGATACAAATAAAAATGTCTCACTTAACCTCTTATATATTTAATGACCAGGACGTTGCTGTCCTGTTTGACAGCAGTGATGATCCTTGGTTTAAAGCAAAAGATGTTGCTAAAATTTTGGGCTATCAAAATACGAAACAGGCGTTGCGGATAAATGTAGATGAGGAAGACAAGTGTAACGCTTTAAACATAATAAGCGAAGGGGGGTCTATCGATAAACCCCCCTTTAACTTTCAAGATCAGTCTAACTTCATTAATGAATCTGGTTTGTATTCTCTTATTTTTCGCTCCTTGAAACCAGAAGCTAAAGCATTCAAAAGATGGGTTACAAGTGAAGTCTTGCCTTCCATAAGAAAATATGGAATGTATAAAATAAAACAGGAGAATAATCAGTTGTTAAAATCACTTACAAAATCACTGGAAATTAACAAACAACTGGAAAAAGAAAAAGAATCTATAAATAAAATGTTAACTGACCAAGCACCTAAACTGGCAGTTTTTCCTAAAGAGGAAGACCTTAGCCACGTATTGTGTATTCTTATTAAAGACACAATGTTGCAGTTGTACGGAGTCTGCGAATACAAGTGTATTCGTACTCAAAAAGTGAGTTTTCACAAGGCTTTAAATAAAGCAAAGGAGGAAGGTTTTGTACCTTGCTTTGTAAAATCATCTGTCCCTAACGGGATAAATGTTGTAAATAAAGCTAAAGAGTTGATGAGGAGTTATGGCATGCACTTTGATTCTGCTCATAATAACATCCTCACCTCACATAACTTTGTAAATATTGTTGAACATGTGTTAGATAATGCCTAAGTCCCACTGTATGTGTGTGTGTGTGAATTAAGGTCACTGGCGCGGGTGACTAAAAACCCCGTAAACCTGAAAGGGAGCCTAGTAGATTGAACAGTCAAGTTAATCGCTTGACTGCTCCTTTGAATAGCTCATGTGTGAATGAGGGGTCCAGTAGATTAGAGGCGTCTGGCCAACACCAGACTACTCAATCGAACCGACCTCGGGTGAATGAAGGATTTGTACATTGAGAAGCCTGGCTAATACCCAGGCTACTCCTTAAAACAATCCGGTGGGCAAAAAAAAAGCAAATAAATATAAAGCAAATAAAAAACTCTTCCCACTTGTCTGTTCAAAGGGAGAGGACTTTTATTTTGTACTGGGCGTCAACCAGTAATAATCTGGATTGGCTCACGCACGAAATAAAGGTTGAACCTGGGTGCTAACTGCACGAATGGTCTCAAACCCCATTCAAACAGACACTGGTATAAAACTAATGTTTACCGAATAAATAAGTTATTTTGACAATGGACGCTATAGCTAACGAACTACACCGGCCTGCCAGGAGAAATTATCCCAGGCGTAAAGTTACTCTTCCCGGACTATACCAGGCTGACCTAGTTGAAATGAAGCCTTATTCCAGAGTCAATAAAGGGTTCAAGTACATATTGACAATGATTAACTGTTTATCCAAACTAGCTTTTGCCGTTCCGTTAAAAAACAAGTCAGGGCCAGAAGTGGCAAAGGCACTCGCTCCTATTTTAGCTAAATATAAAATGACGCATTTCCAAACAGATCAGGGAACAGACTTTTTCAATAAACACGTAAATGCTTTAATGAAAAAATACAAAATCAACCATTATCATACATTTTCTGAACTTAAAGCTAGTATAGTGGAAAGATTAAACAGAACTATCAAGACAAAAATGTACAAGTTATTTACTGCCCGTGGAAGTTACGAATGGTTAAGTATTTTACCAAAAATTTTAAATTCTTACAACAATACAAAGCACAAGACTATAGGTATGAAACCACGGGATGTAAAAAAAAAGCACTTTCAAGATATTCTGAATAGAATAAATAGAGTTGGCAACGCAAAAAATCTTAAACACAAATTTAAGGTAGGCGACATTGTTAGAATCAGTAAAACCAAGCGAGTGTTCAAAAAAAGCTATTTACAAAATTGGTCAAATGAGACGTTTACAGTATACGCGATTAAACCAACAAGACCAGCAACATACATATTACAAGACAACAGAGGAGAGATACTTAAAGGAGGGTTTTACGCTGAAGAACTTAGCAAGTCAAAAACAGGTAATGTTTACTTGATTGAAAAAATCTTAAAGCGGAAGGGTAATTTAGCACTTGTTAAATGGTCTGGTTTTCCTTCTTCTCATAATTCTTGGATAAAGGTGAATGCACTAACTCCTGGGTCATCGCACTAATGTCCAACAAAGCGTAAATCCTGCACGTGTGCCGCTAAATGGGAAAAAGTTTCATGTGAAACCCGCATAAAAGCCCGCATGTCACTCTACCGTGAAGTGATTACTTAAAAAGCAGAGCAATTAGTAGTATGTAACCAGTCACAATGCGGGTTATTAAGCAGAAAGTCAAGTTCTCTGTAAAAAACTTTGACAATTATTTCTCGGGGGCCGGAATGGTTAAACAGAACAAACATGGCGCTTTACTGCCAGATTCAATACGTTGTATAATCGCGGGGCCGAGTTCCTGTGGGAAGACCAATGTTTTATTCAATTTATTATTTGACCCAAACGGTCTAAGATTTGAGAATATCTATGTTTTTTCAAAATCCCTCTATCAACCTAAATACAAATTACTTAAACAGGTTATGCCTAAAGAGGTTGGGTATCATGAATTTGACGATAATAGTTTAGTTATACACCCAAATCAAGCTAAACCAAACTCTATAATGATTTTTGATGATATATCGGCAGAAAAACATAATAATATACGCAACTTTTTTACTATGGGGAGACACAACAATTTAGATTCATTCTATCTGGGACAGACATATAGTGCTATTCCCAAGCAGCTGGTGAGGGACAATTGTAACTTTATTATTTTATTTAAACAAGACGAGAAGAACCTAAGACATGTATACACCGATCATATCACCACAGACATGTCATTTGAAAAATTTAGAGAAATATGCGCTCAGGCGTGGCGTGACAATTTTGGATTTCTAGTTATTGACAAGACTCTAGATCCATTTAAGGGAAGGTACAGAGTGGGAATGGACACTTTTATAGCAGAGGTATAATGGTACGCATCTACTATTATAATGATTTAAGGGGATTTGATAAGAAACTTCATAACGTAAGGTCTAACCTGTGTTCTTTTTATTACAAGGACAAAAATAAATTCTGTAGTAATTATTGCAGTAGAAAGGGTAAACACGGCCATCCCTTCAATAACAGATGCTGGAGACATAAAAAACCTCCAAGCACTGCGAGGCTACCACCTGTAGTTTTATTAATGATATCTGCGAGTGAGAGAACTTATAATAGAGATACTTGGTTAAACTTTTTACAAAAGTGTGAAGAACAGAGTGTACCCTTAGAACTAGTGATTTATCATGAAGATATGAGAAATTCAACAGTGAGAGACCCCCAAAATTTAATATCTAGATTTAGACCCTTTCCGGATATATTTGGTAAAGTATTGCCTTTAAGAAACCTGCATGGTAGTATTAATTTTGCTCAGATTGTTTTAAAAATGTTAGAGTATGGTTGCAAAATACCTCACGCGGCCAGATGTATAGTTTTGACAGAGAGAACTATACCCATCAGGTCCCCTGTCAAAATTTATAAAATGGCTTTATCCCTCAAATGTTATATTGACATTAGTTATAATACAGCCTGGGGGCCAATTCCTGACGATACTCCCAAAGGGCCGAGGGGTAAACCTTTTGCTGCTGTAAATAACTACTGCCAAGGATTATATACTACAGAGTTTTTAAGAGCAGCCCTGCCCACAGTGGCCTCACAGTGTGAGAGATTTGGTATTAGTTTAAAAAACGGTGTATATAGAGTGACAAATCAAACATTATTTGAACAGTGGAAAAAATTTACTGGAACCAACCCGTGCGAATTTTGGCTTCTTAACTCGTATTTAATGTACAACAGACATCATGACAAACCATTGAGAATGTTGAGCAAATATATGCAAAAAACCATTGAGAACGACAAGTACATAGTAACACATGTCTCACAATGGAGGGACAATATAAAGCGAGCCTTTGTTTTTAAAAGTTACACAAATCGTTATATAATACCGAGACACAGTCTTGTAAGGGAGGAAGCTAGGTATTATAAAGGATTAGACTTGAGCGCCGGTATTTCGCTTCTAGATGTTACGCGTTACATGAAAAGATGCAAAATGCGTGCCTTGTTTTTCAGGCAAGTCGAAATGCCTTAAATTTAAACGTGTTGGTTTAAATATATCATTTGCGACTATGAAGCGAAACAGTAAGCAACTGACTAATCGACTGATACAGCTGCGTAATGCTATTAAGAGAAAGTATAAAATGTTTAAGGAAGGATCCGAGGAAAGTGATATTATGCTTGAGAAACAGTATAAACCAATTATTCAAGAACTTAGAAAAACAAACACAGCAGACATAAAAACAGAACCTGAAACCTTTAAAGAAGAGCCAATGGACTATAGTACGACAGATGATGAAGCTGAATTTATACCGCAGAGTGTATCTACGCCTGAAAGCAGTGGGTTAAAACAAATTGTATCGACTCCTTCGGGACTGGAAACAGCGTCGCGATATATTGAAAGTCAGTTTAGTAACCCCATTACGGTGAGATATATGACAATGCTTTTAAAGGATGCTAGCGGTAAGGTCCGAGTAATTGATCATGACTATGGCCCTAGATACGAAGGCAGTACTTTAATGATGGGAGATAAGGTGTTAGACTTTGACAACGATGGAACTATACTAATAAACAACACAAGGTATAGTCCAAGCGAAGGCTTGTATGAGCTAATATTTAAAAGAACCCCTGACGAGGAAATATACAACGAAGAAGACCTAAAGACCTATAAGAGTATTATTGTTGCCACCAACGCACACAAGAAAGGATACAAATTCCACAATGTAATTAGAAGGGACAAAAATCTAAAGTACAGAAGAATTATTAAAGACCTATTCCCGGTTAAAGCGGGCAAAGGTTTAGCGTGGAAGAATGCACGATCTCGTGACATTATACATTGGGATGACGCCAATGAATTGGTGGACAGATTACGACACATTGCCATGTCAACAGAGACTGGAAACAGAGTCCATAGCAATGAAATACTAAGTATCGTGGAGGAACTGAGAGAGGCTGGTTACATAAAAGGATCTGGGAACAGCAGGTTTAAGGCATTATTATAATGACTATTGACAAGTTTGGACGTAGTAGCCGAAAATCCCGAGGTGAGGCCGTCAAAGGTCCCAAGGGAGAGGGTTTCAATTTAACGCCCGACGGTGATTACGATATACAAAATAAGCGATTATGTAATTTAAAAAGACCTGCAGAGGATAACGACGCGGTGACTAAAAGATTTATGTGTGACAATACCTTAATTTTAGATGAAAAAAAAGAGTATTTTGACGCTAATAAATGTGTTATTCGACATGTAAAATCACCACAAAATTCTGATGATGCTGCCACAAAATTTTACGTAGACTACAAATGTATTCCTTTTACAGGAGAACATTATATCTTAGGAAACAAAATACTAAGAGACGTGCGAGACGGTGAACAAGAATATGACGCTGTAAACTTAAGGATGTTAAAAAAATCATTAATGCTGGTAGATAACACTTTTTATGATTGTCAGTCAAAACAAATAAAAAATTGCGCGGATCCTACAGATTTTCAAGACGTATTAAACTTAAATTATATTGTAAGACTATTGAGTAAAGTTTTATTTGACATTTACAATACCTTAGGAGCTCCAATACAGACAGACAAGGACACGTGGGTAAGATTAAATGTTATTAATAAATACTTTTTAGACGAAAATACACGACAATTCCGTAATAAAGATGATGATGATGAAGAAGAAATTATAGACACGGACCCTTTCCCCAGTTTCCTGAGGACGGGATCCGGTTTAAAAACACATTAACTGGCAAACACTAATTAGTCTACACCGATCCACTCAACATGCGGGTTGTTTTATTGATTTTTCTACCTCTTGCCTCGTGCAACAAGTCGGTAGATTTTCTAACTTATTACGGGTATTTGGAGAAAAACGCTTTGACACAAAACATTACTTCTGCAGTAAGGCAATTTCAAGAGTACTTTCGTCTTGAACCAACGGGAGTGTTTGATAACGATACATTAGCCCTCATGGGAACGCCTAGATGCGGCCATCGCGACAATATATTACCATTCTCAGCTTTACCCAATAGAAAGTGGAACACTACAGAAATAACCTGGTATCAATACGGCCCTTCTCAACACCCCGACCTGATACAGAAAGCTTTTGACGTATGGGCTAAACACGCGAATTTAACATTTAAAAAAAACATAAATAATCCCACAATAATCATATCATTTTCAACATCTAGAAAACATGTATTCTACTCGAGACAGGACAATTGTCCCTATGATTTTGATGGTCCAGGCTTAGTTTTGGCTCACGGGTATTTACCTCATATCGGCTATAACCAAACGGACATACACTTTGATTCGGAAGAAAACTGGGATTTTACTATGAATTTACCACGAAATGGAAAAATTTCATTTTATTTAACATTGATTCATGAAATTGGACATGCCCTTGGTTTGGATCATTCAGGTGATGATAAATCAGTAATGTTCCCTTTCAACAGGGACCCTACAGGGATTGTTGACTTTAACGAATACGAGCTTGGTAATGATGACAGACTCTGTACGGCAGGCCCACTAAGACATTTGCAACCATTCCAAAAATGAATACAACAACATCCACAACAACTACAACAACAACCACTACCACACCAAGCAGTACAGCACCTGAGACACCACCCGAGATATTTGAAAAACGCGATATTTGCGAATTAAAAGATCAGATTGATATGTTTGTTATTGTAAACAAAAGGATATTTGCTTTCTTTAGAGACTATGTATGGATTATTAGTTTAAATCCTACAGAGAGAATTCCTGAGGACTTAACACGGCCAAGAAGAATATCACACTGGCTTAAATTTTTACCGCAAAACTTTACTGAAATATCTGCCATTTACCAGAGGCCTAACGGGGAAATTGCTCTTTTTTTTGGCAATGATGTATTTTTATTCAGATACCCTTCACTGTCCTTGATTACAGTGTATAATGTCAATAACATAGCTGGTAGAATGGTACATAAAGTAAACGCGGCCTTTGCAACTAACACGGGAAAGAGCTACATGATTATTGATGATTGGTATCTGATTGAAATTAACGAGTGCGACTTTACTGGTACATTTATGGGAATGGTCTCGTCTACGCTTTACGGTATCCCTGCCCACAGTCACGGTGCTTTTAGGTATATAAACGGGATGATTTACTTTATAACTGACAGTGGGGTCTTGGAGTACAGCGATTTTACTAACTCGGTATCTCGCACGTTGCCTGACGTGTTTGAAGCTTTAAAAATACCGTGTATACGCGAGACTCTATTAACTAAACTTTACGGAGTGATTAAATATTTACAATAAAATGGCTAACACAAGAAGGAAACCTCTCAGATGTAAGCAAGCGGTTGTGCGAGGCGGAGGTATTGTTTCATCTGTTATTAATAAGGCTATAGACCTCCTACCTATCGAATTACATTTAAGAACACCAACCTTAAAACCATATCGGTATTGCGGGCCCGGCACGAAATTAAAAGAGAGATTAGCTAGAGGTGACAAAGGAATAAACGGGCTAGACGAAGCTTGTAAACAACACGATATAGCATACTCGCGGTACTCCGACAACGAGCGGCGAAGGCAAGCTGACAAAGAGTTGGCAGAGCGCGCTTGGCAGAGGTTTAAAGCATCAGACGCATCTTTGGGCGAAAAAGCAGCATCCTGGTTAGTCACTACAGCAATGAAGGCCAAGACTAAATTGGGGGGAGGTCGTAAAAAGAAACGACCCACTAAACGTCCTAAAGGTAGAGGTTTATATCTTAGACCCTATAAAAAGCAAGGGGCCGGCAAGAGGAAGAAAAGGCAAACGAAAAAAAAAGCATCTCGATACCAATAAAACCACTGACAAATTACGATATAATCAAATACGCGAGATTATTAAAAATTCCAAACTTTAGAGGAGTTTACATGAGGGATAGTTTACCAAAACGCTCGAGAAAGTGTGAATCTGCTATAGTTAACTTGGACAGTACAACCGGCTCAGGCACGCACTGGGTATGTTACAGGAAGATTAATAAGAAAGCCTATTATTATGACAGTTTTGGCAATTTAAGGCCACCACCAGAAATAACACGATATTTGGCGGGATGTGAACTCTACTATAATTACGAGAGACAACAGAATTTTGATACAGTGGTGTGTGGTCATTTGTGCTTACATTTTCTCTGCAGTAATGTTCTGCCTCACGGGAACAACTAGTATACTATCCCACGAGCTAGCATTTCCCATAGATGTTAGCAAGGGTGAATGGGAGCTAGGTTTAATTGAACTGACAACTTATAATTCTATTCCAAACATTGAAAAAGACAATAATGATAAGTTTTACTACGGTGAAAATAACAGCATTACAATCCCTGAAGGATCTTACGAGATTGAAGATATACAGACATATATACAATCTCAACTGCCAAAAGAAACCAAGTTTACATTAAAACCAAATAACAACACTTTAAAGGCTACGATATGTTGTTCTCAAAAAATTGATTTTACTAAAGAACATTCATTGGGAACACTCTTGGGTTACAAAAAACAAATATACGAGGCTAATAAACAACATGTTTCCGAACTGCCTGTAGATATAATTAAAGTTAATTCTATACGGGTAGAATGTAATATCACACGCGGGTCGTACCTAAATGGAGTTGAGGGTCATGTGATACACGAATTCTACCCGGCCGAACCACCGGGCTATAAAATAGTTGAGCTCCCGAGAAACGTGATTTATTTACCGGTAATAAGTCAAAGGATCAATACCTTAACAATCTCTCTCAAAGATCAAGACGGAAATCTTGTTAATTTTCGCGGAGAAAGAATCTCGGTTAGATTACATCTAAGGCAAAGCAATGGGGCTACTATTTAATTCCAGCCCAACAGTTCAACAAGCCAGTAGTCTTCAGAAAGCAAAGGTGTTAACTTGTAAGAATATAAAGTTTCTCCGTTCCCTCGGTTTTAAAGTTGTAAAAAATGGCTCTTTTAGAAATTGACAATCACGCTAATTACGATGATTTGATAACAGGAATGGAATTCCATGCTCATCTACCATACGCTAATACAACTTATAATAATAATGATGAAATAAGAATACCGATATTACAACAGGACATTATAACTGCGCCTTTTGAAAGCTTTATTGTGATTCACGGTAAAGTTAGCGCTAAAAAAGCGAACGATACTGCTCTGAATGTATCCTTTGTAAATAACGCAGTGGCTTTTATGTTTGAAGAAATCCGCTACGAGATTTGTGGCAAGGAAATTGATAGGACGAGAAATGTCGGCATTAGTACTACTTTAAAAAATATTTTATCCATTCGCTCGGAAGAAACAAATATATTGAAAAACGCGTGTTGGAAAAGCCCCGGGGTATCTGAACAGGTGACAGATTTTATATATTCGATCCCGCTAAAACTCTGGTTAGGGTCTGCCGAAGATTATAGAAAGGTTTTAGTAAACGTCAAACAAGAATTAATATTTTTACGCTCGGCTTCGGATATTAACGCTGTAAAAACTACAGAGGCTGGTACTTTAACATTAACAATTGACAAAATCTACTGGCGTATACCTCATATTACAGTCAACGACGCCTGTAAACTAAAATTGTACAAGTTTATTGAGAAAGACCCCGCAATACATGTTCCCTTCCGTCAGTGGGACATGATTGAATACCCGAACCTACCAAGAACAGACACATTATCTTGGACACTAAAAACATCTAACCAAACAGAAAAACCCCGGTATGTTGTTCTCGCCTTTCAGACAGACAGAAAGAATGATTTAACAAAAGATATGTCACTATTTGATGCCTGCGAAATAACTGATGTAAAGCTTTATTTAAATTCAAACTTTTATCCTTATGATAATATTCGTGGGAACACAGCCTTGTTCTATGACATGTATGCTACATTCCAAAATTCGTATTACGGACGAATCGGGTCACCGATATTAAACTTTGATGATTTTAAAACAAAATGCCCTCTGTACGTAATTGATTGTTCAAAGCAGGACGATACTATTAAGACTGGCCCCGTAGATGTAAGGCTTGAGATTCAAGCTAAAACAGTAATTCCAGCTAATACTTGGGCATACTGCCTCATAATCCACGACTGTCACTACACATACACACCAATCACGGGAGATGTCAGGAAAATCTCGAGTTAGTTTCTCCGACCCGGTAGTTACAAAAATATACATTCTACCCACAGAAGAAGACAGGAAATCAGATTGGGAACAGTTAGCAAGGGACAGAACCAGATTTTTAAGACGTATTAAACTGACACAAGAGAAAATCTCCAATGTAATTTTTAAAAAGTGGACCCTCAGGGTCAGACACTTGGAATGAATACAAAGGGGGCTCCGATTTGGAGCTCCCTTGGGGCGGGGTGGGGAAGGGGTAAAAAAGTACATTTATATAAATAAAATAGATATCTAATCAGTCTGAAGTTAGCGTTCAGCGAGTAAACATGAATTATTTTGGTTGGATTAAAATTGAATATTACAAAGAAGGAGTTTTAATTAAAAAGGATATTTTAGACAGTTATAAATTTAATAGCGTCGAGGAAAAATTTCAATTGCCCACGGGGGCTGATAGCATTATAGTTAAATGGCGTACAGAATTAAACTACAGTGATTATGAAAATTCAGAGGAATCTGACTGAAACTATGGAAGAATTTATAGTCATTCCCAAAGGTAAAGAACCTATAGATTTAATGACTGGTGTATTTTTAAAGTCAGTCCATTTCTTGGACCCTGAGCTCACCAAGTGCGTAGTATCGGGTATTTTTAAAAACAGGGACAATAGTCTGGGTGTATTAATTAAAGGGAGAAAAGGTATTGTATTTTGGAGTTACGACTCGTTTTGCCAGCTAATTGACAGGTTTAACGAAGTGACGTTAGCTCTCTTGAGTAAAAATCAGTGTTTAATATCTATAGAGTCTGGAGCTAATATTAAACTGACACATATTTTTGGACTTCAGTATGTCTGTGTCTCTGATGGAGTACACTCCTTAGCACTAAACTTTAATGAATGGGATCAACTTGTGAAAAATATTCCTTTAATCGGTCGCGAGGTTTTGCAATTATTTTATATTGAGGATATTATACAAGTTTTTTTTAATCAGGTTTCAACCGGTGCTGAAACCTGTACAGATCAATTGCCACCTCACATAGCCGAGCGACTTTATCAGGAAATTTTATTATGGAAGCAATAGTGGAGTTTCACGCGTTTAAAGACAATTCTAATAGATTTATTATTAAAGAATTTGCTATAGTTGGGAGGTCGTATAGAACACAGATTGTGTTCCGACCTCCATACTGTTTTAATTTGTTGAATAGTAAAATGCAGAGAACAGCTCGCTGGCTGACTCGTCATTATCACCACATAAAATGGAATGAAGGTGAGGTACATTACAGCGAAGAGCTTTTATGCTCACTCTGTAAACCTTTTGAAACTATTTATACAAAAGGTTTGGAAAAGGCTCAATTCCTTCGGGAATTTCACCCTAATGTTAAAGAAATAAATATTGTAAATAGTAGCGATAGTTATGAACTTGTAGATTGTATTGTACATGGAAATAAAAATGAAAACTGCGCTTTAAAGTCCGCAAAGTACTACGCTCGAGAAATATTTTCGAGTGGGGCCTAATAAAAATAAGGCCCGGCAGTCGCTCATCTAACAGGTCGGCGTAAAACCCGTAATTCCAGGGATGTGGGGAGGTCTGGTTAAACCCTATAAAGCATTGTGCTTTCCTCCGACTGTCAGGGAAAAACGGATGGAAAAGCGCAACAAAAAAAATATAAAAAGTAAAAATTCTCTGTCTATTTTCTAGGCTAAAATGAACGGACACAGTCTCAGTAAATAGCCTAACGGAATAAACAGAGAACAAAAAAAATATAAAAATCGGAGGCAGCATTTTTAATGGATTGGCTGTCACGAATCACTGCGTTGGTTGGGGCAGTGATTAAAAAACATAGTGTTACATACCTCATAAAGAGAAATCCATCCAACCGGTGGAGAACACACAATCACAATCCAAACAGCGGTAGTCCAGCTTCCACGAGTAGCGGAGCTGGACCTGAAGGATGGAGTTGCGTGGATAGTGATACCACACTTTTAAATGTGGCGTCACTTCCACGCAGTGCTCGTCATCGCACCACCCGTACCTCCAAAACGGCTCAAAAGAGGAGCACATTAACGTGAAGTCCGCGCAGTGTGATGACATGGTGAAGACTGGCCGTTTTGCCAGTAAAACTACCGGGGGTGTTAAGTCAAGCATAGCTCATGCGGGTTACGTAAAAACTACATTAGCCATTTTACCGTGACGGTTTTCAACTTACAGTAATCCTCGTGCTCGCACGGTTCCGGAGGCGGTTGGGTGTTGTAATCCTCCGGGTCCAAGTAAATACACCGGCAGCACAAATCCCACCCCCGACCCTCAAAAATTACCAACATCGTGCACGAGCACAATTTCTCACACGACTCGCACAGACTATAAACTTCAACCATCGCGACTAAGTGGAGACTAACTAACCGACTCTAGGAACCCGGCGCTAGCCCGCATAACGACAGGTGGATTAAAAAACGGGTTTTTACAGTAAAACGCTTTTGATGTAATTGTACTCACCTAGTCGTAGTAATCTTCAATGGATCTGAGGACCTTCGCAGTCCAAGCCTCTTCCGTTACGTTTGCCTCAAAGTCGAGGCAGTAGCAGCGGATGAGGATTGGATTTATTCTCTTTCGCTTCCAGCAGGCAATACACCTTTGGAGCGGAGGTCGAGGCTCAGCAAGAGAATAACCTACCGACTCCACCTTCGTGTACCTCTTCTGATTTACCAACTCGTCTCCCTGTAACATAAAACAAGAATAAAACAACAATAATAACTAATAAAGGATTTGCTTACCTTTCATTACTTTAAACTTACCCAGTAGCACTCTGAACAAGTCTCTAATAAGTTGTATTCAAAATAATGAAAATGCTGTTTTAAAATCCAGCAATGGTTGTGGTGTTCTGATATTAGTAATTGTTTGATTAAAAATGGTACGTCTAAATTTTGAATTTGGAAAAGTCTAGGGTTATCTAAACAGATTTGCTGACAGCAAAGCTGAGTTAGGCTAGGCAGAGTGTTCATCATGAAGTGAGAGAGGAGCACAGTGTGGGGGCGGGAGTACATAGTTTGTGGGCGGGGAGCACAGAATATGCGGGCGCTGATTGGTTGGTTGATTAAAGCAGTGCTGGAAGGGATTTTGCGTATAAATACGGGTCTCTGACCTGGTATCATTGTACTATGCACATTACAGTGTTTATAACAGTAGTGATGTTGTTACAAGTTTTAGCTCTCGTGTGTCTTCGCTTGGTGATTGGTTTCGACCAGGATGAGAACATCCCGCCCAATAATCAGGTAATCAAAGTCTCTTGCAATTTCACTATAGATTTACCCACTATAGATTTAGTAGTTTACTTAGTTATTAATTGTTTTCAGGATCTACCGGCTACTACCTCACGAGATGAACAAACACTTAGTCAAGATATGTTTTTTGCGGATGATCTCGACGTGCTATCTATTCGTGCAGTGAGTTTTTTATTTTTATTTATAGGTAGTCTCATATATAGCGATAGTTCAAAGGGGGTTTAACGATAGATCCCCCTTTGGAGAGTATATTTAACGCGTTTGTTTTTTTTGTTTTCAGAGCGGGTCTCACATATCCTTGAGCGGGTCTCACATATCCTTGAGCGACATATCTCAGCGTGTGTCACAACAGGTAGGAATTATCGAGTAATTCTTTTAAATGTTTTTTAGTAATTTTTTATAATTTGATACGGGATTAACAATTATTGTCTTCTTTACAGAGCGGTTCGAGCGGGTCATCTGGGTTGCGATCTATCACTCAGGTGTGTTTTTTATTTATGCTTTATTATTATTATATCTATCTTTTAAGAGTGTTGTTTATACATGTTTTTCTCTATATTCTAGGAAGAATATAACGGAAGAATAACACAGATGTTAAGATTGTCTGGCGAGTCTGGGATTTATATCGAGACCTCGCGGACCTTCCTCGATGACGGCAGTTTATTGACCAGAAATAGGTTTATGGTTAGTATTGGGTTATTATCTGTATTTTGCTCACTTGTGATTTTTTTCTATTTGTCGTAATTTTAATAATTTTGTTACAGGACGATATTGCCGGTCTGAGTCCTGAAGCCAGGGAGTCCATCTCTCGCGGGCTAGAAAATGTAAGTCTAAATTTTATTTTTATTTGTCTGTTGCAGTATGATCTTGGTGTAAGTCCTGAGCTTGTAGAGGCTAGCATGCGAGCATTGGGAACTGTAAGTTTTAACTTGTATTTCATAATTAATTGATATAGACCAGGTTCATTAATGTAAACTGTATGAGATTGATAGTTCAAAGGGGGGTCCTGCAAGGACCTCCCTTGGGGCGGGGTGGGGAAGGGGAGTTTGCCTAGTACTTCAGGTTCTGTTTTCTCAAACTCTAATATTTTTTTCAGTGGGAGAGGCCTGCGTCTCCAATCAGGCGGACCATGCCTAACATTCTGAGACGTACCAGGGAGACACAATCTCTACCAAACACTACAAGAGTACTCCCCTGCTGGATGACTGTCAGGAGTAGTGAACCTCCACAGAATAATATTGTAAGTAACTACTTTAGAATCGTTATTAGATAGGTGGGACCCATCTTGGGTCCCACGTACTTTTGGTTGAGTTGACTTGTATATTTCATTGATTTTTAGGTTTTAATAATATTTTAATTATTTACAGGTGAGGGAGGCAGCAGCAGCTTGTAGTTCAAGTGCTACGATTCGGCCCGATACGCCAGCTCCTGTCTTACCGTTTGCCGATCAAACGGTTAGTACGATTAGCCGTAATGATAGTTTTTGTTTAGTCGTGCTTTTAGTAGTGATGTTAATTCTATCTTGTTTTTTTCAGAGGCGGGTTTTAACCAATGCTAGAGATGCGGGTGTGGATGAATGCGGAATATACCCGGATGGAGACCCTCGCATCGGGCGTGGTTTCCGTCTACAGGTAAAAGTTTATGTCTTTTTGTTTCTATCTTTTATTTTTATGTCATATGTAAACTACTGTTGGTTACACCTTAATGCTCTTATCAGGAGCGAGAGGAGGAGGAGGAAGACGTGTTTGCGTTTCACCCGACCGTTGAGGCACGGATTAGAGCTTCAAGAGCCTCCAGACATTCGGTAATTTTATTTTTGATATATTTTGTTGTATGTTGTTTTTTTTTACTGAATTATATCTTACTGTGTAATTGATTGTTTGTTTTTACAGTCAATACCAGAGGTCCGCATTGCCGCCTTGGAAGAGCGTATGAACCGCGCCGAAAGTTCTGCGCCCACACGACCACCATCTAGACGAGTTGAACCTGTTGTAAGTATCTCTATCGGGGATAGGGTTTAATTTTGTTTTGTGAACTTGTATTATATTTAATTTGTAATGTTTCAGAATTTACGGTGTGAGGAGCAGAGTTTAATTTTGTTTTGTGAACTTGTGTTATATTTAATTTGTAATGTTTCAGAATTTACGGTGTGAGGAGCGGATGCCCGCGGCCGATCCCCCAGCGTGCAGTGTCTGCCATAGAGAGGAAGGCATTATGCGGCTGAGGAGGCGAATGTTTGAGATGGTAAGATAACTGAGGGTATTGTGTTTTTACAGACTTAGCTTACACTGTGTGTTTTTACAGGCTTATCTTACTGTATTATTAATACTTACCTGGTGTGGTTTTACAGCAGAGAGGATCAAACACTACCTCGGAGGTTCATGTAATGGTGGCTCGTCTGGCTACGGTGAGAACAGAGCTGGGCGAGGCGCTGGCTTTGGCGAGGAATGTCCTCGAAGACACCGCAGACCACCAAGTGCGAGAGGTTGCTCCAGCCGTCTGGGAGGATATCCGCGCCACTATGGAGAGGATCCTCGCTTACAACGACCGGCGGATGGACAACTTAATCACACGAGGCATGCCACCACCCACAGAACAGCCGAGGTACGTCGTGTGTCATATTTGCCTTGATGCGTTACCGACAATGGCGCTATCTTGTGGGCATACATTATGCCCGGCCTGCAGTCGTCGGGTGACGTGTTGCCCCTTCTGTCGAAGTGTCGTGAGCGGCCGCACAAGACTATTTTTTGATCAGTGATGTTTGTGTTCAAGTGTAAATTATTTAAAAGTGTTAGTTTTAATTCTCATGTATTTAATTGTTTTACCAGGCTAACATATCCTTACACCATTAATCTCACTCTCTAGTCTTGTTCTTTAATACAGTATTGTTTGCTACCTCTATTACCTTCATCATAACTTGTAGCTCTGCTTTGACTTGTGTAGTTTGGGTGTATAAAGTTTTAAAGTCTTGAACTGTATTACAAATGTTTAAAGTATTGAACTGTTTGGTGTGTCAGATATTTTAAAGTCTTGTGAAGTGAAGTCAATAAATTAATTATTCACCACACTCTGTGTCTTGATTACCTGGGGTGGGCTCTGAGGTGTGACGCGCGGGCGCTGAGGCGTGACGCGCAGGTCTGCGCAGTCACTCACTCTATATATAATTACCATGTATATATTATTACTATGCATATATTATTACTACACTCTGGGAATTTTCTTAAGTTGGCAATAATTTCCATCATGGCCTCCTCTTTTTGGCGGGACCATGGGCGCAGCCATCTTGGAAAAGGGGTGGGGCTTAATTAGGTCATGTGACCTAATTAGACCAATCATATGCCAGATTTTAAGCCCATAAGCGCAATGTTGGGGCCGAAACACTGGGACTCCTACTTATATTGTACAGAAAAAAATTCACTAACATTTTCCACGTATACATCTTATTAACATTTCAATTCTCGTTCAACCATAATTTAATACGCAAATTGTTTCTTTTATTCTCTATCTTATGTTTTAAAGTATCATTGATTCTCTTGCGCTGATGTTTTAAACCCAGTCTGACTGTAAAACAGGTTTAGGAATTTATTATCATTGAATATATATATACTGAAGGAGACATCCCATCTATATGGCCCAGCTGCCTCACTTTTAGTGTTAGCCAGAATTTGAATTGGACGTAGTTTAATTAGGTCACCGACAGATTGTACTGATGTCAAATATTTATTTTAGTTAGTTATAATAACTTGTAAAATAACCTGGCACACATAAAAATATCGACAGATTTTTTACAATGGCAATAAGAAGTCTACATCATTATTTATAGTCAATGGTAGAATTTTATAGGCGAGTTATATTACTAGCTGGCCCGACAGACGTTGTCCTGTCCTAATGTAATTGATGTTGTTTTATGTCAAATACTCGTTCATTTTCAATATGAGCTCGTTCGCTTCGCTCACTCGCCTAGCAAAAAAAGAGCTTGAGTTGCCATTCAAGTAGTTTTTTTTTAATTTCCATTATGTTGTAATGAGAAACCTCGGATACAAAGTTAAATATGACATAAAATTACTGATTCCCATCAAATAGCTGAAATTTTTCAAAAAGGTCACATAGCCTGAAAAAAACAACATTTACGAATATTTTAGAGAATGTTGGCAGCAATGAAATAGGCCTATAGTTAGTTAATTCTTTTGGATCGCCTCTTTTTAGAACTGGTATAGTATTTGATAATTTCAATAGTTCAGGAAAAACACCTGTATAAAGTGAAGTATTTAATTAAATGGGTAATTGGTGTTGAAATAAAAGGTGAACATAATGTTAACATAAAAGATGATATTTCATCCCATCTAGATGATTTAGACGGCTTTAACTCATTCATTAGTTGTTGTACTTCTTGAGGTCCTACGGATCTAAATGAGACCAGCATGAACTCAGGATTGTTTCCCTCTTGTAAAAAAATAATAGCCTCTTCAGTATCTGAACTAACATATACAAGTTTACAAGTATCAGTGAAAAATGTATTTATTTCATTCAACTGTTCCTGGATGTTCTGAGAGTGTGACAAAAATTTAAAACTGTCTTTATTACTTACAGCTATGTCCCACATAGCAAAATTTGATTTTTTTTAGGCTAAATCAGCCCTGAACTTTCAAGTTAACAAGCCTGAATTAAGGTGAAAATTTAAAGGATAAAGAATTCCTTTTAAATGACCTATTATAGAAGACCTGTCAGCTTTTAAACAGCAAACAAAGCTTTTCCCGTGTGACGATATGTCACTTTTACCATTTAACTTTTTTTATAATCATATTTTTGTTCGTATGTTTTTATCTCAGTTTCTCATTTTTAATTATTCTTTTAAATAAAGTAAATTAATTCAATTTTAAATTAATTGTAACATTGTAAATAATTCTCAAACAAACAGGAAACTAGCTTCAATAATTCCTAATACAGTGATTGGTCGCTCAAAGTGAGACGCTGAGTGTTAGCAGTTTGTTGAGCTACTTGCTGACAGTCAGCTGTTTAATTGAAAACAATTGCAGTTCACTGGCCTTACCACCACCCCAGATATTCTAGTTCAATACCACCGGTGGTCATCTTTTGCCATTAAATTCATTCGACCCCAGGACACCAGCGCCTGCTGGTCCAGGTAAGGCCGTTTTATATTTTCTAGCTTAGAGTTTTGAAGTCAGATATTTAACTAAAGCACGTTGATAAATTTATTATAGTACTTGATTACGATACTACAAATACAGTTTAAACATTTATATTTATACGCTCTTGTCCCTTTAATAAAATATTATAACAAATTTTCAATAATTTAATTATACTTAATTATTCTTTCTTTTGGTTTGAGAGTCATATTTAGATCTTTACTCTTTTCATTTAAATCCTTTTTTAGAACCTTTTTGTAATTTGATGATTAGAAATCATGTGTAAGAAATGACTTTAACGTTTGAATCAGAACAATTATTGTATAATATTAAATACAGTCTTTGATACATATTTTGGTTTCATTTGTAGAGTACCCCTCATTAGCCAGCGAGTTAGCGTCCACCAATAATATAATATGTGTTCATAGAAACAATACAAATAGAATAGATCCCACTTGATATCGTGACAAACTGGTGGAGGCGCCGGGTAACGATCCCGGTACCTCTCGCATATAGACACATCATTTGCTTTATTTAAAAGAATAATTAAAAATGAGAAACTGAGATAAAAACATACGAACAAAAATATGATTATAAAAAAAGTTAAATGGTAAAAGTGACATATCGTCACACCCGGTACTTTAAAGGTTAGGTATGTTACTGTGACTAAGGCTATGCTGCTTTGGATCTATTGCAACTATTTTGAAACCGTTAAAAGTACAATGGTACAAGGACTTTATCCTATTATTTTCATACAATTAGGTTTAGACCTAAGCCTGAATAAGTGGTTACCGAAAGTAATAGGTAACGGTTTTGAGATGAGTGTAAAAAATCATGACACAGTGTCAAATTAGTATTAAATCATGAAAATTAGTAAATAATGGGACTAACGATTTCTTGTTCGTGTAAAATGTAGTATTTTGGGTTCAAAGAGGAATTTACCGATCCAACCTGAACTTCATCCTTAATAATTTTAGATATTTAACTAGGTTATTAAAGTAATGTACACTACAATGAGTAGAGATATAGTATCCACTTACCTTAATAACCTAGTTGGTTTCTGAAGTAACCAAACTTAAACTATAAAGTAAAATACTCTTACAAAATTAAAATAATTATTAAACTTAAAAACAGAATTCGAAATTATCGACTTTCCCAACTCGACACTCTCCACGAAAAATTGCAAATGACGATTGGGGATGGGGGATGACACGGTGTCTATCGAAGAGCAGTATGTGTAGCAATGCGTAATGGTGCCTCATTGGTCGGTATGGTCAAAACAGGCACAAATCAAGGCCTGCGAAAGCGGGTTGCGTTTTTTACCTTGAAACAACCCTGATTGTAGCTGAAAATTTGTACCTTGAATCGTTGAGGCAAATTCAAGAAATCTGCCCTTGAATCAAGGACTCTGGTGATGTGGGGTTTGTTTCTTTTTTTACAATCTGCCAAGCGGCTTTAGTTTTATTAGTAGATGTTTTAATATTATTTATATTGTATGATACTGTTGCTGATTTTATACATTTACTTAGAATTTGTTTGTAACTTTTTACATAATTTTTCAAACCAACATTTGAAGAATATTTACGAAGCTCATGCAATTCCCAATTTCGTAGACACGAAATCTTGAATCCAGTTGTTAACCAACCTTTATCTTTATTCTGACTATGACAGTATTTAAGTTTAACTATGGGAAAAGAAACATTAAAATTTAATTTGAAAGTATGCAGAAAACACTTGTAAAGCACATTTATATCAGTTGTTATTTCTGCCTTTTGAAAAAGATAAGATCAATCTTCAGTTTTTAAAAGATATTGAAAGTTACAAATATTTCCCTTACTAAAATTTCTTACAAATGTTGGTTTATTCCTAGCTTCTATCTGTGTCCTTATAAAAGATTCACAATTCACTTCTAGATACTGCGTAAAGTGATCAGATAAACCATTTTTTAGGACTGAAGGTTGACACAATTTAGGGCTAATATTTTCGAAAGTCTTTAAACAAGATCCGTACTGACCTTCTCCATGCGAAATATGGGAAAGTGAGTCCATACACCACCCCCAACAAATAATATTATACAAACCTTTGGTTATTATTCAATTTGTTTGCTAGTTTGATAATTTATTGTACATTTAATATAATTTACTGAAGATTCGAAACTGGAGTTAAGAACTATCATTGGTTCTTCAGATATTCATTAATGGCGTAGTGTGGCTAAAGAATCAGTCGCATTTAAACACGGATGTAAGTGTATTGGCATCTTAAATAGTAACATAGTGATCATTGGTACATGGTTCTGACAGAATTCTGAGAGTGGGCTCATAATGAAAATACCAGTACATAATTTTGAACTAATGTTCATGAACAGGTTTCACATCACATAGATTCATTATGCATATTGTGAATACATTTAACGTACACAACACCCACAGTAATGTCATCCATAACAAGATAAAGATTAAGCTCGAGAACATAATTCGATTACTAAAATGCGGAATTAGGATGTACCACAACTAAGGCTAGATAATCGCTAGTGCAATGTATTGACTCGGGCAAATCATCGCAATTACTAACGTGAAATGTTTTAGGCAAA
Organism: Allygus modestus; assembly: GCA_963675035.1. NCBI lineage: Eukaryota > Metazoa > Arthropoda > Insecta > Hemiptera > Cicadellidae > Allygus > Allygus modestus. Next base: position 74,688,464 of record OY776111.1, on the reverse strand, counting down.
TAATCGCCACTACCAACGTGCGATGTATTGTCTCGGGCACATAATCGCAGCTACGAACGTGCGGTGTATTGACTAGGGCAGATAATCGTAGCTACCAATGTGCGTTGTATTGACTCGGGCACATAATCGCAGCTACCAACGTGCGGTGTATTAACTTGGGCAGATGATCGCAGCTACCAATGTTCGGTGTATTGACTTGGGCACACAATCGCAGATACCAACGTGCGGTGTATTGACTCCGGCACATAATCACAGATACTAACGTGCGGTGTATTGACTCGGGCAAATAATCGCAACTACAAACGTGTGATGTATTGACTCAGGAAGCTAACCCCAGCTACCAACGTGCCATGTATTGGCTCGGGCAGATAATTGGAGCTACCAACGTGCGATGTATTGGCTCGGGCACACCCCCAATGTTCGGTGTATTGACTCGGGCACATAATCGCAACTACAAACGTGTGATGTATTGACTCAGGAAGCTAAACGCAGCTACTAACGTGCGATGTATTGGCTCGAGCAGATAATCGGAGCTACCAACGTGCGATGTATTGGCTCGGGAAGTTAACGCAGTTACGTAATCGTACTGTATTGACTCGGGTAGATAATCACAAACACCCACGTGCGATGGAATGACTCGCGAAGATAATCACGAACACCCACGTGCGATGGAATGACTCGGGCAGATAATCGAAGGCGATGTCCTAACATGCGATGTCTTAACCTTTGTTTGCAAAATATTCCTTGAGGTAAAGCTCTACAATTGCTTAATGTCTCTTTGCTAAGGTATCTTTCATGTAGAGGTGACTTCTGAACACCCCGACGCGTGCTGCCATCTGTGGCGCGGTGGCGCAACTAGGAGTGCTGTGTGCTGCGGCGCACGCCCCGGCGCGGAGCGGTCCGAGCCTCAGTTGGGGCGAAGCTGTGGCGCTGCCCGCTACACCGCGATCTACGCCCACCCTCCTCCCCGCGCTCTCGCATTCAACCAATTAAATACACTAATAAAAACACACTTTCCTTCATTTCTATGTTTAGGTGTTTAACTGTATATTTACTGTGGTATCTTTAAGTCGATGTATTCATGTATCAGTGGTGTGTATGTGTGTGAATTTTTGTGATTGTTCCATGTGTCATCTTATTGGGATTATCTTTTTGCTGTGACCCTGCAGTGGCTTCACGCTGTGTCGCTTTCTTCCTACTCTTAAAAGGTAGGAGTTTCATTAGTTATACTGATACAGCAGGAATTTAAAGACCTCTATGACAATACGGTAAAACATACCGGCAACCACTTCATAGAGTGATGGGTGATGTCAACCCGAAATTAATACATAAACTGATGATTTACTTATACACAAATAGGAATATTCCTAGCACAAACCCTTCTTAGAGGATGAATCGTTAATGATGTCATTAAAAAAACTATTTTGAATATTAATATTATATTTCTTTAGGTTTTTAAACTATTTACTGCATACTGTATACAAAATAAAATTAATAAATATATCCTACGTTCATTTAAAAGAGCATATTTTGGTTCAAATTACCTCTGTGCATAAATATACCGATGGTCATTTTTTTGAAATCTCAACTTAATTATATAATTAAGATAATTATACATTTAACATTTGTTAATATATTCAAAAAGCTTAACATTCTAAAATGTTATGCTTGTTGATCACATATAAAAATAATAGCACTGAGATGAAAATATTTTCTTAAATATATGAGTAAGTTTGTAAAAACCTTGTGACTGGACGTTGGAAGGATTGGCAGTTTGATTTGATCAGCTAAACTACTCAACGCTTCTGAAATAATTAATGTTATCATAATTCCAAACAATGTTTTGCCCTGACCTTTTTAACAGACTATTACAATTCACAGCACAATGAACGGTTATTGACATTTTCAATATATATTATTATGCAGGGTGTTCAAAAACTACTGACCTAAACTTCACTAGGTTAACATATAAGGATAACCAAATTTGTTAAGGTTATCAGATATGGGATTAAACATATATTTAGGTAGCTTAACAATCCTTTGATATTTGCGTTTCCTAAAATACTCCGTGTAAATTTGACGGAAAATGAAAATTTATTTCTAAATATAAAACTAAAAGTATTATGACAAATATTTTGAAATATAAAACTAAAAGTATTATGACAAATATTTTGAAACAAAACTTTTTGGAATTTTAAAAACAAATAAAACGATGTATTATTTACAGTAATTAAATCAACCAAATGACGATGATCGAGAAAATAATTAAATATATAAACCAACTTTAAATTGTACAAAGAAAAATATAATATAAAATACATTGAATTCATTGGATTACTAATTTTCGCAAGAGGAACCATACCTAAATTTTCAGCTGACGTTTTTAAATATTTCAAGTTTTCAAAATCAAATATTCAATACATTGTCACGATTAATCTAAAATACTCTATTTACATTTTAAGGAATCATTTATTTAGCCTCAAAAGCCCACAAAATTAATAGCATTATATTATATTGAATTTTTGTGATTTGTCTAGAAGGGGCAGTCCGAATATTGGGAAATTGTTATTCTGTTGAATAAAATTTATTATTATATATTATTTATCATACGTAACCAAGACAAATTTTCTGGCAAAATATGGTACTAAAGATGGTTATGACGGATGTATCTAACATTTTGCCAATTAAATGTTATCTCTTATCCACAGCTGAATTCATAAAAATCACACGTCATTTGATTTCTCTGCAATTTTCCAAATTTTGTGTCGTGATATGTATTTAATTATTTTTTGTAATTTTTAACTTTGAAAATTTGTAATCGTCGCCATTTGAAACATAATGTTTTGGAAAACCCAAATTTAAAAATAATTTGTAAGTTATCTTTAAATGTCCATCCTAAGTTACATGATTTATTCTCAAATTGGTTCTGAGAAATTAAGGGTTTTGACATAACCACGTGCAGGAGGTAGGCAGAAAACTAAGCATGATAGAACTATATATTTATATATAATTCTGTAAGCGAAATTTTATTGTGAAAATTGTGGGTTTGGCAAATCGCAGGATGATGGGAGACGGCTCAAATCAAAGGTATCGATCCCTTGGACTCGGAGAAAAATATCAGTATTTCCAACAAACGAGAAATAATGTAAAACATCTCCCATTAGAAAAAAATGGACATTTTAAAACGTCTCCTTTGTTTACATTAAAACATGTGATTAAGTATCAACTTTTTTTATGAACTGACATGTGTTCCTACTTATATTGTTTTATTTTCCTTAGCATGTAAAGAGAAAAAAATCAGATAAGGCAGAGCATTGGCGTAAGGTCAGGGACTTTGGGCTCTTCAAGCCACTAGTTGTATAACAAATACATTAGTTTATCATTTATCAATAGAATAACTAGTGAAGTTTGGGACAGTAGTTTCTGAATACTTTGAACAAAGTATTAAAAAAATCAAACTATGCGGGAATGTGCAACCTTGAGATGAAACAGATATAATGGAGCTTAAGTGTTTTACTTGTAGCATTGTTTGTTTGCAAGACTATACAACACTTACTAATTACACATGTATTACAAATCAAAGCATTTGACTCAAATTAACAAGGGTCAATAAGCTTAAAAGATGATTTATACACAACTAACTTTCTAAAGCTGACTAGAGCCTGACAATCCGAGTTCTACCGGGTAGAAATAAGTATGCTTTTAAATTTAATGTTCGTCAGCGACTTGACTAAGCACCGTGCAATCATTGTCTGCGATTGAGGTTCATTAAAACTTGTTGAACGGTCCAAGGGCGAATCCCTGAGAAAATCAGGTAATTTTATAAAATTTGACACACACATGAATACTAAAGATAATTTTTAATCCCACAACTTTTCTTACACCTTAAAGTTCTCATTTGACAACATGTATTACAAAATTAGCATTTTAAAATAGATAATAACTCGAATACAAATTAATATTAACAATTTTAAGAGATTAAGTTGTTTATTCAGTGGTTACGCTACTTTGATCAGGATAACTGTTCAGATACGTCCTACAGTTTCTTAATTTCAGCAGACTGGATACAATTTAAACACACAACACATTTGGTGTGTAATAATAAGTAACAAATATGTCCACTCTATATGCAATCTTAATCAATGGTTCTAGTCTCTGTTTTCAATAAATCATTTGTTGGTACTTACCTTGTGTAACGGCTACTTTGCCAGTTCACTGGTTAATTTACTCACAGCTGTTGAAATTTCAAATTTTTAAATGAGATTCTTGACAAAATATGAGTTTTCCTGCGGTTGAGGGTTTACCAACCGACCAAAAGCCCCTAATTCAGAAGTTTTAAAAAACCGTCCCGCTTGATTCCGAGAAAAACTTTTAAAATAAACAAACAAACATTGCTCGTATTAGAGTCGGATTACAAAAATCAAATTTAAATTTCAGTTTTCTCATGAGTCATTACGCAATAAAATAATGTTAAACAAAGTTCAGAAAATATATTAGGTAAACAGTAATCTTAATATTATTAGTTTTAACATGTTTTCATACATCAAATGAAGGATAATTATATATATTTGTTTGAAAATCCGTCTTCGGATATGCTAATTAAAATCGAATCAATCCTAGCTTATTATCTCTACCAATATGCATAATCTTGATTAATCATATGACGCTTTAACCTGAAAAGCAATTATATATTACCCTTCAATCAATTTATAGCGATTTTAATTAGCGAGTGATATAAGTGGAAAGTGATTTTCACGTTCATAATTTTTTTTACTTATTTCACCTAAATACATCTTTATCAAAAATATATTTTACACATTTATCTATAAACAACTAAAAATTACAACCAAATTTGAAATCTATAGCAGAAAATGGATGTTAAGATTATATTTTTTACTAAAACACAATATCGAACACTACAAATCTGATGCTGACATTAGTTTTCTCTCTCTTTTACCGAGATACATTAAGTACCAACCTTTTAGACATGTTGGAATAAGCACGTCTTTTATTATAGCTATTTTAAGTTAACTCAGCCAAAGAAACTTGTTTAGATTCCACTCTTTAAAACTGTTTGTAACATCACTTCAAATCCTTTACCAACCGCCTAGCCTAAGCTTTATCATCAACTTAGTCTAGAAAATAACTCAGAATTGTTTAATTGGTTTATGTTGTATAAGGTACGTTGTTTTATTCACGAGGATGGAATTCAGATGAATTATATAACAGTTTACGTTTAATTTTTTAAAGGATATTTTTATTAAAATACATAGTAATATTGAGACTAATGGATATATTACAAGTTGTATATTGGTTATATCTTAATTTTCCATATTAGTACTAAACTTTTTAATTTATTTTATTACTATTTTTACTATTCATTAATACAAGTTGTATCGTCATAATGATCAAATAATAAAAACGATGCAATGAAAACTGATTTGATTTTTTTTAAGAAGAGGATTTTAAATAATTTAGCTATCCGCGATTATAAGAACATTAAAAACTATCGAGTTGTACATGAAGAATGTTCTTATGTTAGGAAACGCTATAAAACAACATGTACACGATAACATTGCAGTTGAACTAAATCAATGAAAACATAAAATTGCATTTTATGTTTGTTAACACATTCCTAAATATAAATTGAAATATGTTCAGTAATGAATCAAGGAACATTTAAAAACAAATGTATATTATTTGAATACAAAACTAATAAATATTGATAAGGAAACACTTTCCACTACAACGAGACTTGTTTAAAATAAATTATTAACATTATTTGTATCACTAAAATTTATGAAAAATATATGTAATAATTACACTAATAGTTGTTTTGTAGATAATTATATAGATAGAGTGAAAACAAAGAACTGAAATCAAGAATAAAACTAAAAATATTCAATAGTGGTTTGTGTTACCAGTTTAGTTGGATGGTTTGGATTTAATGACAAATTTGGTTAATGTCCAGTACCAAGTAGCTATTGCTTTTGTGGTACGCGGTAATAATTGGAATGGCAAAAAAAGAAGAATGGACTATTTAAGGAAATTCAGAGTGATAAAAAAGGTATGTTGGTACAAAGAATCATGAAATACTAGCGTAAATTGTCCGTGATTTTCATAAATTTCGATTGCTTAATTGTTTTACTAACTTATATTAAAAGCTTATAAAAACGGTACTTATGTTTGTTTTTTTTCAATAAAAAGTCGCTAAATCACTGTAGAAAATGCCGACGAAACTAGGACGTATTTTAAGGAGAATACAAATGAATTATGAGTGTAGTGACCTTGTGTAGCCTTGCTACTGAACAAGACCGACCTTTAACCATGATCATTAATTAATAGCCAAATGACCAATAGCAGCTTGATTCAGTGTTGAACCTTCACAACATTTGTTCAGTATTTAAATCAGGCTTGAATTTATTTACACAGAAATCACCTTTTTATTTTCAGTGGTATTATATATTCATTATATTGTTTATTGTTCTATACTATACGATGCCACATCTCATTTTATTTTATTTCCTTGTTTCTAGCGTGATTTCCATAACATAAAGCGTTTAAAGGTGAACAATTATACACATTTTAAAAACATGGCACTTAAAGAAATAAGCATAACTGATTAAGTAGAGTCTACCTAAATAAATTTGATATTTTACATCCGTAATAATAAGACTGTGGCTAACTTTGACGTAATATTTCATTAGTTGTTTTAAGTGCCTTATTTATGGTAGAAGTAATCTTATAACCTATTGGTTTTAATTAATTAATGCTACTTTCTAACTTGATATTGTAACTCTTGGAGGTTAATTTAGTTGTTTTTTTATAATCATGCGATCAAATTTACATTGAGTTACCTTTGTTTGATTATTGTTTTGTATTACCACTGGTATCTTGCATTTTTCTCTGGAAAACTAGTTTCCAAGAGAATTAAAATTTTGTATGAATTGTGTTTCATTATGAAATGCACAATAACAAGTTCCAAATAGTTCATTATTCAACATCGGTGTTGAAGATTTCACCAGCAGTAATGTGCGTGAATATAAAATATTTCAACATTTAATATACTAATTCAGTTTTATTTTCGCAAAATAATTTTATTTGACCAAAGTTTTAACAATATTACTTGAATTTGCTTGTTACCGTTACATAATAATTAATTAAACAATCTCATAATCTGAAAACCTGGACAAAATTCCCCTGACACAAAATGTAGAACAGGATTCTGTTCATTGCACTATGCCAATGTCTCAAAACTCACAAGTATCACTTCTTTCACACCTTTATCGTCAGTGAATTATCTTTCTCGAGTGGCTTATAACGACCCGTATCTGTTTTGCGAGAATGTAATATATACTCTGTGTTACTCTTTATTTTTGGTTATTTTGAAAGAAGAATCATTCAAATCAACTATCTTGGGTGATAATGGAGCTGATTCCAGTCGATTGCTTTGTTCCAATATTTCTTATCCTTGATTGTGTATTTGTTCTTGTATATATAGTTGGTATTTTGGGAGTTAAATTTGCATTTTGTTAACGTATATTTATTATGGCTGAACACGTTATATTCCTTCTTTCTTACCGTAATGCCAGGATTAGATTAAAAAAGTAATTTACTACAGATGTTTAGCCTAGAAGGGAGTATACGGATGGCATGAGGTTTTCCGACTATCCCGTTGTTCTTACCTACAGTAGCCGATTGCCAGTAACACATTCGCTCGTTTATAGACAGGGTAGGATGTAGATAAGACAGTGGTTAGTGAAGTGATGTGAGTGGTAGATTAGGAGTAAGCTCGAATTGATTCTCTACCTCGTATCATCTGTTTCGGTGTGTATTACACATTAGACAGTCAGTTCTTCCAGAGATATTTTATCATAGAGACGATTTCATCTAAATATTATAATGTAAAATTCGTAAAAAAATGATTAAAATGAAAAGTAATTTTCCTACAAAAAAAATTGAAATTTAGAAAAGTTTTGTGGATACCCATTGGTTATTGAAATATTTAATTAGGCACCGTAATGAAACATGTACAATCTTTACTTTCAACGTTCGGTAGACCGGGGTTTTACTGTTGCCTTCTGAATAAGACTAGTATTATCATATTTTATCTAATTAGATCTGACATTTTTTAACATCGTTAGAAAAATATTAATAGTTATAGGATAACTGAAAAATATCAAAAAGGGGTGATTTAAGATCTCATTCAGTGCCGCACTATAAATAGTTTTACTAACATAATTACTGTGTTTTTAGTCAGTTTAGTAGTTCCAATGTTTTTGACATTAACTAATCAGTTGACGAGCTCTGCAGCAGTGGCCAATGACGCTACCGACACTCAGTCTGAGTAGTAAACTGCATACTACAAAGTAAACAGTGTGTTCTGTTAAGGAGAATAAAATACATTTTGTTAACATTAATGCACATCTTAACGAACTTATAGTGAATCATTTGAACCTGTTCCTAACATTGTTGTATTTGATAAGGTCCTGCAAAAAGAGAAATTGGCCCAAAGTGTTGTTGAATATAAGAGTACACTATCCTAATCATATCCATTTGCCTTAAGTTGTATAAATTATATTTTAACAGACGCAACATTTTATAAAAAGGTATTTTAATCTTTGCGAACGCGAACAAAGCAAAATATGAAACAGAATAACAACTCAGGTAAACTACTTTAGTCGCCTTTTTCAGCTGCTTTCCCAAGTTTTGTTAAATGTTGTTTAGAAGTTCTCCATCGCCGCGTTAGTCCAATCTCCCTGTAAATATGACATTCATGCATTTCTATAACCTGTTATGAAATTGTAATTTTTTTATTTATAAACTGTATAAGATTGATAACAAAGTGACTTGAAATATACTCTGACTTGTTTTAACTATGTTTATTTTATACCGGTTATAGCGGATTTAGTTAATACATCACTGGTGAGAGTACATATTCTTAACATAAAACTGTAAACCACGAAATATACATTCTTCATCAATCTCTAAAAGACTGCATCTTGTTTTCATAAATATTAATTAGCATACAATGTCAGAATTGTTTTCATTGCCACGTGTTAGATGTGGCACTTCTATTTGTTATGCAGCTGCGGGCGAGGGAAATAATTAAACAAAATTATTAGGGCCATAATGTACTAACATAACAGTACATGTTCATAAAGCATTCATCATATTACAGTTTTATTTTGTATTATTGGATTTGTATGGACCTTTATTGATTAACTAGCTTCTATGCCCGTGCTTCGCAACGGGGTGAAAATTCAGAGTAGAAAAATTTTAAACAAAACAATGATTGTCTGTAGTTATATGCTCCTTGTAACAGCTGTTTATTTAAATGAATTAAATTAGTAAAACACACATGTTACATAAACCAAATGTACAACTCACCTCCATAAGAATAACTTGGGATCTTGGAAGTCCCGTGGGGCAGAGCCCTTAGGACATTTGTAATCGGCGATAGTCCTATGACACTCTTCGGTGTCTTATTGGTAACATGGTGCTGAATTGCATTTGTGCAAAATTTCAGCAGAATTGGTCCAGTGGTTTTGGCGTGATGGAACAATAGACATACAGACAGACACCACCTCATTTTTATAATAGTAGTGATTATAATAGATTGGAATCATAGATCAAGTACAATCTGCGCAGTAAGCAAACGCTTACATTTACTTTATCTCTAGTAACAAAGTTTATAATATAAATTTAATATAATATAATAACATATATAACAATACAAAATTTAAAATCAATATAATAAACTAGCCGACCTGTTGCAGCTTCGCCCGCGTAAACTATGATAGTTGTTTGTGCTTCAATCTGTGGTTAGCCCGTGGAACTAATACGAATCAAGATCAGCTGTTTGAATTTTCATCAGCTCAAACAAAAGTGAATGTCCATAAGGAATACATGGGAAATTTGGGACCCAGCGGGGCGGAACACGGGAAATTTTGAAATACAGTTTCTTACAAACACCTAGGGCCAAAGAGGAACCTATATGTCAAATTAAATCTCTAGGCCTTATATTTATGAAGATTTTGTGATAGGTGAGTCAGTCAGTGGTATTTGGATTTTACATATTAAGATAAGCATACTTACAAAAATAATTGATATCACGTACTATTAACATAATATAATGTATAATATAAATAATCTTAAAGGAAATTTGTAAAAGTTATAAAAATATAACTATTAATAAGTTACAGGTTTTATGTAAATAGTTTCAAATAATAATATTTTATATATAAATTGTATTATAACATTAAATAATCTGTCCATAATATGTTAACAGCTGCAGTTAAAATAAAATTATTCCTCATGTTAATCTTATGGGCAAAAAACTAACTTAGAGGTCATCCCGTGCCCTTGAGAATACAAATATCGAAAATTAAAAACCTTATTGCAAAACTACGAACTGAGACGAATTTTTTGACACTTCAAACATTAAAAGTGGTCGAGAAGTAAGGGAGGAGTTGTGTTTATAAAAAACGGCTTCACGAATTATATATAAGGATGTTTTTATTTTCAATTTACATTATGTACTTCATAGGATAACATTGTTTTTGATTTGGGTAAAATTCTTGATTGTATTTAATTCCTCAGCCAAACACTTTTTTTCCTAAAAAAGTACATAATATTTGTTAAGCTAGTTGTTATTGCTGTACAACATGGATTGTTATTATTATATCATTATAAAGTTTCTATTTAGTTACTGTAAGTTTTTAGAAACCTTTGTTTCAACATATTATTGCCGCATTTGAGGTTGGGTACAATTGGAAGATGGTTCAAAAATGTCTAAAATATTAATAAAACTATTAAATATTTTTAATATAATTTAGCTTCAGTTGTAATAAATTCACCACTAGCAATCTTTAGGAATTCATGATTGTTTTATACCCTTTATAGTATTAATACTCTACAGATCTGTCCCATATTTGTCATTTCAGTGCATTAAATTCAGTGCGTTTCTCCGAAAAAAATAATGAATTGAAATATGTTTAGCTCAATTAATGTAAGCATAACTTGAGTTGTTTATAAGGCAAAACATTTGGTGGGCGGCAATAAGAGAAGAAAAAAAGAATTCGAAAAAAATCGAGGCTTCAGCCCTCTCCGAATTTTTAATTTTGCAGTACTATATCGTCGTATGACTTGCTTTTTCCCACAGTAAAATCCAGCAATAAAAAGCAACTGGACTTGTTGTCTCATAATCAGTTGCATTTTAAGCCATTGATAAACCAAATGACTAAGACGTTTGTTTACGTTAAAAAAAGGCAGTGAGATTCAGTAAAATTTGGCTTGTAACAGGCAGTGTCGAAAATGGTAGTTGGAACGTGTATTTCGAGTAACGCGACGGAGGCCATGATACCATGCAATCTAATTTAAAATTTCTATACGAAATTGTAATGCAATGACATTTTACCAACCCTATATTTTGAGTTAACATTAGAGAGCTTACGCCTTTAACAGCTTCGTGCTTGTATACTGAATCAATAGTAACACTGTAATTAACTGAAATTGTAGTTTTTACGAAAATGAATTCGAAATAACTTGCAGTAGGGTTTAACCCCCAAAAATATGTTTGTTTTTATTTGTTTGATTTACCTGTTAACTGAAACCAAATCGTGGTGTTTAATTATCATTAAATTTATGTAAAACTCCAAGTAGTTGTTTACCGATAAAAAATCACAAAAAAACATGTTTTATGCAACAACATTTTAAATTATGTTACAAGTTTTTAAGGTGTATTGGGATCCTGTAAAGCTGTTGTTTAAAATTCTGAACCCCTTTATAACTTGGGTGTTTTATGGGTACATTAATTATAAAAAATCAAATCTTTCAACTGGCGACTAAATCCTGCATAAATAATATGTAATTTAAAATGTTTCCCGTTTTTAAACGAACCATTTGTTGTTTAATACTAAATAATAAATCTGCTTTGGTCGAAAAAAGTCAGGATGCTGGAATATATTATGGCAATAGCGTCCCGCACCGTTGTTGTTCACCAGAGAGGATTGTGACTTGTCTGAAACTATTTATATGACTGAACTTATATTCTGTTTTTGCTCTAACTGAATAACAGTCAAATCCCACGTTGTATAGGGAATATTAAGAGAAATAATCAAAGTATCATCTAACAACATGCATGCTTTGGCGATAGTTAACAAGCTTTGCTAAGGATTTAAAGTTAAATAATTTACGAATTTTGAAAAAATGAAAATAATTAATTGATTTAATACTTTTCTGTATACAGCAACTTATTTAAAAATTACTCAAATAGTTTTTAAGATATTTTTTTTTTAAGATACATAAACAATGCGGAGAAGGTAATCAACTGACAGCCACATTCTTGGTAATTTTATTATTTTGGAAATTAGAAACGATGAAAACGTAGATGTTAACATTGCTTTTTTAACAATCCGCCTGTTTCAGAAAGAGTTATAAACGGTATTATGAATAAAAATGCCACTATATATTTGCGTTGACGTTATAAAATATTATGTTCAAAAGCTGCAATGTATTACAAGTTGCCCATTAGTGGAACTTAGGGCAGTGAAACTAAACTTCATATATATTTAAAAAAAGCAAGTTCATAGTAATGAATTCGCTATGTTAAATTCATGACAAAAATTTGTTGTGGGGACAAGATCAATTTTAAGCAAATAAACACCGGATGGTTGATTTAATTTGGGTTGGTCCCTGTTTAAGACAAGGGTCACACAAAATTAAATTATTTTTCGTTTATAATAAAAATTGAATGATAATATTTTATTTGGTAAATGTTTGATAATTCCAATGCCAGGGGGGACTAGGGCGCGAGGCACGTTGCCCAAAATACCAAGGTAAACACACAATACGGGCAGCAGCGGCGTGGAGGCAAATGTTTGGCTTTGTATGTTTGACCACCAAGTGGCCCGAGTCCTACAAAGGTGCCTTCGTTTTCTTTGGTTTTATCCCTTAGCATGATACCCGGCTGTTAGGCATAGCAAGACCTAAAAGCTTCGTTTTACCTTAAGTTCTAAAATTTATGGTGCACCTAAATTGCATTTTTAGGATATATTTGTGTTTCTTCGCAACTGACGCTGAACAACGCGGTAACCAGACTAACAGTACATAATGATTTATTTGCGTTGCCCAACGTAAGATTTAAAACGACTAAAATTTTCGTATCAACTAAAAATAATTGTAGGTCTTAATTTTGTTTTGATCCATATATTATTCTTTTCAGCAGAGAATATATTTAAAATTGGAGTTACGCATTTTTTGTAATTCTATCCGCCAGCAAGGAATCTGACTAATAACATGAAATACTGTAAATATTAAGGATCGAATCAAACATTGACGTAAGTCGATTTAAAATCCTCAGGTACTCTAAAATAAAATTAAAAAAAAAAGATAATCGAATGTCCCGTTAAGGTCACGTCTGCGTCTGTGGCATCGACTGATGTGATGGCGGTCACAGCCTACGGTGCCCTGGGTCGCTTCAACAGATTTAAATTTACCCTCTTTCAATCTCTGGGGAAAGTAAACTTGGTTGCTTGTAATTTGTTTCATTTGGAAAGTTATAAAGTACTCTTTATAGACTGCGCTAATTCAAGTTAAATTAATAGAACCATTACTACAATTGATAAGTAAGGATACTGAAATAGGTAGATTAATTGTATTTGCATCAATGGCATACCTATTTATTTACTTTAATCTTAACGGTTTGGTGTCCATAACACTGAACTATGAAGGTAATATAACACCTTTTAAGGCCGACGGAAATGAACAAAACTAATTAAAATACAAAAGTTTAAATATAAATTTATATTTGGTATTATTTATTCCACTAGGTTTAAATACATGAAAGAGTAAAAAAAACAACACTGGCAAACATAAATAGCGCATGGAAGTTTCGTTTTTAATATAGACTGCTTAAAAGACTGGGACCTAACTTATATTTGAACAAACTTTATTTCAATTTGATGTTTATATACAAATAATAATGTCAGTAAGGTAAGTCTAAGAGCTAGCTTTTCTGGTAAAATAAATTATATGGGTTGTATTTCATTTTTGAAGCAACTTTTCCGCACAAGTTTACACAAGTTATTACACTCAGTTTCCGCGCGTGCTCCGTACACAACACAAAGGTGCCTTTGAGCCCCGCGTCCATTACCACGATATGAGTGAGGCACGCCACAGTCACAGGCAAACACTTTCACTGCGAGGAGAAAAGTGGCGGTAGTTAACGAACACCTCATGAGCCAAGGTAATGGCTATTCAGTTTTAATTTATAAATTATTTATTTAAGTTACGTATTAATTTAGAATACTACAAATTTTTGTTAAATTAAAATTTCTTATGCTTCTTGACTTTCTTCAATGTGATAGCTATGTAGTTTTCGAATGCATTTTATGCTTGAATGTATCTAATGCTGATAAGCTGGATAGCCAGTTAGCTTAAGAACAAGTTAACAAACGTCGAAAGTGATTTCACAGCTTTATAAAAGAAGTAACGAGATGAAAATATATCAGTGAATAATCAGACTCGTGGGTGCGGTTCGTGTTCAACAGAAACAGATTTCTGAGCTTGACACAAGACAAAGTATCCCCTTGTGGGCACTTATTCTTCCGAAATGGCTGTCAATTTTGCTTTTGCGTTGTTAAGACGCCACAGTGCAATTTTTCGGGGAAATTGCCTTGGTATTTTCTGTAAACCTTATTTTTAACCGAGGGCTAGAAGTTGAAATGGAAGTCGTTTGTACAACTGTTTAGGTATCGGTCTGTATATCGGAAACACCACAGCGTGAACTTAAGAGTAGATTTGAAATTTGACACGTGGGTTTACTATCCTCGCTCAGAGCGAGCAAAAGTTGTCAAAATATAAATTATATTTATATAAAATATATGTGTTTAATTCCAATTTAGAACTTAGACCTTTACAATTCTTTTAAACACCCGACAATTACTGTTGGTGTTTTAGGGTAAATACGAATGCATTAAAAGTGTAGGATGTGCGAGATGCCTAGAGCGGGTTTGTTGCTTGCTGAAACTAAGACTACTGTTTCTTTAGCCAGAATCTTAATTAATAGCCCGATGACTAATGGCTGGCGACTGATGACCGCATAGTTTAACTGAACATGGGATCTAAACTTAAATTAAAAAATAAGAAAAAACAATAATAGTTTTAATATAATTTATTATCACTATCCCAATACAGCAATAACATAACTGTCAATTTTACTAAATGTTTTTTCGGATGCATCATATGATAAACAACTATTACGGTTATTAAATATGTGTTAAAATTATCTGGCCAATAGAATCAATGTATGCATTAGATGAACACTACACAAGTTTTAAGCCGAATAAGCACTAAGGAACTTATGATTTTCTGAATTTATATTCGTGTAGAAATCGCTATGAACATACTAATTTGTAATACAAAGTTTCATGGTTTTTTACTCAAACGGTTTTTGGGATCCTAAGGTTTTTGTAAAAACCACAAACAGACTGACAGAAAGAAACCAAAGCAAGGTAAAACCATTATTATTATGTTTTCTACTCATAGAATAATCCGGTGAATTTTGGTTCAATAGTTTCTTGACAACCAGTATGAAAATATATGTATAAACAAGCACGGTTAAAAACGATTAACTTTTACGAACTTGGCAGACTGTAACATTCAGTTTAAAATGTCCTCTTTATTTCCTCCTTAAGGTTATTTTCTCACTGATAGGGTATTAGAAGTAACAAGGAGATGAGGATTAGGCAAATTATAAAGCTAAAGACTGAAGGATCGTCATAATTTATTATTAATTACTTTTATAATAAGCAAATTTAAATAATTTATTATTCTTAGGAAGAGGAATTCCCGTTAATAATGCCTCATTATGCCTCCTAGCTAGCTTTTTTAAAGAAGTAATTAATACTTTAACTTGGAAAGTATCGTCTTGGCCAACCAAAAGTTGTATTTACAAATTCAGATTAAAGATTCATTATTAAGTGAACAAAAACAAATACAAATTAATCGCCAACAGGGCCGACCAGCACGTCGCGCGTCGCTTCCATGATGGCTCCTCACGTCATCGGTTCGGCGTTCATTAGGACCCTTTACTTGACTGACAAGCGCTGATAGTTCCGGCATTTTTAACCGAAATCCAAAAACATAGTGAATAAATCGATACACAATTGCTGTACCGTTATAACAAAAACGGTTAAGTAATTGTGTATTGGGTTATTCACTATGGTTTTGTTTTTATTTACAAATTGCGAAATTATCAGCTCTTGTCAGTCAAGTAAAAGGTTAATGACGATGAAACCTCCAAGGCCGATTAACAACGGATAAGATACTCGTGGCTTCTCCTGTTTTTGTAAAACGATGATTTATTACAGTCGAGTCTGTTTCCTGTAGCCTTCAGACTAAGTGTTGTCACGGGAGGTTTTTTCAGACATTCCTAAAACTACTTCTCTATAGGAATATAACAATAATAATAATAATAATAATACTGGTTTTTCCTTATAACAACACAAATACTCCTTATTGCTGGCCAAACGTCTATCAGTTACCGAGTTAAAAGGGCAGTTATCTCCGATTGGCGACAAAGAAGTGTTAAATCAGACACATCCATCACCCAGGATCAATGGCTTCACTACACGGTTCACCTGCCGCCCAGACCTGCCGGCCACACACTGAAACTATCACACACGCAGTTACTGTTACAATATTAGCAAGGGGTGGTGGTTTCATTAGCAGGTATTAATAGTTTGCACTATTAAAATACCCAGTCACCCACCCTTAACTAATAAATAGGCCGTGATTAAATACTAATTCATTCGTGTTCTAAAAGTGCATTGATGCTGCAGATACTTCGGTTGTTGTCAAATGTCTCAGGTAGGGCCAATAGTAATGACATTAAAAATCTAACCCGTATCGTTTGTCAACAAAATCTGACGTTTTAAAAGAGAGATGGCAGAACTGCGTCGTAAATCCAAGGAAACCTTTGTGTACTTAAAAAAAGTAATTTCCTAGACTTCAGAGCAGTCATGTTCGAAAAATAATAGAATATTTTTTCTAAAAATAATACTATCAGCAAGGAAAATAATTATAATAATACGTACTAACGCCAAGGACATTTTCTCAATAATTTCACCGAATTTTACCATCAGAATACATTTTCAAAAAACACGCCAAACTTAACAAATTTTAAAATTCTTATTTAATTGCAAGGTAGGCCCTTAGAAGAGTTATCAAGAAACTACTCTTATTTTGTCCTTTCGATTTATTGCTGGAAAAGTAACACATTAAACTTAAGACAGTAATAGTTGATACCCCGTCACAGAAAACCTGCGTACGTACTTGGCGAATTTCCAATACAACTAAACATCTCACTCATGTAATTGGTTCTTCCCTATAAGTGAAATTCGCTAAAGCTAATAATATTAACTACTGGTTGGAAATTGCTATGCATTTGTAATAATTGATAATTCTTTAATTAATAAAAATAAAGAACAAATAAGCAGCTCCAAGCGGGCAGTCGGGCTGCGGCTACCTCCACAGGGCCCAGGCTTTCTTTGATCCCGGAGTCCAGAAAATGCCTTTGTAACTTTTGACACAGCAATTGTATAACATTTCTGGGCTATATTGAAATATGCGGTTTTAAAAATATGCGTACATGTGTTGGAAATAAAACTATAAAGTAATCTGGGTCAATGGTAGTTAGTGGATTTTTATTTTAGGCACCAATTAAATATTCATAAAAAAAGATTAACTAAAAAGGTTATTTAATTTGATTTCAAATAATTAAATAATTTTAAATTTGAAGTTGAATATTTTTAGTTTAAGTGGAAACATCTCGCAGGAACGATGAGATAGAGCTCGTCTTCGTTTCAGAGCGTACATTAAATTCAACCTGCAAGAAGATGGATTACGGAACCTCGCTATCAGTTCCATTCACGGTATCCTGTCCTTGTACACGAGAGGAACGAGGACTTATTGAAAACCGGAGGAGACTACTTTATAATGGCGGTGTTTGCTTCACACCCGACTCTCTCTATGCATGTTGTTATCGAAACAGCTCACAGTACGTGATTTATTCGCTAGGTTTTACTTTTCGTCAAGAACTATCACCTCTAAAATATAGGACAAAGTCTTCTGCCTTTTGGTCTAGTATCAATAACTAACCCTTAGTTAATTAGTTAACCCTTAGTTAGTTAGTTGAATAACCCTTAGTTTCTATGAAAATATGTACTAAAACGTATAGTTTTCCGTCTATCCGTCTGTATGTGTTTTTTACATAGTTTAACCTCTTAAGATTTCAACTTTAAACTTGGTAGGCCTACATGTATGATTACTGGTAGGGCCTAATTTGATATGGAGTATCAAGTTTCTACTTTGTACCAATTCAAAATGGCAGCAATATTTTTAAAGCTAAATATCTTAAAAACCGTAGTATTTAGGAAAAAACTGAAATTATAAAAAAGTTGTGTAATTATGTCTTAAAAATAATGATGTGTCTGTTTTAACTTCTAGATCATAAGCAACTGAGAAATTGTGGTTTTAAAAGTTAAAATATGAAATTTTAGTACAGAAATGGCAAACAAATGTTTTAACTTATAAAAAACACAACTAATTATTATAATATATATAATATAATTATATTATATATAATATAATTATAATTATATATAATATAATATATAATTAATTATTACTCTACGGTTTAAATCATCATATTCATATTTTGTGGACGAAATTACACAACTTTTTGATTCTTTCAGTTTTTTCCTAAATATTCCAGTTTTAAAGATATATAGCATTGAAAAACAAAAATCTGACATTTTGAATTGGTTGAAAGAAGAAACTCCATACCAAATTAGGTCCTATCAGTATCATACATGTACCAAGTCTGAAGTGGATACCTTAAGTTTTTAAAAGGTTATGTTAAATTATCTACAAATTACATACAGACAGATAGACAAACTATAAGTTTTAGGACATAACATACTAAAGAATTGGAACTTTTTCCGGATAAATTGCATATGTTTACACTGTAAGACTTTACATAGTAATCAGCACGGATTGCATTAAATATCAATTGATATTAAATTTATATATCTTCGAGTTTCTCAACGCATTTAAAACACCAAAGTTGACTTAATTGCATGGGCTACGGTTACGTGGTATATTGCTGTGGTTTGTTTCTAAAGGACCTTTGAAACTATGTGCTTTAAACTACTAGCAAATTACACAGACAAGAAAGGATTTTAAGTATATTTTTCTAACACACTATATATATTAAATCAATATTTCACCAAATCACGTAACTCACCAAAACTATAATTTATTTAGATGTGTTTTAGGGATTGGAATTATAAATTTTGAAAGATTCCCTCAATAGACTTAGTGTTTCGCTAATAGTATTTAGAAGTTATTTTACTTAGTAACATTATCATTCTAACTGTGTTTGTTCGCTATTTTATTAATCTGTATACAGATCGTACCACGTATTGCGTTAAAGATCAGTGGTTTATTGATGGGTTTTGTTCGCACATGATTAGGCATTTGATTTAATTACAGCAGTGTACAAGTTTCCAAAATTACTCCTAAAAATATTCATTTTAAAATTCTTACATTTATATAAGCGTAATTTTGAAAGCCTGTACACTGCTCACATATACAGAGTGTTACATAAAAGGTGCACTGGCTGTATATTTTTGGATTCAACACCCGAAAATAAGCAAAAAATGTAGTTCCGCTCCGTTTAGCGTCAGTCCGTCTGTTTGTGTTTTTTACTAAATTTAGTATATTTTTTGAACCGTTAAAGGTACTGTTTCGAAACTTAGCATACATCATGCCTATACTTAATGATTTTTTGGTATTGGGTTTCAAGTTTGTATCTTTCACTGTTTAAATATTGCGGCTTTTTAGTTTTTAAAAGCTAAATATCTTAAAAACCTTAATAACTAACAAAAACCTGTAAGAATCCAAAATGATTTCGTTTATTGTCTCAAAAATATTTTTATAAAGATTGTAACAATATGGTGATAAATAACTGAGAAATTGTGTTTCTTGTAAGTTAAAACATGCCTTTTTGCCAATTTTGGACTAAAACATCATGTTTTAACTAATACAAATCACAATTTCTCAGTTATTTATATTGCTATTGTTACAATATTTATACCATTATTTTTGGAACAAAAAAACAAAACCTTTTTGATTCTTACAGGTTTGTACTAGTTATTAAGGTTTATAATATATTTAGTTTTGAAAAACAAGATTGGCCGCCATTCTTAAACAGTGAAAGTTAGAAACTTGAAATTCAATAACAAATCACCATTAAGTATAGGCATTAAGTATGCCAAGTTTCGAAACAGTTTAACGGTTCAAAAGATATACTAAATTTAGTAAAAAACACAAACACACCGACTGACGCTAATCTGAGCGGAATTTCAAAAAATGACACTCTACATGGTTTGCTTAATGTTTTATGTAGAATTCGAAAATATATAAACAGTGCAAATCTTTTGTAACACTCTGTATACAGTGTGTTTATTATTTTACACACTACTTTGCTCATTTAACCTTCCTTGTAACTATTACGGTTTATGAGATCCTAATGGTGAGCATAAAAAAATGAACACACTTATATTAAATGTCTTAATCATATTCAAAACAATTTAGTTTTCTTTCTTGCTTGGTAAATATTTTAGTCATTAATGGCAAATCGTTTCAATGCCCCTTTAGAAACAGAAACCGCAGTAATGTATCAAGTAAATGTAGCCTGTGTAATTCAGTCTGAGTTTTATGTTACCATTACAGTCCTCGTTTTCAATTCACTGAGAAACACGTAGATAAGTTACGCAGCAGTTTACTCTCGTCCGTAAAATTTTAGTGCACTGCCACTAAATTGACTTTTAGTATTTTAAGTATAAACCAGTATATTTATGAAATCGGTTATGGTTATAAAATATGTCGTTGCAAGTCACTTTTACGATTGGGAAGTTAGAAATTATGTATAATTTACCAATAAAGTTTATTCAAGTGTAGTAAACACATTTTCCAGGTACTAATAGGCCTAATACTACAATTTCAATATTAAATTATCAAACAAATGTCTCCGTAGAACTGTGTGATAACCAACTGGTCCTCAGCCGCAGCCTTAGGTCTAAAAGCTCTCTTGAAGTGTCTTGCATTACAGTTGCCAGGTGGTATGATAAACCAGGTATATGGAAATACGCACTTGATTAATTCTGCTTCTTATGTTCACCAGATCGATCCTGAGCAAAATCCTGAGAAAATGTTGTAAAGGTCCGATACTGGATCCAGCTGCCATTGATCGGGCTATTAATTAATGATCCTGGCTAAAGAATTAGTCGGTCTTAATCAGTAACAAGGCTACACAAGGCATCTCACCCATTCTACATTCATCGTTCATTCATATTCGCCTTAAAATACGCTCTAGTAGCGTCGGCGTACTAGGCAATGATTTAATGATGATGAATAATGATATGTATAATTCACATTATTTAAGAATCAAAATTCAATAATTAAACTATTACACTTACGCACTGTTCAAAAGACTGTGATTTCCAAATAATTCGTATGTATGTGGTTAGATGACTTCTATTATAAAATTGTTCATGCTAAATAATGTTTTCGCGTATCAAAACCTTTCTTATCATACAATTAGTTTGAAGTATTTAGAGTTATTTACTTAAACAAACAATAAATACATTACTATATATTGATATGAAAAAACCAAATTTTATATTTATTGTATTGGTATGTAAACAAACGTTTAATCCGCCGTGCCAAATGTGATGTAATAGATGTTACAAATTCATATAACATTAGAACCACCCTAGCTAGGGCTTTGACTCATTGACTTTCAAAATGTAAATATATATCTAGTGTAACAATGTACTAGGAGTACGCTCAAATATTCGCGTAATGGGATGACCGAACTCAGAAATGATAGATAAAAGTTACTGCTGTTACATAAGTTCAAACCGAAATTTGATCACAAAGTGTTAAATAATACTCCTGGGGGCTCTGTAGGAAAATATCTACTTTTCTTTTGGTTAATTTTAGGTTATAGGATAAATTGTTCTTAATTAGATTAAATTATATTATATTAAAGGTGCAAATTCTTCAACAAAATATAACACAGTAAGTTGCCTATGTAGTGAGGTACATTGGAACTTTGCTGAGTACGCAGGTTTGCTATGACGGGCTATTTAAGTAGCATAAACTGACAAAAGGACACTGCTTGCAGAAGTAAATATGAAATAAATGGCTGCTGCAAATTAAATTTAAATTAAATATAAAAATTTCAAAAACCTTTAATAAATTGAATAATCTCATTTTAAGCGGACATGTATTTTATTGATTTAATCATAATAAATATATATAGGCCTTTTTTTAGTAGTTTCCTATGATTACGAAACAATATTGTATTAGTATCTCGTACTTTACAAGCAGTAATTCTTATGCAATGCTTTACCTTATGGATATTTTACAAGTTTTAAATGTTAATTAATTGAAAATGGTTTAAGGAATGTGTTTATTTTTTTAACTGGAAGCGTGACGTGTACTGGAAAACAATTGTGTAAAATCTGAAAACGATCCGTTCAGCCGTTTTTACGTTATTGCATTACGAACACACACACACACCCACAAGCCCACATGCTGACGGACAACGAATTATTGTCTCTGCTAATACATAGATTCCTTCACTTCATTCCATCATCAATTATATCCACTTTTATCTCAATGGGGAAATACATAACACGGAGTAAAATAATCTTGAATTGGCCAGTCTTACCAAGCAGATTTAGAATAGTTTCTCACCCCTTACTAAATGGGGGGGGGGTTGTACACCCTACAAACAGAGACGCCATTTGGACGACAATGGAATAAGAACAAGTGAACCAGTCGGATCAATAACTTCTGAAGTAATTATTTCCACTTTTATCTCAATGGGGGGCTGCACCCCCAATCCACCCCCTCCTTTGCTATTATTTTATCTTTATATTATTGTTAAAACGAATATAAATAAAGAACATGAAAAACAATCTTGAACTGGCCAGGCTTAGCAAGTTGATTTAGAATACTTTCTCACCCCTTTAGTCTTACGATGGGGGGCTGTACACCCTACAAACAGAGACGCCATTTGGACGACATGAGGTAAGACTAAGTCAACCAGTCAGATCAATAACTTCTAAAGTAATTATTTCCACTCTTATCGCAAGGGGGGCTGAGCCCCCCAACCCCACCCCCCCGCTCATTTGCTATTATTTTATCTTTATATTATTGTTAAAACGTATAGAAATACAGGACATGGAGTAAAAAAGTCCTGAATTGGCCAGTCTTGCCAGGCAGATTTAGAATAGTTTCTCACCCCCTTAGTCTTACGATGGGGGGCTGTACACCCTACAAACAGAGACGCCATTTGGACGACATGAGGTAAGACTAAGTCAACCAGTCAGATCAATAACTTCTAAAGTAATTATTTCCATTCTTATCGCAATGGGGGGCTGCACCCCCCAAACCCCCCCCCCCCTCATTTGCTATTATTTTATCTTTATAGTATCGTTAAAACTTATAGAAATACTGAATTAGGAGAATGACAGTTTTGTATTGGGTAGTCTTACCAAGCAGACTTAGAGTAGTTTTTCGCCCCTTTAGTCACACCATGGGGGTGCTGTACCTCCCAGAAAGAGAAACGCCATTTGGAGGAGAATAAGGTCCATAATCAGTCAGTCAGACTAAGAACTACTGAAATTGTTATTTGCACCTTTATCCCACCAGAGAGCTGCGCCCCCCAACCCCCTCGTTATTATTATACCTTGGTATTATTGTTAAAGTGTGTAAATACAGAACAGTCTATCGGGTTTAGAGTCCTAAACATGAATTAATCTTGCTTGAGGCGCACACACATTCACAGTAAATAGTTACTCGCCTTGCAGTTCCACACTGGGGCTACATTCCCCAGGCCCTGATTTTTGTCCAGTAATGCCTTTAAAGTGTTGTTAAAATACAAAAATAGTCAAAATTTGTAGGAAAACGAGATCCAGAATCAGTCAAAAACAACAAAAAGTTTTAAAGTAGTTATTTGCACTTTGGTCAGACTGAGACGCTATGCTGTCCAAGGCCCCCATTGGTACTGCAACGTAAATTAGTTGCTTAAATATTTATAAATACAGAACCTAAAGAAAATAAGGAATAAAGTCAGTCGTCGGGTTTCGCCGAAACTACGACGAAACATAACCCCCCCCCCAAAAAAAAAGAAAAAATAGAGCATTAATTGGACCCACACATAGTAAGGATATTTGTTCGCCCTTTGGTGTCAGTGGGGATAATGCCTTTCAGACCCGGCATTTTTGTGGTGCCTCCTAAAGTTGGATAAATTACAAATGAATTCAAGATGTATAAAAAATAAGTCCGTAATCAGTTAGAGCAAGATATGTCAAATTAATTATTTGATATATATGGGTATTCCTGCAGTCACGTGATCCAACGTGAGGACTATACGCCTCCATTGTTTTATAGCTTGGTACTGTAATTAATATATGAATAGAACAATATGTTTTAAAATCGGTCAATGAGTTTTGAACGCCCAAACATTAAAAACTCTACGTTCACGTTCTTCAAGTGGAGTATGTAAGGATAGTTACTCTTGGATACAGTTCAAATAAAATACAGAATATTATGGAGAACAATGGGGTCCAAGAAAATCGGTCAGTCAGAACAGATGGGTTTTAGAGTACAGTAGTTATCTGAACTTTAGTCCACCAAAGGGGTTATATGGTTATACCACTTATTATGCCCCCATTGTTATATTAACTTGAAAAAAATAGAAAATAGGCTACTGTTAAAAACAATTAGGCTTATCAACATGTTTAGGTTTATTCTTTCCCCTATTACTTATATAATTTATTTACCTTTAACGTTTGATCTACGTCTTAAGAATGGTTATCTTTGAAAAAATATTTAAATTGAAGAATTATGAGGGTCGAATTAAATCAATCGGTCAGACATAGTAGTTTTACAGTACTGTTAGGTTTATAGTAATATAAACCAGTACTGGTACCTGGGAGACCTATCTTTGGACAGTATAGTCAGGTTTGTACTATTATAAACCTACTGGCACCTGAGAGACCAAGCTTTGGTCGGGGAAGGTCAGTAAGTTTGTTTAGATGACTTGGAGTAATTTTTCACCACGTCCCCCTACTGACGAGCAGATTTACTTAGCTAATTTTCCTGTTTCCAGCATGTTTAATGTCACTCCAGATTTTATAATGGATCATTGTCCCCTCAGGTATGTATTCATAATGTAAATACCAGACATAGGTGTGTTCCAACGCCAACCAAATCCGGTAACGTTCTGCGCATCCCAAGAAGTTGATCTTGTTTGTTTTGATTTTGAACATATGTTTTTTGTTTAATCATAAAGCTTTCCGTTCTGATTTAAACATTAAAAAGTAAACAAACACGAAGACAAAAAGAAGAAAATGACAGATAGTGATTTTTTGGACGACTAACAGCTGATTTCCCCCAAAGATGACGTCGCTAAACCTGCGCAACAGCACACATATATCACGTATTTACATGTGTTGATTGACTGCAACATATTCTTATTCTTATGCACGAGACAAGGGTTATGATTCTGGATTTTTGAAAGTTTGAAGTTTACATACAGTTGGCCAGGGCTAGATTTAGATCTGTAAGCCACTAGGCTACCCCCTACATGCGAGTGCGGGCCCTTACCAGCCAGGCCGATGCCGGTTGGCGAACTTTTTTTACGTGACTATATAGCCTATGCTTATATCAGATCCTACAGTGGCGCTGTGTAATCACTAACAGTTTAAATTTCCAAAAACCGGATTGCTGTCTAGTGTGTTTTATCGTCGTGTTACAGATTTATTATCAAATAATTTTAAGTATAGTACGTACACCGAACTTCTTTCGTCACTCCAAGGAACATCTTTCCTCCATAAATATAATATGGTTTTAAAGCCAGTAGGGTGGAGCCCTAAGGTTGAGGTTAAAAAAGTATCCACAATTTTTATAATTGAAGATTGACTAAAATCACGAAAAAACCTAAAGAATAACATACAAACTTTACCGATGGGGATGAGGTCTGCGGTTGTAAAGTTGAGAGAGGCGGCTCGCGGGGCCTATCCAACGTGAGGATATTTTTCAAGAGATGTAGCTTTAGAAAACAAATCCAACTTACTTACGTTAAGGCAAACATTTGTTTATTTATAAAAAATACAAAATAAAATACTAATGTTGTAACTAAACACCTTTTGGATGTTAAAACAACTCATGATAATGTAATTACAAAATGCTTGGTAGTTTTTTGTTTTTAACACGCAAAAACACGTATGGCCACTTAACTTCTTAAAATATATTTTATTAATGGCTTGAAGAGGCCATAGCCCCTAACCTTGCTCAAATACTCTACCCCATCTGATATTTTACTCTTTTCATGCTGACGGAAATTAACGATATAAGTAGGAACACATGTCAGTTTGTAAACAATGTAGATACGTAATCACATGTGTTTAATGTAAACAGAGCAGACGTGTTTAAATCCCCATTCCTTTGTTATGGGGGATGTTTTACGTTATTGCTCGTTTGCTGTTAACTTTTTAGAAATAGTGCTATTTTTCCTGCGTCCCTGGGATCAAGTCCTTTAATTTGATCCGTCTCCCATCATCCTGCGTTTTGCCAAACTCACACAATTTTGACTTAAACATGTCGTTTACATAATCGTGTATATTTAAAAATAATCGTGTTATTTGTATCACGCAGATTTAGAGACAACCACTTGACGGATTTCGATGATTCTTTCTTTAATATGAAAGGTAATTTTACGAAGAAAGTCGTAACGGAGCCAGAATTTCGATTTAGGCCTCAGGACTCTGCCCCACGGGACTTCCAAGTAACCATGTTATTCATATAAAAGAGAGTTTAATTTGGTTTATGTCACGTTTTTCTTGAATAAATGTATTAAATTAGACAGCTATTAAAGGCTACAGACTGTCATTGTTTTGTTTAAATTTGCCTTCCCTCTCCCTTATTTAGCGTTTTTAATCGCAAAATCTTGCGGAGGAGCAGTTCGTCACATATAACAGTTTAATTTCAGTAAGTACGGAGGTTTGCTGTTACAGGGTACTACAAAAATGTACAGCTGAAAAATATAAATAGTAAATCAATTGATGCTGCACTCTACCGGAACAAATAATAACCTTCTCAGATCAAAGAAGAACGTTATCTTTATTTGTAAAACTTGAATTTACTTTTTTTTTTTTATTTAAAAAACCTTTTGAAAACACAATGAATTATTGTTAAACAGGCACTAATTTAATTATTTTACTATGAAACATATAAATATATGATTTTTAAATAGTTTCTTGTCATTAGTAAACAATATTTTAATAGTATCTCGTACTTCACTAATATACATGTTTTCCCAATGCTTTACCTTATGGAAATTTTCCAATTTTTATATGTTAATTATTGAAAGACGGTTGAATGATCGTGTTCGGTTTTTGAACTGGTAGCGTAAAATGTAATGGAAAACATTTGTGTCAAGTTTTAAAGAAATCCGTTAAACCGTTTTAAACTTATTTCGTTTCGAACACACACAACCACACAACCAGACAACTACACAACCACTGACGGACAGTGAATCATTGTCACTGCTAATACATAGATTCCTTCACTTCGTTCCGTCATCAATAATCAAACTATAACATATTTTTACTTAAAATAGCTTAGGCAGGTTTTATCTTACCAAACTATTATTTAAATCAACGGTTATTAACCGTATAAGGCCATTCACCACAGTTGTAGCATAAACGTTTATCACCTGTAGGCTAATGAGAAGCACAGGCAAATTGGCAGGAGTTTTCTCGATTCAGTTGGATCGCCAGTGCGTTTATTTTCAGATCAAAATATAAATATGAAATTGGAATACCGAATTATAACGAATATGCATTTTTTTGTTAAAACGACACTTAATGGGTTGATTAAATCTGATCTTGGGTTTTATGCCCGTATAAATGTGTTGCTAAACTAAATACGCTATTGTTAAAAATATGACAATAACATGTTTTCACTAGGGAATAGCTCAATTAATAACGAAATAGTACGTTTTTTATAAAAAATATATAATGTGTGTGCATGTGTATTGCTGAAGTCTGCTGTAGAAGGTGACACCATGACATATAAAAGTTACTTGTTGTACACAAAATAATTACCGGTGTAGGAACATATTTGTAACATACTGGCGTCATGATTTGTTAAAAAACTATAACATTCTTGATATATATACGACAATCTAACTTATGAACTGTTATAACAATTTACATGTTAATCATAATATTTTCAATCTCAGCTCATTAATTGATCACGCTCTAGCCGCTTATCAAGTGAAAAAAATTATTAAAACAAATTTATAGAGACATTCTCCAGTTATTTAAGATTTTACATCATATAAATATATATCTTGTATACACAATATGCATAATACTCGTGTCCGTAGGTAAGAAAAAGGACAAACTAAGGGGAAGAAGAGGAAGACCCATTGTTATATATCATTGGAGTTTGCAACCCAATTGTTCAGACGAACCCATGTACTAACTTGGCATCGACAGCACTCGTCTCTGTCCTAGTTTTGTTCACAGTTTGCTTCCCCTAAATTACTAGATCATTTATCTATGTTTTCATACATTCAATTAAAATTCACCAGAAAATATACTATAATTTAGAAAACTTAAAACTATGTATACAATTATTTATTAGGATTATAGTCTGTATGGAATTATTAGTATTTTAGTCTCAACCGTTTCAGTGAATACAAATTATGCATGTAAGTGGAATGGCCGGTTTTAAGAAAAACAATATTTAGTATACTATTGCTCACATTAAAATAAAAATTCAAGGTCCCTATTATTAGAAAATTGTCTTAAATACGACCTCAGACAATCTGAAGCGAAAATAAACGCCGGTTAAAGTTAGATTCAACATGCAATTAATTAAACTTTAAAACTTCACTAAATCCTTTTGGTGGTTAGATTTAAGCAATTATATAAAATGTCCTACGATAACTCTCAGATATTAAGTGTCTTCCTCGAATAGGTTCACTAAAAGGACAAGCAGGTCGGGTTTGTTAGATTTAAAAGTCGAGATAATTTCATGTCAAAGCGAAATATTTTAACGGCTGCCATTCCCGAACAAGTTGTTCATTTTATGTAAGATTTATGACATTGTGATCAATTGATAAGTCTTTTAATCAGCTGTCATGTCGCTGCTTCAATTTTAACGTTCAGTCTGACCTTTGCTTTTAATATTGCCTTCAAACGTTGGCTACCCTCAGACTTTATGGATGTTTATAGTTGCTTGTAAAAATAATGATAATGGCATTGCCAAGTTTAATACCTTAGTTCCATATTTTCAAGAGTAAGGAGATGTTCTTAAATGTATACTAATCACACAGGGTTTGCAAAGGTCTGGAATACATTTATTGCTTTCAAAATCATTCAAGGTAACATAATGAATCTTTGTGTAGCCGAGTTACCAATAATCGGTCGCCATCACCGAACATTCTCCATATTTTAACTTGTTTGTGTCATAGGAGGGGTGCAATCCACGTAAGGATGTCTCACAAATGTTCAAATGTAAGTCAAGGTCAAGGTCAACTTGTACCTAATTTCAACCTTATGTTTAAATTTTTCAAGACTTTCTTTGTGGGCCATCCCTATGAGGCCAAAAAAGGTAAAGTATGTCGAAGTATTATTGGTAATAGAGACCAATACGTGCCTACAACATTCTTTTTATGTTTTGTTGAGTTGTTTTATAATTACTTGATGTATTTCAGACCATTTCTCAACTCTATATTTAATCTCTTAAAATCAAAATAAACCTAATTAAGGTGTAATTTCTTCCAGGACAACCTTAAAACTGGTTTATACCAGTTTTGAGGCTGGCATTGGGTACATAAAATGAAGTTGTCATTAGATATGGTTAGTCTTTTTGGTTGTCCACTATGACAAACTTCCCTTTCACCATTGGTCCCTCCATTTGCAGCGGCTGGGGACAGAATCTCCGGGTTTGGTCCCCAACCTGAGAATGAATAGTCTTTGGCTGTTGTACATGGATACCCTGTCAGATGAGTTGGCCAGTTGGAGGGCAGAATACGGGTCCTGTTTTTGAGCCTCATCCCCTGTAACAGGGGCACGGAATTTG
Organism: Allygus modestus; assembly: GCA_963675035.1. NCBI lineage: Eukaryota > Metazoa > Arthropoda > Insecta > Hemiptera > Cicadellidae > Allygus > Allygus modestus. Next base: position 74,658,227 of record OY776111.1, on the reverse strand, counting down.
ACCCTCTCAATGGTCAATTTGGCTGCCGCCCCATCCCACCATTTCCTTTCCTGCTATATCCTATCCTTTCGGTAACCTGCGTAGTATTCCCGCTTGTGGAAGACGTGCCTAGCAGCTATGCTGGGGTTTCCTAATCCAGCAACAATGAATGAAGGTGTAATTTTGTTTTAACTTGTTAAATTAAATGAGTTATTATTTGAAAATCACTTACACAACTTAGAAAACGAATCAAGTATGTACAATAAAGTGGCTGATGACCACGAAGACGATGAGCAGGCTGAAGCAATCGGAATGGAGGTAGTGGCTTTGGGCGACATTAGCTAATTTGGCTGCTGAAACGCCTAGTCTGTCAAAGATGCCACTATTATACTAGGCACCAGACTAGTGGTCCCCCTACATGTTACATTGTGTTTTAACCTTTTAATTTCATTTTTCCATTTAAACATCGTAAAACTTGGAACTTGGACTGTATACATAAAGCCTCTTGCACTGTGACCTCTGGGATACTTTGTGTGGAGGTTAAAGTATCTAATTGCATGTCTCAAAGCAAGCTTCCCAGATAACTCAGAGTTAATAAGGAGATTTACAAAGTTTTTCAAAATTTTAACAAGTTGCGACTGTGAAACATTCATTCTGAGATTATTTTAAGTTCGGAATAAGGTTATTAGGAAAACCGTTAGTAAATAAGTGTCGGCCTTTGACATTCTGTACGCTATTTAGAATTGTAGCGGATCAAGGGAAATGTCAAGCCGAGCTTACTAACTACGTTTAATCGCCTTTCATTACTTTTAACATTTCTCTGATGCCAATGCAGTTAAAAATTAAAGACTACTTACTCTTAAATATGATAAAAATAAAAACATTTAAATATATTTTAGTAACTATTTAAGATATTGCAAAGAGAATTAGAGATCCAAATAATGTATCAATAATTACAGTTTTAACATAAGAGTTCAAATATTAAATGGTAATCATGCATACAAATTTAATTCAGCAACTTGTTATAACATTGTTAATTCAATTTATTGGAAATAATAACGTATATCCCCTAACATGTAAATTAAGAAAAATACAAAGTAAATTAATGTTACCTTTGGTTAGGTAAATAGTTTTATAACTAATCTATTTCGTCAACGGTTCCTATAAAAAATATGTTGAAACAAAATATTTATGCAATCCCGATTTCCACAGTTAGACTGAATTTAGTCCATTTGAAGCAGTAAAAAGCGTAACTTTGTAAACGTATAAATTAAGTTTCAGCTCTTATTTTGAATGCTCTTATTATACTCCAAAATGACAGGGTTTAAATTGTAGAATTTTGGCAGCGCATAGCATCGGTTATCGTATACGAGATGGTGTATACGATGGGTCGGCCTGTGCAGACGCTGTGGTTGAGGTTCTAGCGTGTATCGCTTATGCATGCAAGCTGTGAATGCTATGACTCGACAGCCCGCATTGGATTCAGTTCAGTCAGAGTTACACGCGGTTCCAGCTGACCAATCTCCTCCAATCCGCCACAAAGTGGTGTTGACGCGGTCTGGTCACTACTGGGAATCAGTGCTCTTGGCGGACAAGAGCCAAGCTCTGCGTTTAAACATTACTGAATTAATACAGTACAATCATATTTTACTGGAGGGTAGTTTCAACTATTTTTAAGGGTTGAAAAATGTTGCCTCAATGTTGCAGTTATTATGAAGTCGTTTCGTTTTTAGATAATCGCTAACCAAGCAATCAGTTAATTTGGTTCACAGTAGATCACACAATAGTACAACTTTGGTTCACAACTTCACAATAGTACAATAGCTTGGGCCGTTTGAGATATTATAATAACAACAGAACAGTATGTTTAGGTTCCAAAGTTGCAACTCGCTTGCAACTTTAATGATAACAATACTAAATGTCTCTTAATTCAGGTACACTGCCTACAAACAAAAACTCTAGACTCATACTAAGTCTATTTCGTAGATCTATTCCAAGATATTCACTAGACTTCTACAACAAACCGGGCTATAAGGTTTATCGGAGGATCCAGCTTAGTATGCTTATCATTTTAAGCTTGTTTATTTTATAGGTTGATTAGCACTCTTCCGGTACTTTTGATGCTAGCTGGCCTGTAAGAAGAAACATTATTTGATGTGTTTTTCAGTACTTTAAACTTTGCATTGCATTTATTTTAAATGTTGAGAGCTCCGAAAGAAAAATGTGTAATATTAAAAATATCTGGTGTTTTAACAATTATTGAAATATTTAAATCTAAAGTTTTATATGATAAAGTCCATGTTTTAAAACCACGTTTTAGTTTCCTTCATTAGAAAAAAACGTATTATAAATATATACTTTACGTTAATAGTCTTGTAATCTTTTTTTTAATTGTGTTTAAGTTTGCTTGAAAGTATCTCCTAAAGCCGCAGACTGTTGGGACATTAAAAACGTGGTCTGATAGACCAAACAAACAAACTGACAAGCTTCAGTGCAATTAGCTAATACATTTACCGGCAAACCCAGTATTTGAAATAATCTTGTTATAAATGTTTGTTTTAAATGATTGATGAAAATGTTAAATAATATAAATGTATGTGTCACTCGTAATTATATGAGCAATGTTCTGATCTCACATACATATTTACACACATGATGTACATATAAGTACAAATGATGAGCGCATGAGTACTGTGTCTAAACACTGTTTCTTTGTTTCATATAAATAGTCATAATCATAAAATTTCATAAATTTGAACGCGAAAATATTGGTATTAAATTGTACAGCTAAGCAAAAAATGCAATTACAATTATTTTATAACTTAAAATAATTTAAAACAGGCCCTCTGATCAATCATGATAATTTATGCTAATTTAATTACTGCCATCCTTGTTGTTTTTCTTTTTTTTGCAGCAAAACTAAAAAGTAATGAGGTAAAATTACTAAAATTTCCAGACATACTCAAGTTATAATAATGAATTAACAAAAGAAAAAAAACAAAAAACTATGAAACAAACTTTACCATCCCTAGACCGAGCAGAATAAAAATGGCAGATGAAAGCCAAGGTAAACAATGTTGGTCGCCTTTTCCAAGTATTAAAAGTTTTATTTAATGTCGCTTGTAAGTTTCCTGAGTGTGGCGAGCTATTACAATATGAATATTTTACTTTCACCTGATTATTAATTTTGTTTATTCTTTTCATCCTACGCGTATTTTTTGGTATTTGATAAACATTCTTTAAACATTATATACAAATAAGTTTTCAATATTTTAATGTTATATTGAAAATTCTTTTTTCCTGGTCATCGCAGTCCAAAATATGTTAACGGGGAGAATTGTTTGGTAAAAACTGGGTATAACTCATTACGGGTGTGATAATGTCTGTAGACAACGTAACAACAATCTGTCTAATCAGTCGCGTGTTGACTTGGAAAAGCGGGCGGCGACGATACGTTTGGCTATATTACAAGGATCCAGCTGAGACACTTTTCGTACCAGAAAAGGTAATGTTAAGAATAAAAATCTTATACAAAAGAATGTATCTAATTGAATAAAATTATCATTACATAATTAAAAAATACGTATTTTATAAATCCTGCTTTGTGTTTGAAACTACAGAAACGATAAACTGTTGGTCTTTGTATTACGTTTCAAAAGTAAAAGGTGAAGAGCTGGGAGGTGTGTTTGCCGCCAGTTACCAAGGTAAACGCACGACAACGGTAGGAAGCGGCGTGGAGGCAAATGTTTGGCTTTGTATGTTTGATGGCCAAGTGGCCCTGGGGCCTACAAAGGTGCCTTCGTTTGCCTTAGCTTCCTTCCACCTTAATAGTGAAGAAGAAATTTCAGTCCAATCAAACTCTTACTTTGAGTGGTAAAAAATACAGGAGCTCGTAAAAAATATCTAATGACATGGTGAAAATGAAATTTCTTTCTAGCCTACCACGAGTTAATTTTATACTTCGAACTAGAATAATGTTTTTCTAATACCAGATATTAAGAGCTGCAATGCGTATGCTAAGCATCAAAACATTCATTTATAGTGGCGAGTAAATTAGGCTTGTGTGAGTGAGAGAAGAAGGATATTTTATGCATTAAATGAGAACCACGGGCCCGATTATGATTTCTTAAATCGATTCCCGAGGAAGTAACAGAAAGGAAATTGGGTTCTTTTACACCTAAAGTAATCGATTAGTTAGGAATTGTATTAGTATTTGTATTAGAAGGTTCAGAGTCACACAAACAATCAATCAATCCACTTTTAGGGATGGTAAAAGAGAAACGTCCAAGTGTCCTTGAGTCTTCAGCGAAGCACAGGCAGGAATCTTGATTTACGCAAAATCGAAGGACTCTCCAGAGTCCACAGGTAACTATCGACGCAAAAGGACAGTAAAGCGATTGTTCTTCAGGCGGGCTCAAGACGTTCCCAAGATAGCTTCAGACACTGAGACACTGTGGAATGGTGTTAATTAGCACAACAAGTTAATTTCAGTAATTAAAAAGCTAAAATAGAAAACATACATCGGGAAATGAAGATATACTAAACAGTGTGTGAAATTTGGGTAAACCCCGAATTCAGAGGAAAGATTGAGGAATGATTTTGAAAAAGAGTAGGTAGAGTAAGAATCTTTATTGATTTGTTTACACTTTTTAAGCGTTTAGTTATATCTTATTTATAGCTAAATAAGAATAAGATTTTTTTCGTATTGCATCAAGTGAAGATACAAATTGATTTATATTATATTTAATGATAGATTGTATATTAAAATCATTATAAAAATGTAAAAAAGACTCCAGTAATAACCGGCTGGGTATATAACTGCAGAATGAGTGTAAAAATAATTTATAGTTTTTTGAGACAAAGTTAATTTTATTCTCTTTAATTGTAACAACATGGTATTCAATAAATTATTTGTTAAGATACCACGGCCCAGTTTGGTCAAACATTTGTTGTTTTATCGATCGCACACCTTTAGAATTGCCTTGTGATGCCTAGTGTAATGCATGTATTTTATATAATATATTTGTACGTGTAGTGCTTAGTACGCAGTTAAATATTTTATGCAAATTGCTAAATTATTTGTAACAACGATTCCTTTACAATGTACACAAAGAAGTGAAATTCAATACTAATTTTCTAGTATTCCCTAAAGGATCGAAAAAATTTGCAATATATATTCAATTTATTTCCAAGAAAACTATCTAAACAACATGCATAATTATTTTATTCCAATCTAAATGTAAACAAATAACTGTTATAGCTTCTTAAATATTTTGTCAATTTTTAAGCTTTCTTTCAAAAATTAAACTTCTGAAATACAAGGACATCATAGCTGTAGGTGATTTTCAAGGGATTCCTAAAATAAATCCTTTCCTAAAATAACCCTGATTTAGGAACACCTTGCTAGGGGTGTTTATCATCACTGGCGTTTAAATAAGACTTGAGAGTTACTCTGACCTGGTCCCACATTTTAAATCCCCTCCGAAGAGTTAATATTTTAGTTTATAGTTTTAAAAAGAGGGGTAGTTTTATTTTTATTTTAGAATAGAATAAGAGCGGAAAACATAATTCAAAAATTGTTACTCACTCAGTGACAACATAGATTTCAGTTATTATTCCATACAACATATTAAACCAATCAATAAGGCTAGTCCTGGTGACCCAGTTTATTTGAACCCTTTCATCACATTTTCAGTTAAACTTGAGAAATTCATATTATACAATAGACTTTGCGTTGTAGAAAGTGGTTGTTAAAATGTGACAGGTGCACAACACTAAGGCATAGAATTAGAGATTCAAGAGAATATGAAGGAGGGTCTACTGTAGAGCTGGCAAATTCAAGTGCTCTTGTGCTCGTGTCTTGCTTCACTACGTTGTTAAACGCTGCCAATGTAATTCATGATAAGCGCTACACGGTCGGTTTGAAATATTCACGTTAATATCGCAGTACAATGTAGCGAATGTAGTAGAATCCGATGAAGCAGGAACATGTAATTAATAAACGAGTTCGCACGCAGCATGCTGACGTGAGGGAAGTGAATTTCCACATTAAAAACTATAAAAACTCAAAATCAGTTAAAAACATACAATTATTCCAATTTTTATTCAAATCTAAAAATATTTATTTTTTGCCTGTTCTGATACTCCTGGTTCTATTTACCTGCAATGCTGGGAATACAATTTTGCGTATTATAAGGTTAGGAGAAGGTCCAGTCAGGCTTTAAAGTAGGCGTGGGGATGATAAAAGTACACCAAAAAGTGATTAACAGGCTTTTCTAATGTAAAACCCCCATAAGACAACGGTACTGTGTTAAGTCAATACAAATTTCCTTTAATAACTCGGTAAATATATATGCTAGAGTGACGAGAGGGGGCTTAAAAGTTTCGCCACACTCATTCCCATCTTTTTACATTCGTTAATTTCACATCAGGGGCTTTTCTGACCCTTTTTGGGCTCAAAAACTCGAAATTTGAAAGATTAAACCCCAAAAAAGGGGTTTAGAGCTTTCCGATTGTTTTGCCCAACGAACTTGTCCAACTGATTATAGAAAGGAACGTCCCTACCAAATTTGAAGTAAATCGGACAAAAAATGCGACCGCTAGAGTGCCTGCACATATATATATATATATAGGCATATATATATATATATGCCTATCTATATATAAAACTTTGAACGAACCCCCAAAACGTGTTCAGGGGGTCACGTTAGGAACTTCTATGGTGGTCCCGGGCTTAAGTTTCACCGTGCGGGTCATGCTAATAGTTCACTTTCCATAGGAAATTCACTAATAAATACATCAACTGTATAAGATCAGTTTAATTTCATAGGTATCGAATTATAGCTTTTCTTACGAGCTATTATAGACAAATGCTATTTTGTAGACAATCTACCAACGGTTGTTTGTCTGCATATCAGTTGTTATGCTTTTCTTTATATTATGATTACTTTCAATATATGTCAACAATATGTATATATGTTCCTGTGCTAGTTATACTCCTCGGATTTAACTCACGCCTTCTCTACTACAAGTGCATTCAATACCAATAGCATATTGCAGTTTATACCTTCACACGATAAAATAAAAAATCGTCAAGCACTTATTATCAAACCGTTAGGGGTATTGTGTAAAAGAAATATCCTGGGAATATATTCCGGGAACTACTATCCCGAAAGTACACTATGGATTCAAGCCTCGGGAAAAAAGGTCAGGAAATACATAAACCATAGAAATAGAACCCGAAGGTACGAGTCCTTTTTGGGTGGTAATAACAATTGATTTGCTTTACCTCAGCCCATATTATACAACATGTAAACCCTCCCTAGCCGTCAACACAGTCACAAGCCTTACCTTGAGTGACGATAAACCACAATCTATTCAACATTTAATTTAAATATTCGAATCAAACGTGTTTTGTCACAGAATAATTATTACAGTATAGAAAAAACTAGTTTTTATTTTTAAATCAATCAGGTGTTATTATTACAAATAAAAATCATAAAATATTTACCAAGAACAATAGTTTCATGTAATATTTATGCATTTATTATGAGATATAACACCAAACAATACACATTACGCTTAAACTATAAATACGATTCTAAGAGATAAATCAATAGAGTGTAGTAAAATCTTCTATGTGTAACAAAATAAGGTTTTTATAATATTTAGAAATAATAATTCATTATAAAAATTAGTACATAGTTCTATCCAAAAGAACTGTTTTTTCCATACCCAATTAAATGAAAAACTACGCAGTCAAAATCCATGAGAGTGAACGTTTTGTCAAAGCTCAAAGCGTCTTATTGTGTTAACACAAACTCTTAACTCCATTCACCCGTGGGCATTCGTCACTCAAACACTGAAAGACAAATAGCAACACGAACCTGCTCGATATTTGTCGGACGACTGCTCAGCCACCTGCGGGCCTCGACAATGAGGTTAAACACACTGTTTGGTTCATAGATAAAGTGGACTCCTTAGCCTATTAATGGTTACGGTTGGTCCACGACTTAGTCTACTTAGCTGTAATAACACTTAGTACACGCCGTGAAAATCATGTACAACCTAATTTCAATATTTGTGGTTTTTAAAGAATGGGATTTTGTATCAGTAAAACCATAATTTACTAAACAATTTATGTAGGGACATTTGTGTCCAGTTAGATTAGATTAAATCAAAATACGAATTAAACTTGTAATTGTAACATAATTTAATTTATCGTCCTGTTTAAAAAATAATGAGAGGTTCCACAGTTGTTAATGGTTCAGAAGTCATGGGTCATTTTTAGTGCACAAACAATTTTAAATATACGGTATGTATATACGTTCTGTTTTAAATTAATACTGGAAATGCGCTTCTGTGTTAAATATTTAGTAGCTGCAAATAGAATGTTAAATGCTTCTATATAAGATAAAATAATGACATCAAATGTGTCTTTCGACAGTTGACATCTCCATCAAATTCATATCAATTGTGTACATTTAGTGCAAGAAGGAAATTTACCTTCTCTTTAAAAAAATTTAATAAACAGTTTATGAATATGCAAATGTTGCTAATACTGTACCTTCAAGAGAGCTGACATTTCTCCAGTCGATTATGTTATTAGGAGATGAAATTCTATAGGCGTAAAGAAACTCACACGTTTTATACACATTGAATAATAGATATTCACAATACAAATATTATTCACATTAATTATTACACACTTTATTTGAACTTTTAATTCAATTTTAAAATTCTAAAATCATATAAAATTTCCATCTGGTATCTTAACAATGTGATAAAACGTCAAGTCTCATCTAAACCATTTATAAAAATAGAGTATCTCTATCTAATCTGTATAAATACGGCTTGATTTTTAAGGCGTGTTAGCTTAATTATGGCCCTGTTATTTCAACCTGATTAATTTTTACTTTCTCTCCCTGTACTTATAGGGAAAGCATTTTTTCGTCAAAGTTGGTTTCGTCAGAGTTATCGGTGAGAATATTTTACTGAATCTGAAAAAATAGTGTTTTAAGTTATGTCTGTCTGTCTAGTTGTTCGACTGCTAAGGGCGTCTTTTGAGATGTGAACAACTATCTCATGCTGCACCGGGGTTAAGTTACTTATTTCTTAGTTGATAAAGATGAATAAACTACCTAAGTATATTCTACTTCAATTTATAAAGTCTGGTACTTATCATGTAACATGTGAAGTTGTAATTTTTAAGTTGACATTTTTAAGTTGAATAACTAAAGTTGTTCTTTAATCACGCGTTTTAACCTTTCAATTATATAAGTACAGAGTGTAATAAAATACAATTTGTCCGTTTAGAAAGCCCCTAATGTAAAGGCGAGTATTATCTTCACAGCTAATGCGACGCTGCTAAAATATTCACAATGGGATTTATTCCTGTGTCGACCTGATATCTTGCTTTCCTAATTCTATTAGGCTGATGTCTTTTAAGATAGAAAGTCTAATGTTAAGTACAATATTGTTTTAAAAGATACTAAGAGATCTTTATCGTTTATCATTTATTATATTAAACTATATATTCCACGGTGTACTGTATAAATATCTCTTATCGCTCACTAAATAATGTAATTATTTGTAGATTACGTAACTAAATTTGGAACAAGGTGAAATATTGTTGACTCGTGAATTTTACAGCAAACTTATGAAAACTTTGTAGTATGGTATTTTAACCATGTACATGTGCAAGAAAACATATTTTGTAATAAAAATATCTGATTTCAAAATTGTTTTAGTTTTAATTAAAGTTAAAGACCGACTTCAACGATTCTTTTGATATTTTAGTAAACAAACTTTCTAGTGGGCGTTTCTTTTCAATAACACTCATACAATAACATTATTCAACTTATCAATTAGTTATTCTGTATTAGGAATAGCAGATCGACAGATATGAAGAGTAAATAGTGTAAATCTAATTTTCAAAATATTCTGTATTTTGTGTAATACAAATTTCCTTTTGCCAATTGAATACTTATGTACGAAAACTAATACCGACATGTAAATAATAAAGTCAAACTTACTTTAAACCTTTTTCCATATCATAATAACACCGCCATTATCATTGTTAACTATGATAGTAATTAACAAATATAAGTGAAGGTAAGTGATACAAGTTGTTGGTATATTTTATATCAAGTGATCAATAAAGTATTGTAATAAATACAAATTCATTGTGTTTTAGTAATTAGATAAAACATTTTAGTAATTAATAAAGTTTTAGTAATTAATAAAAGTTTTAGTAATTAATAAAAAATAAAATTCTCATAAACGACTTTTCCCGAAGTATCTAATTAGATTAGGATTGGATATCGGAGGAGACAAATGGAATTCGATTAGCAAGACCGCAGCAGAATTCGTCAAACCGCGTCTAGACCGAGGCATCTTGCAATACTGTAGTGTTGTGTTGGTAGACCTGACCCGCAGCCATCAATAGCAGATATTAGCAAAACCGCAGCAGAATTCGTCAAACCGCGTCTAGACCGAGGCATCTTGCAATACTGTAGTGTTGTGTTGGTAGACCTGACCCGCAGCCATCAATAGCAGATATTAGCAAAACCGCAGCAGAATTCGTCAAACTGCGTCTAGACCGAGGCATCTTGCAATACTGTAGTGTTGTGTTGGTAGACCTGACCCGCAGCCATCAATAGCAGATATTAGCAAAACCGCAGCAGAATTCGTCAAACCGCGTCTAGACCGAGGCATCTTGCAATACTTTAGTGTTGTGTTGGTAGACCTGACCCGCAGCCATCAATAGCAGATAATATAAAGCATACGAGTAAATATTAGGACATTTAGCACGGATCTACAACTATATATTTTTTCACCCAAAGAAATTTGAATCTAATATTACTGTATCTTATATAATAGGCATAAGAGTCAAGCGATGGCGACTGGCCAACTACCTTGACACAATTATCAAATTTTGCTTAAACACAAAGTAGTTTATCATTTAGCTTAAGGTTTTATGAATGGTTTAGTCAAAAGCAGAAGCTAGCTTTTATTTTAATACTAATTTCAGCTAGATACATTTCATGGTTAGTTTGTAAAAAAGAATTAAACAAGGTATAGAATCCAACGGTTCCTATTAAAACGAGTTCGCACGCAGCGCGCTGACGGGAGGGAAGTGAAAATCTAATAATGGGTTTAAAACAACACTGGTTTATTTTTTTAGAAAATTGAACAATTTAATTTTTTGGCTGTCCTGATGCTCCTGGTTATACTTAAATTGACAGTTAGGATGGCAATGTTGTACATTATAAGGTTAGGAGGAGTTATAGTCAGGATATCAAGTTGGTATAGTGATATTGGGGATGATAAACTATCAAGATATAAAAAACGAATAGTGTTTTTGGCATCTGGGGACCTCAAATCAAAAATTTATCATGGCCTCGGATTTAAGTCTTACCATGCCACCTACGGTAATAGCTTCTTCCCTATAGGGGAAATTCGCTAAAACTAACACATGAACATTAAGGCAGACCTTGGTACATATATAGGAAATAAATAACTAGCAAACCACGTCGCATAAAAGCTTTGCCTGCCTAAACAACAATGCGAATATCAAGAAATGCGGTATTGTACGGCAACTGAAATAGTGTGGAGGGCACAGTTTTAACTATACTATATTTTTACTTTCTCCCCCTTATATGGTAGTATATGGAGAAAGTATTGATTTCGTCAACATTTTTGAATTTGAGTTGTTAGTGGAAATATTCGTTTTGGTGCTTCCTGGATCTAAAAAAGTGATTTTTACGTGATGTCTGTGTGTCCGTGTGCGCGCGTGTGTGTGTGTGTGTGTGTGTGTGTGTGTGTGTGTGTGTGTGTGTGTGTGTGTACAGAACTAGAGCCCTAACCAATGGGCCAATTTTTATGAAATTTGGTATGAAGGTACTAATCCACAATATATCCTGGATTTTTTGAATTGTTTGAATTTTTTATTGTTATGGGTAACAATCCCCCAAAAACCGCCAAAAAACATTAAAAATCAAAGTTTCTCAAAAACGGCTCCAACGATTTTAATTAAACTTTAGTCGTTTGTAGAGCTTTATTTTCCCAACATAATGACACCATCCCTATTTCTGTAAAAATTCGGGTTCAGAAATTAAAAGACCTTAAAACTTCAAAATCAAGTTTTTGATTTTTTTATAAAAAATATAAATATAAAATAATATTACCATTCACCATTATAAAGAGCTCACGAAAACTAAATAATTTAGTAACTTTAATTACTATTCTACGATTGCTGGTTGCGGAGAAAATTGAAATTTTCATTTTGCGGTAAACGCAGTACGTTGTCCAATGTTATTCTTATGGGGAATACAAAAATTACTATTTCTCTCTTATTTAATGATCAATTTCGTTCAAACTTGAAATGCTTGTCAAATTAGCATTGACCAACAGAGGAAATTTGAAAAATGTTGCCCCTTAATAACCGTAGGGGGAGGAATAGGGGGCATTTCCCCTCTTAAAACCACGTGTGTATCAATGAATTCTGTAGTGCCTCCAAAACAGGGATTTGGGTGGATGTTTTTGAAAACAACTAGTTTACAAGATTTTCTGTACATTCTACCGTGCTTTGTTTTCTATATTTACTAAATAAAAAGTAATTTATTCATTAATTAAAGTTGGGCTAAAGGGGAGAAAATATGTGTCAGTTTCCTGATACCGTTTATTTATATAACTAACAATTTGTAATGGTTAAAGTAAAATTATCGTACCCTTACGTTAGTGATGGCTTTTCAGTTTACAAGAATATAGTATGTGATAATATATAATAACTTAGCCTAAAACTGAGTAAGAATGAAATATTGTTTTATTTTTAATTTATTATTTTTAGCTATGCCAATACACCTAAGTTTAAAGTATACCAACGAATGCCATTCCAGATCGTCCTGTCATATAAACACGAGACAATTGTTGTGCATATCTCCCGGACGCCTGAAGAGCAAGGGCATTGTGGGCGGCCCGGGGCGACCTCGTGACTATATACTGTGTAATGACAGTCCTATTGATTAAATCGTTATCAACTAAGTTCAACACCAATAAAATTACACACAGGAATTTATATTCTGTAATATATTTATCTTCTGCATTAGTTGACTGATTGAAATAATCATTAAAATCATGATTTATGTATAAAAACTACCAATATTAAGCATAAGTATAACTTTTAAAAAGCTTTTAACCAATCAAATTTCCTTTATTTTATATTTAAACTGATGTGATCAGTTGCCCCGTTAGGAATAGTTAAGGCGGTCCCACACTTCTCGCGAACAGGCCTGAACATTCGGCCAAACATTCTGTCCCGTATGTATTCAAAAGTTCGTGCAGCTCCCACACTTCTCGCGAACAGGCCTGAACATTCGGCCAAACATTCTGTCCCGTATGTTCCCGTATGTATTCAAAAGTTCGTGCAGCTCCCACACTTCTCGCGAACAGGCCTGAACATTCGGCCAAACATTCTGTCCCGTATGTTCCCGTATGTATTCAAAAGTTCGTGCAGCTCCCACACATCTCGCGAACAGGCATGAACATTCGGCCAAACATTCTGTCCCGTATGTTCCCGTATGTATTCAAAAGTTCGTGCAGCTCCCACACTTCTCGCGAACAGGCCTGAACATTCGGCCAAACATTCTGTCCCGTATGTTCCCGTATGTATTCAAAAGTTCGTGCAGCTCCCACACTTCTCGCGAACAGGCCTGAACATTCGGCCAAACATTCTGTCCCGTATGTTCCCGTATGTATTCAAAAGTTCGTGCAGCTCCCACACTTCTCGCGAATACTCCGAACATTCGGAGTTCGGCCGAATGTTCGGGCGTGTTCGCGAGAAGTGTAGGACCGCCTTTATTCTCGGTTTTCTTCGCAGAACAAAAAAATCATGGTGTTTAGAACCAATAGCGTGAAAATAGTTTTAAAAGAATTGGGGTTTTATAATACAAACAACAAAATCAAATAAAAAAATAAATGGCTACTTTGGAAGCGTGAGGACCCACAAGAAGTAATACTTTGTCTTGTGTCAAGCTCAGGAATTTGTTGCTGTTGAGAACGAAACGCCAGGAATCTGATTCTTTACCGTTGTATTTTCATCTCATTGCCTCTTTTGATGAAGTTAGAGTAAAAAAATTCGTTCTGATTTCTTTGCAAACGATAAGCGCTTGACATGGTAGCAAATGGTACATGCAAAATAAGGTGTAAAACTCTTTTGAGTGTTGACTTGAAACTTAACATAATATGTATAACGCATAGCAAGCGATATTTACCTTTGTTTTAAGCTGTCGATCTATTTCCGATTTAATATCGTAGCCGTTTATGGCATGTTTAAAAATCTCACTAACCCCAACATTTTAGAATACTAGTAGATTAGAAGAAAACTGTTTATGACTTGTCTGAGGTAAACATGTTTTAAATTCTGAAGGTTATAGACTAAAGTTTTCAATCGGTTTCTACCATTGTCCGTCTGTTGAAAAACAATTTGTATTTATTGGTAAATTAAGTAAATATGGATTAAGAGTTTACACGTTTCGGGTAATTTGTTTATCTATTTACTTGACACAAACCCCTACTCCACGATTCGCATTGTATTATTTCTTACATTATCCACAGTATTATAAAGTCGTATGGCATAGTAGCCTCCAATGAAGCAGATATACTAACACTATAAAACTATGGACAAATTAAAACTTAATAGGAAAAAAGACGAATTGTTTTTCCTGTCCCGAGCCTCATACCGTAGTCTGTATGTCAAACATAACAATTCAAACATTAACATTGGCTTCTCGGCAGTTTGCTGTTGCTGCAGTCTTCAATACAGTCATATAAACCTTCAATCATGTAAACCTTGCGCAAATCAACATTCGATACCACTTTCTACAATAGTAAGTAGAAATGGAGCTATAATACAGTTCATAATGAATAAAATATAAAGTACACATTATTAATACCCAGCGTTCACTTAAATGAGAGATTTTAGTCTTACTTGTAAACCAAGAAATGTGTAGCACAGACTGTTTCAAAATAATTAATCTGCGATGTTTCAAGTGAATGTGCTAGCCTGAATGCAGCCTATGTTTATGTTGCTAAGGATATTACCTTATAATCAATATTTAAAGATGGATGATGAATATCTTATGTGAAAATAAAGTAAACAAGATTGGAAATAAAACTTGTTTTGAATTGAAAAAGTAAGTAATCAATCATGAACAAAAACATTTAAACAGATAAAAAACAACAAACATGTGATTATAAATAATAGTAAAGACTTAAGTGGCAAAGTTTACTGTAGCCACATTGCCACTGTCGACGTGCACTTACATCATGCGTTTCAGTGGTGTTACGCTACATTTGAGCTAGGCCCTATTGTTATAACGAAAAAGGTATTTCACTTTTTATACGTAGTTGTTTGCTGCACTGAAATGTATTCTTAGTAATCACCAAAAGCTGTTTTAACCTTAATGATTTAGACATGTCGTCTTTAATAATTATGGAATATTATGGACATAATTAAATAATTATGGAAGTCTTCTGCGCGACGTCCACATTTATAATGATTACAAAGTTAGTACTTTAAAATACCCCCGTAGCATCAATACTGCGAACTAAGTGAATTTCCAATGCATATATAGGTATCTTAATACCACATAAAGCCACATACCAAGTTTCATCAATATACAATCATAAATAAACGAATTATGACATTTTAATTACTCTCCATAGGAATAACATGGCTGCTGAGTATGCAGGTTTGCTGAAACAAGGAACAAAAATAATGGGTTTTTATACAAATATGAATATAACCCAACAAGATGAAGCCAAATACCAAGTTTTATTGATTTATGTTCATAATTAAGGGAGACATAACATTTTACTTTTTCTCCATAAGAATAACGTGGGGGCTGAGTACGCAGGTTTGCTGCTACGGGAACCATCGGTAAATATTGTTTATTTGTGCTAATTACAATAGACCACAACCAGAAGAAGCCATATACCAAGTTTGGTCGGTATACGTTCAAAAATAAGCAAGATATAAAATTATTCTTATTCTCCATGAGAATCACATTCGACAACTTTTATCACTTTGTCAATTTTATCACTTTTAATATCTCCGTAACAAATTGACGTAGAGCAATGATCAAAGGACAAAAATGTGTGTTTTTTTAAGCTGGATCCAATGGTGAAAATAAAATTTGTCTTTTTCAAAGATTATATGTACAAAATAAAAAAATACCCCTTCGGATAGATCGATCTGTCTGGTTTTCGAACTTAAAGTCATAAATGTTGCTTTACACGTGAGTTCCAAATTTCATCAAAATCGGACAATTTTTTACGAGAGTTATCGTGCTCACGGACAAACACACACACTCATATATAATTATTATATATATAGGATTAAAAATACAAAAAAAACTTACTACATTGTTACATTTCGCTTTAAGATTCTTCAGACATAATATAAAAAAATATAAAAAAACCTTGTTATAACCTAACACTTAACAAAATTGACATTTTCTTAATGGAAATAAAGCAATTCATAAAGAGATTTTTAAATCAATGACAGCTGATTAGATAAGAAACACTTTAGTACAGATTTTGAGCAGTTTTAGACGAATTGATATGAAACTACCTCAAATCAAGACCTTGTGCATATTTCGATTTTGTTAATATTTGGTAGGCTTGTTCCATATCTCTTAGTTTTAAAATGTTTGATTTGTTTTGTAATTGTCTAATTGGTTTGACTTTATATCGTTTTTAAAAAGCTGTCATTATGTCCAATGGCATGCTTGACTAATGGTGTTGTCGTATCCTTTTGTATATAGTCGTAGCGATGGCCTGTTAATCTGATTCTTAGACTATTAGTTGTCGAACCTATGAAGTCTTTTGGACATATTTGACAACTAATTTGATACACTACATTTATTGTATCGTAAGATAAATTTCCTTTTATTGGGTATGTTCTTGACGTCTTGCCACTCTTAATATCTTTACTTTCTTTTAACTCGTTACATACCATGCATCGTGCTTTCATGCAAGGATAAACACCGGTGTATCTTTCTATACCTATTGTTTTGGGAAGCTTAGGTTTTGAGAAACTATCCTTAAGAGTCGGTGGTCTTTTGAAAGCAACTCGAGGAATAGTTTGTATTATGCTCCCAGTAATATGGGAGATTTTGATAATTTTAAAAACTATGCGGATTACATGTCTACAGTTTTGAACGAATGGTGTTTCTGGGGTCTGGGGACCTCAAAACGAAAAGTTATCATGGTCCCGGGCCTAGGTCTTACCATGCCGACCACAGTAATAGCTTCTTCCCTATAGGGGAAATTCGCTAAAATTCTAATAGAATTTTAATACAATGGACACTATTCATGTAAACTCTAAAGTTCCTATAGTATTAGTATCCTCGCACTTCTTAGAGGCAGAATCGAATTGAAGACACCTTCAAGATCCCAGTCCCATCTGCTCGGGCTCGGGATTGGTTGGCGTAACAATACTCGTCGCTGGTAGAGTGTTCGGTGCTGATAACACAAAGTCTAATTATATAAAATTTCCTTTCCCGGAAAACTAGTGATTTTAAGAATAAAAAGCTTTTTTACCCTGTAGGATCGATTGTTGTAAGTTATGTAATTGGATGAAAGGTGGTATTTATTTCTGTCGAAAACTTGCATTTAGGCTAAATTGGTTTATAATTTTTCAGGTCGACAGTGGCAACATCATTATTCATGAGCTTGTAGTAAGCTATTCACGTAATATTTTAATCAAAATGTTAATAGATTTTTTTATACTATTACATTTAATGTGTAAATTATATATTTTATTTGATGATTTCTGATTAGAAATAGAAAGGTCAAAATAACAAAAAAGTCATAGCAAAATAAGATTGACTAAGTTTATCACAAAATTAAAAATATCTCTTGAAATTGAGAAAGTGGTTGTAATTTTAGACATTTCATTTTCGAAATGAACAAGTAACTGATTTTTATTAACAAAGTAGAACATCTAGCAAAGATAATTACAAAAGTGATTATTAAAAATACCTATTTCCTATTAGTTTTAAATGTAATAACGAACCGCATCACGAATTCAATAAATCAAGTTTAAAATGTATGCACTGAATCATCCATATTATATTTTATATTATATATCAGCATAATATAAAAGCTAAAAAATATGTTGGATCTTTTCAACTTCTACAAACGATTCATAATCCTTTTTACAAAACTTAGTCGACAATTTAGAATACAATAAACAAAGTTTCCTTAATGTTTCCATTTAGAAATATCCGAGTTTGGAAATAATTTTCTCCCTAATCCAATTTTTAAATTTATTATTTATTTTATTCATGTTGAAGCCTTCCGGATTTGTTTTATCAATTTTTATTTATTATTCATGACTGTGCAGTGTTTCTGCTTCACATTTATAATCTTCAACATAAACATTCCTTTTAATAACATACGGAAAAATGTATTCATTATCGTTGTTATGAAATCTTTCATCGTAAATATAATTCTTCGTCTGTGTCTTTATACATTTTTACTAAACAACTTAAATGCGTATCGGATATTTAGCTGGGTATAATTGAATCTTTTTTTATCAGATCGTGGGTAGAATTCTTAAATATAACGTATTAGTTGTGATTTTTAATATACATCAAATAAAACCTTACTGTATCTATGGATTTAGGTTGTGAGTAATAACATATCCACACATCCAAGAAGACTAATAAATGACTGGACAACGAACGATACAGTTTTGGAGCGGTTTAGAATAAAAATTGGCACTGCCTTACTTACAAATCAGTAGAACTATAAAACTGTTGATTTGCAGTTATGTTAACTGAATTAAAAGAAAATGAAGTTCCTTTGAGAAAAAGAAATAATGTACGGCAACTTTAAATCTAAAGGTATATATTTGTAGAATGATTATTGTAAATACTGCTAATAAAACGTCTTATTTCCAAGATTATATTTATCTCAAACTTCCCATTTCCAAGATTGTATTTATCTCTAGTACGATTTACAAGAAGGTACAATCTGCGTAGGCAATCAAATGTTATCAAAAGGCGTTTATTAAGAGCAAATTCTACAATTCAACCCGCAAGTGTCTGGAGTCGTGGTCCGATACTGCTTGCCGCAAATATCCAACATAATGTGGTGCCACTACTATTATATTGTTCCCTCAAATATAGAGGGCAATACCTGCAATAATAAACAAAATAAAATTCAGTAATTATTGCATATCAAATCGTTCATTAGAAAAATAATAATTCCCAAAATTACTATAGGTATTTTTATAGTACGTTTTTTTTAAACTTCTTCCTATACTGCAGACTTAAATTAATTGAAAGTAATCAAACATCACATCACATTGATCCTAATATAAATTCTGGTGAGAAGGTACGCTCCTAGATTCCTGTATTTTGTAACTAGGCTAATAATTAATGATGGTTTCTTAAAGCTCGACCTTAGATAATAACGAGACCAGGGCTTGGACCGTTCCCTTTCCAAACGTAAATTGTATATTAAAGTCAGTTATAAGTTTCTATTATGTTCCTTGCCTTGAGGTACATACACAAAGTATGCTTCTCGATAGCTCTTTGATAGAACACCAATACGAGTGATATTACACCCTGAGACGGGGAAGGCATACGACAAAAGAGTGGTTTTGTATTAGTACTAATCTTTATATCAAATCTTATCAAATTAGATTAGATTATATCATATCTAATATTATCAAATTAGATATGATATATTTATATCATATTTTACATATCAAATAAATAAAGAATTTAACTAACGTTTCGCATTATTAATCAACCAGGGAATTTCAAGGAAATATGTAAACACATTGGTAAATTATAAAATTACAAGGTGTGGTACGAGAACAATGAGACGTTAGTTGATCAGATGAGCAACAAAGTGAGAGCGATCGCTCCGGCAAGGAGAGTGTTGCTGTCAGAGTCGCTCCAGGTAACAATACCAAGTTAGTTATTGTAATCTATCCTCATGAGAAGTTAGCTGACGGGTTATCAGTTTACATAGCGTGAGTGGCAGGACGTTCAGGGGAGAAGTTAATATATGGTATTATCATTATTAAGTCATTATGGTGTTTAGAATATTTCCACACGTAACTTATCACCAGAAACACTCCAGCTTGAGCTGATATATGAGTGTGATCATTGTTAACCCTCGACTTATCAAATAACTGCGTTTCATATATTTACAGGAAAGTCGTTGGACGGAAAATCCTTGTGCTAAACAGCTTCGGTAGTCAGGATTTATCCCGCCAACCTTTTTCAACCAAATAAATATGTTTCAAGAGGTAAATAGTGGAGTTAATATATATACTTTTACTTTGTTCATTATGAATAAATTATATCGCTTTCACCGGGATGGTCGAACCTCTCTTACCGACACAGCTTAGTAAATATCTTAAAGAAGAATTACTATAGATAAAATCTTTGTAATAGAATTACTTTGTTCGCTGATGCCAAAGGGAATTAATGGTTTTTATCAAAGAAACTTATATTTGCGTTTAGGTATTTGATCGTTAAGTAGACCTTGGCCCATTATTTTTTGCAGTTGACCTTTACTCATGGGCTTGCTTGTCTTTAGGTTTTACAGAGCATTATATTCCATTTGTTTACCTTGCTCAAAGCCACCACGTATGCTTGGTCCTTTGCAAAGCCCTTTTTGGTCAGACCTGCTCACGTGCGGTACCATGTAGCTTATAGACTGTTTCAGCCAAGCTTAGGATTAAGGCCAGCAGCATGCCCCTCAATCGGTTTCCCCGTGTTCCTTGGACGATTTGAATGTAGCACTAACAGGGGTTTTGGCGACAACAACATCTGCGTTCTTGAATTCGATCCGTATGTGTAAATCATCAAAGTTATCAAAAGCAGCATCCCATTCCCCTAGTTCGTCGTAAAGCCAGTATTTCAATTCTGTTCTTGATGCCCGTTGCTACTACGTCGACCTTCCCTCTATTGCAGATATGTTTCGGTGCAGCATGTCCCTTAGCTCCTGAGCTATATCAATGTTTTTCATTATCGCGCTGCAGTTGTTGGCGTCAATAGGTACGACGATTACTGGGAGAGTTTTGCCGTTTCGCGAGATCCATCGACTTACTTTATCCTATATGAGTAAGGTTTGTTTGTTGGCTGGCAACTCTTATGTCAAAAATGACACGACAAATTGTCTGCTAAAACTAGGATTAATTGACGCTGACTTAAACATGCGTTCCAGGCAGTTCTAATATTTAAAAGCAAATTAATTGTGTAAACAAATAAAATGTTGGCTTAATGAATTTCATAAAAAAAATTACCTTGCAATACACATTCTTGGGAAGTTGGACCCTGCTAACCCTTATAGTTTGTCTTCAGTATGTAGAATATTTTTTCAAAAATTACAAAAATAAACTACCAAATACTAATGTTTGTCAATGACAAACTAATACACTTTATATTCCACATATTTTTTAGTGAAATTATATACATGTAAACTAAGATCAGATTTTGAAATAGACTTATTCGACTCAGTTTAGGGTTTCTTAGAGCTATCGGACATACTTTATAACACACGCCTGGAAAACGTAACGTGGGAGAGTATTTCATCTTTCCAATTTCTTTGATGTATTTCTGTCGTCATAAATGATACTGATGAGGGAATGTTACTAAGTTTCATCATCTTAGGTTAAGAAGTTTTCCGTTTTATTTCCAGCCAACAATCATGGTTAGTGATCAAAAAGTGCTAACTAAACACATCAATCAGCTAAGCGGCGTCGATAGCTATCCGTCAATCAAGCCTTTCCCTTTCACCATTTTACAGCCTTTATCAACTTTCAGTCTTTTACCTCACTCATGTTTTTGTGCTACTAGTTATATCCTTACTTTTTAGACTACCGAATTTCAAATAATATTTACCTATTGTTAATATTAAACTTAAAATAAAATTGATGTGTTATATTTTAATTTAAATACTATCGTAAACAAAACGGGTGATTTTATTTGTTATTCTGTACTTCCTGTTTAACATACTAAAGCCCCAAAAATGTAAGCTTTGCTACGGACACCATCTTGGAAAATGACGGCTAATTTTCATTTATTTGCTTTGTTACAGTTTTATTATTGAAAATAGAAAACAACTTTTCAAATATAAATTGTCTTAAATTAAGAAATGTACAATTTGTGTTATCTTATTAACGGTTCACGAGTTATCAATGATTTAAAGTAATAAATATTTTTGGACGTTTTTGAAAATATTTTTCAACATTTATGAGGTACAAATGTTATTAAATTGAACTCAAACTAAATTTATACCAAAATTGTATACAATAAGATACATATATATATATATATATATATGTATCTTATAAGATTTATTCTTATTATAAGAATTATTATAATTATTATAATATTCTTATTATTTATTCTTATTATAAGATTAGGTAAGACCGACTATATAAATGGCGGTCAGTTAAAAACTGTAATGCTAATAGAACAAATCAAGGATACTTCATATAAAATGATTAATTGTGTTAAACTATACTTGAATCTAAGTAGTTATTATTGCATTAGATATTAAAAATCAATGTGATCGTCATTCATAAGTTCCTCCACGTTGGTACAAGACACTCTATGCCAATAACCACACATTGCTTAATACTTCAAACCTGAAGTAAAACGACAAGAAACAAGATTTAGTAGCTTGCTAGGGGTAGGATTCTGATGTGTAGTGACTGGCCTCCCTTGACTCCCTTGACTTGACTGCCAACCCCAGACTGTAGAGTCCAACTGCTTGCCCATACACTGCTGAAGTTGTAAGTACGTGCGGGATGAGTGATTGGTAGCTGCTGCTCTTGTAGGAGTTAAAACTACCAAATGAAACTTGGAATGCAATTACTGTTTACTGATCAAACTATTGTACAAATAATTCGTTCATCAAGTGTACTAAACGTTATAGATCCATATAATATAAATACAATATTTCTCCAGCAGTTGCGATGTCATCATGGGATACATTTTCCTTCGTAAACACAGCTACAGTTTGTCGGAGAGAAACTCATTTTTCTACCTTGCTCCTCCTGAACACGGCAGAGGTTGTATCGCAATCAGTAATTGCATAAAGAAATGGTGAACGGTCAAGTGCATTTCGTTGCAGATTACGTTGCTTTTTAACCTCTTAAATTCCCTGAGTTTTAAGGGTGAATAAACCAAACATTCATGTCACCTGTTGACGCGCTAAGGAGAATAAGTAGATCCGAATCTTGAGCAATAAAAACAACCACTCGAGATCCATCTGTTGCCTTTTCTACGGCAGCCGCAGCAATCAACACATCAACATTAGCAATTGTATCTTCTAAACATACCAAAGTTTTTTATGAGACTTTTTTATTTATTCTATTTGCGAGAAATCTCGGTTGTGATTAGGTTGTAACTTTAGTTTCACTAATATAGTATTATATCTGCCTTCTTGCTGCTGTTCTCCCTTTCCTTCTCCTTTCATTGTTTGAAAGTCGGGATATCCGTCAAATAAACAACTTTTTATTTAGAAAACATTTATTTCTCAAATCATTGAGTTTTTCTCAAATCATAATTCATTCAGGTCCATTACTGCAATATGGTCCACATGAAATTTATGCATCAGAGACAATGCACCTATGACTGATTAATTATGTATGATTTGTAATTATTTATAACTTTCTTATATGTTGCTGGCCTAGGCAAGACAATACTCTGAAACATTTGTCCTCCATCTACATGAGTGCATTGGCCTACTACGTTACTTGATTCCTCCAATTCAATAGTGATAACGATTGCTGGTTTTTGCCTTTCCTCGTAGAAACTTTAACAAGAGATGGTGGATATATTTTCAATGCATTCATTAATCTCACGTACCTGTCAGCAATTTGTATTTTATAAAAACTCTGTTTTATTAAGTATTTGCATAAAGAACTTTTTATTTCAAAAATATGTATAACTGTAAATATTTGATACATCGAAAACCGATAGATTTCCAGAAACTAATAATAATAACCAAAATTGTTTATTTCATAACTTCCGATATTTTTTATTTAAACAAATTCTGCTTCATCTGCAATAATGAGAAAAAGTTATACGAAAAAAGTGAAAATTTTCTATCATTTTCCAAGATGGCGAACGAAACATAGCTTCAATTTTAGCGGACTTTTGTATGTTAAACAGGAAGGTACAGACCTAATATCATTTGGACCAAATTCCTATGTTGTGCTAATTTTTGGGGGAGTAAAATGTTTTTTTTCTTGAGTGGAAAAATAATTTGAAAAGACTGCTTTATTTTAACATTAACCTCTTCAAATATGTATTGTTCAGATTTGTCGTGTAAAACAAAAGAGTAGTTTGCCAAATTTGTTCAGGATTAAGTCATTTTTGTTAGTATAAGGTTAAAGTTTATATTAATTGTAATTGCTTCAAGTTAATTTTAAATCAAAGACTAAGCTCCAATTAATTTGTATTACTGAAATGTCTTAGAATATGTAGTTTGCCCAGTAAGGAAATAAACACTGAGTTAGAATTAGGCTATTACAACAGAACTCACTTTTGTAAAGTTTTTTATATACAATATTGTTGTGCAAATGATTATTTTATAACGTATACAATTTTTATTATTTAACTATATTATTATTTATATATTATTTATTATACAACGTATCGCCAAATTTTAAATATCTGACGTAGAACTAGCGAAGTGAGGGGAAGTAATTTGGAATCAGTTAGTCTCAATTTGCGACCCAGACCCCCAGGCCCAGAGAGCTGGGATTTTAGGAAAGCGGTTTTGTTAATCGAATCCTCCAGTGGCCCTCCCACACCTCTGCAATGCTGTCTTATTACAAGGACTGTCTGTATTAAAATCATGAATAAAACCAATTCATCAAAATATTTAACAACAGTTTATCTAAGAATTACTTTTCTAAATAACTAATTATGCAAGGAATATTTAACAACAGTTTATCTAAGGATTACTTTTATAAATAACTAATTATGCAAGGAACACAAAAATATACATTAAAAAATTATACTTTCTAATAAAGATAATAAACACCTAGACAAGTCTATAATTTATTTTTTGAAACAATACAAAGCATGGACTTTCTGTGCTGGGTTTCTTGACCCTTACGAAAACATTCACCTACCAGGTATGGAAAATTTCTCTATTGGTCTAATATCCATGACTTATTTTTAGTAAGAGTCAATAATTATTTGATGAAAATGAAAGTAAAGGATTTCTAATGTTTTTTACACCTGCTTAGTGTGGAAACAATCATAGCACATTAATATGTTACGGGCTCATCACTCACCGGTTGTGTCGATGCATTGCTGTGAATAGTTGTTTAAATTAAACCATATAGTTTAAATATAGGTTTACATGCCTTCAGCCTACAGTTCAAATCCAGTATAAAAAAATAGATTAATCTTAAATATGTTTCATAACTCTTTTTCCATCACCTTTTCCATCAAACTTCAGAAAAATACTTGTAAAAAATCAAATGAAGTAGGAAATTGTGATTGTGTGTTGTAATATTAAAATCACAACACATTTGTTCGTGTTGTCATTTTAATAATTAATTTTGTATTTGTATTTTTGACAAAAAATTATCTTTTATAAAAAAGGAGAATGTCGTTTTGTAAGCCCTGAGTTCTGCAACATATGTGGGAATAATCTACTGGAATTTAAATGTCGGCATGAAGGTACGTAAACCTATATTGTAAATGCCATATAACAGTTATGTAGGCATTCAACAATGACAAACCATATAAACAAATCGTTATTTGTGATTTTGAAAATGTATTCACTGTTTAAAAAAATTATAATCGTATATGAACAAAAAGCCACAGCGTTGTTTAATGTTTTGCGTTCTTTATTCTGTGTAGAGACTAATAAGCCTATTTAGAGATTACACGTGTGTTAGTGATATTAGGATAAATAAAACTGGGCCTGAAAACTCCAGTTTCACTGGGATGATATAAAAGAAAATACATGTTATGGTTGATTTAAATAGTTTAGTCAAATTACTGTTTTTTTAAAGTGAAAATATAATACAAAACTCAGATATTTCTTTAATAAAACGGACGAAATACATTTAATGTGATAATAGTATATATTAATTCCCTTATTTCGTAGTATTTTTGCCAGTCATTAATGGCAAATAATTTCAATGTCCCTTTAGAAACAGAAACCGCAGCAATGTATCAAGTAAATGTAGCCCGTGCAATTCAGTCTGAGTTTTATGTTGCTATAAAAGTTCTCGTTTTCAATGCGCCGAGAAACACAAAGACAAGTTACGCAACAGCTTACCCTCTTCCGCTGGATTTGAGTTGAATGCTGTTTCAATTGATTTCAAAATTGTTTATAAAGCATAAACAAATCGCATTTGAAACTTGGCACTTCGGGTTTGTGACAGCTCAAATTGAAATGTTTAGCATATTTAAATTCCAGTAAAAATACCATTTATCAATTTAATCGTTATATCTTAAGGACATCTGCAGATATAAACTTCAAACTTGGTGCATATATTACATTTAATAACACTCATTTTTTTACAGAATATCAAGTTTCTACTTTGTACCATTTAAAAATAGTGGTATTTTTTCAAAGCTAAATATCTTAAAAACCGTAATATTTAAGAAAACCTGTATGGATCAAAAGAGTTGTGTCGTTTTGTCCCAAAAATAATGATATGAAGGTTGTAACAACAGGACTATAAATAACTGAGAAATTGTGATTTTATTAGTTAAAACACGATGTTTCAGTCCAAAAATGGCAAAAAAGCATGTATAACTTAAAAAATCATAAGTTCTCAGTTATTTATAATCCTACTATTACAATCTTCATATAATTATTTTTGGGACAAAATGACACAGATTTCTTAATTCTTACAGTTTTTCCTAAATAATACTAGTTTTAAGATATTTTAAGATATATTCCATACCAGAATGAGTCTTATTAGATGTAATACATGTACCAAGTTTGAAGTTATCTCTTCAGATGTTCCTAATATATAACGTATTAAGTAAAAAACTCATACAGACAGATTTCGGAAAACTAAGCGTTTTAAGACATACCTTCATATATGTACTTTTTTCTTCCTTTCTATGTAAGTAATCAAGAGCCAAAGTCCTGAAACGTTTTTTTGGACACACTGTACGGTATAAATGTATAACAATAACAAAATTCAGTAACACCAGTAACTAACTTATATTAATTAGAATTATAATAAGACTTCAAGGTTGGATTCCAGCTGTTTCAGCGTTGGATTAGGGAAATGTGTGCCTAAATTTAAAATGTATACTTTACGCATAAGATTATAAATAAAATGTTTCCAAAAATAATATATACATAACTGTATATAACAATTATCCATCTTGGAACAACTCGATACAATAATACAAATTGGGAAACTGTGTGCTTCATAATATTTGGTAGTAACTATTAACAACTCTACACTAATTTAATAAATTGTGCACAAAGTATACTTGTTATGTTAGTATTTTTATGTTTAAAACTAAACAAAAAAATAATTAAAGTATAACTATTAAACTCTTAAAATATAATAATTTATAATGTAGTTTATCTCATATTCCTTAAATAACAATTTGTAAGCTTATGTTAAAAACAGAATAACCTTCTTTATACGTCAATAGAGGTGTTGAAGAGGTCGTATTATCGAATTAGAAAATATAAGCATACTTCACGTAATGTCTTTCACTGTACAGTGTTAAATCAAAATACAACTTTTGATTCGGTTCATCAAACATTTTTTAATTTTTGAATCTCAGCTCATTTATTGTTAATGCTCATAATATTTATCGAGTGGGAAACGAATGTTATAAAAAAAACATTAAAAGATAAATATTCATATGTGCAGTTATTTTTTATTTCAAATCTAATTTAAAGTTGTACATTTAAAAGAAAAATTAAGTAAATGTCATTAGTAACTGAAGGAGATTTGTGAATTTCATTTAAGTTTAATTTAATTTGACGTTTACAATATATGGATCTGTAGGTAAGATGTCAAGGAGATATAAATGTTAGAACTGTTATTATAATTCAATAGGGAATGCAGAAATTTTGACAGACGAATCTCTGTAATAAATTGGAATCGATAGCACTTTATCCATGTCCTAGTTTTGTTTACATATTTTCCCCTCTTAATTATTAGTTTATTTACTGGTTTAACTCAAATATAAAATTGTATGCCAACTGTATAATCTCAACCGTTTCAATGTTTACAAATTATACCTCTCGCTTAAGGGGAACTACCGGTCAGGAGACAGAATAAAAGTCTTGAAAAAAACCCGAGTATTAAATGTCAATGTAATTTAAAACGCGTTGAATTAAATAAGTGATTATTATATAAATACCCACACAAGGGTTTGAAAAGGGGATGTTCATCAGGTCTATACAAGCTGGAGGTTAACCATGAAGACGATCAGAGGACTGCAGTGATCAGATAGACGGTTCTAGCTGTGGGGGAAATAAGCCAATTAGGCTCTTGAAATTGCGCCTTTGCCCCAGGCTAGTGGTACCCAATCCATGTATTGAGAATTACTACCTGTTTAGGTAATAATGATTAAAATAAATATAGTTTAGTAAATTAATTATTTACTAACAAGTGTTGTATATTTGGAAAACTCATACATTGAGACACAATTTACATTACATTAAATACATTAAAGTCAAATTCAAATATTTGACTCAATGGAGGGTCCCATGGAAACACAGGGG
Organism: Allygus modestus; assembly: GCA_963675035.1. NCBI lineage: Eukaryota > Metazoa > Arthropoda > Insecta > Hemiptera > Cicadellidae > Allygus > Allygus modestus. The sequence continues at coordinate 74,629,478 of OY776111.1, read as the reverse complement.
GTCATAAGTACCTAGTACAGATTAAGTCTTAGCGTGCGCTCCAGTGTGAACCAATTTAAAACAATTTTCTTCAGGAAAAAATATCACTTTGGAGTCGCTCAGGGTCACACTGACCAGTAGAGCTTCTGATTTACATGAAAAATATCGATTCTTTAATTACGGTTTGGGAAGGTTAATCTAATTAAAATAACTATCCACACATGTATTATTTCACAATTTATTAATAAAACAAATCATAGGAAGGTTGGTGGTAGGAATATTAGAACTAGACTTTTTACATAAAAACAAAGGTTGCCCATGGTGACTTTTGTAAATAAACATAATAAATATAAACATATGAACAGCTGCTTTTAGAAATCATATCATCACATTAGCCCCCCGCGAAGACCGGAGGACAGGGTACCTTGAATTTGACAATCTTTCCGGAGCGAGTAACATAATCTTTGCTGCCTGTCTCAGAAGTGGGTGGTTTGAGTAACCATACAGGGTTTTGGGAAGCAGCATCTTTTTGAGTTTTACTTGCAGAATAAGATTCATCTGGATTGCTGGTGAAATTTCCTCCTTGTATAACATATGCCGGCTTTACACGGTCCAAACGTACGCGTACGTTCTTGCCTTGAAGGTCGATAGTAATATATTTCTTGTCACGAGAAGTGACAGGAAAGGGTCCTGTGTAAGGTGGTTGAAGAGACCGTCTTACCGAATCATCTCGAAGGAAAACGTGGGAGCAACTTCCGAGATCTTGAAAAACAAAGGTTCTCTTAACTTAAGCATATTAAATAAATACTCGACAATGAATCATTGGGTACGTAATAAATAAGCCCATGCAATATGGCATTTAAAGCTAATTTTGTCTAGGTTGTCATTGTGATTATAATACTGAATGTTGTATGTGTTTTTAAGTTCACTATCAATAACAAACTAAGCAGTTATTGAGCAGAAACAACTAAAGCACAACAAAATAAAACTAACTAAGCAGTTATTGAGCAGAAAAAACTAAAGCACAACAAAATAAAACTAACTAAGCAGTTATTGAGCAGAAACAACTAAAGCACAACAAAATAAAACTAACTAAGCAGTTATTGAGCAGAAACAACTAAAGCACAACAAAATAAAACTAACTAAGCAGTTATTGAGCAGAAACAACTAAAGCACAACAAAATAAAACTAACTAAGCAGTTATTGAGCAGAAACAACTAAAGCACAACAAAATAAAACTAACTAAGCAGTTATTGAGCAGAAACAACTAAAGCACAACAAAATAAAACTAACCAAGCAGTTATTGAGCAGAAACAACTAAAGCACAACAAAATAAAACTAACTAAGCAGTTATTGGAAGAAAATGTGCCCATCCCAAAAAAAACAGATATGGGCTTATTACCGTTCCAATGAGGCTCGGCCCTAAACGACCATTAACACTTCCATGTTAATTATATACTTACTTAGGAAATATTTGGTAGAAGGACAGCAGGCACTATAATCAGAAACGGGCCTATTCTTTCCATTCCGTTTGTACTTTGGGACTTATCAGCTCCGTCGGCCTATAAAATTTAAATTTAATCATCACTGACGTTTTAGTAGTTACAGTACCTGGACCAATTGAGCAAACATTTTTTAGGAGGATGGTTATACATCAGATTGAAACCTTTGCCGACTCCTGCCCCAAAAAGGTTTTACTTGAGGGCTCTCCAAATATTGGAACTAACAAATTTATTGGTTAATAAATGTAATCTGATCAGGCCTCATTCTTGGAAAAATATAGTATTGTGTAGAAAGATATTCGAAAAAACTTACATTGGGGTTATGGTTAAGATTTGTATATAAAAGAAAAGAATCATAACAACCATTCAAATGTAAATATAACACTCACTTGGTAAAGGATCACATGATTTTTGTGGGAATAGTGATTAGAACCAATATATACATAACTTTAAATATACATCATCAGGTTATGTATACATTGTGAGAACCATTCAAACTGAAGATTGAATATAAAACGGACATGTCCTAAATGAAAAGAAGCGAGAAAATAAGCAAAGCATATATGCTCACCTTGGAGAAGAACAGTGAATAAGTACACTAGGCATTTTGAACAATCTGACTGCCTTTTCGAGCAAAGCTCGGTCCCCCAGGTGCTTTAACAAATGTAACAAAAGTAACTAACTTCTAAAACTTAACATTGTAGATTGATCGCGAGAGAAGCTGTGACGAGCTACAAGTGGAACCTCAATAAGTCGAATTCCTTGATAACTCGAATTTTAGTCATTCCTCTTGAACTTGCTTACCTAATGCTATGTTATTTTATCTCTATAAGTCGAAGGGTTAACAGGAAACACTTCGGTATTGCGAATTTGTGCAGTATTCTTAGCCTGCCGCTGCACCTCTATAAGTCGAAGTTTTAGCTGTAGAACCTCTATAACTCGAATATGTATAATCGTCGTACCTCTATAAGTCGAAGTATTGACTACAGAACCTCTATAAGTCGAAGTTGTTCATTCACCAAACCTCCAGTGACTTTGCAGCCGGAAATTTCAAACCTCCCTCCCGGGTAGGTTTGAAAATCTACCCGGGATAAAATCTCAAATCTCAAATAAATCTCTTTCCCGGGTACTCCTGGTGTCGGTAAAATAACCAAAAAATTTAAGTTGATGAGCAACACGCATATCAAACACACTCATCTTCACGCACGGGTATCACCTATTTGAGGATTTCATTTCATAAATAAGGAACAGCCTCACATTTTTGTAAATTATATTTATTTTTTAAATAAATGTTTTTGATTTGGTTAGATTTGTGTTCTGAGTCGTTAGTTAGTGTGAGTTCAGAGGTTCTGGATGTAGTACGTGAAACGTAGTTTTTAGGTTTTTTACGAAGTGTTTGCAGTTTGGTAAAACGTATTGGCAAAACTCTACCTCATGAGAAGAAGTTCAAGACCATTTGAGGCTATTGACACAGGAAATAAAAACAGTGACATCGGGAAGCAGTTTGGAACACCAGTGAACACTGTCGACAATTTTAAAACAAAAAAGTGTCGTACTGCTTCAGCCTAATTCCAAAAATGCTCTGCAATTTTAATTAATTGTTATCATGTTTTGTTCTCTTTCAGTTTTGCAAATTATTTTAATAGCCTACAGTACATTAATGTTCAGCTAAATGAAATTGATGCGTATTTGGTCAGAACTGAATTCCGTAAGGGGGAGGGATTTGTTTGGGGCAGGTGATAAGAAGTGATCAAAAACGTCTAGAAAATAGACAGGAACTGGTCGAAAGGGAAAATCATCACCAAGATACCACCAAACTGTGAGTCATTATTTATTTACTTTCTTCCTCTACAATATTTTCACTGAAGGAAGTATTTCGTCTTCTACTAGGTCAACCAAAGAAGCTTTACAGTATATTTCCGGGCTTATTTTATACATTTAAAATTGTTCAAATCTATTTAAATTTTAACAATAATTATTATACGGTATGATTATTATTTATACATAGCTCGAACTTATGTAAGGATTATACCCTTCCATGATCCATTTATTGTATTCCCGTGACCCTCAATAAGTCGAAGTCTGTGGAAAATCGCCTTAATAAGTCGAACCTCAATATTTCGAAATATTCGATAGCTCGAATTTTTGCCGTTCCCCCCTGAGGTTCGAGTTATGTATAAATATAAATATTTTAATTCGACCTTATTCACAAGTCGTGTTTATACTTCGCTTCCTTATTTATTTATATATGTACAAATACGTTTAACATTTTATTGAACTATCTGGGCCCAAAAACCCTTCTCGTTCACCTGATATATTTTAAGTTTTATTCCTCACCCCAAATTTTCATGTAGTTTATTGGTTTCCCTTATAATTTCACCAAATTCAATCCAAAATTCCCTGGTATGGTGTAACGTTATGCTATTAATAGATCATCTTATACAACTATTTTCCTGCCAAATCTCCAAGCCTGATGTTGCTTGGGCATTGTAGTCCAAAGATTCCTAACATAAATGAATTGTATTTTTAAAAATGTTTGTTTTATAATGTCTTTATTATGAATAGTTGTTTCCAAATTCATTCGGGTTGTAATGTTTATCATAAATTATGAACACAATACATATACATACACATTATATACATAAATTATGTATAAGAAATATTGAGATTAACATTATTAAAACTGTTAAGATATCAAGAGATTTGTGTTGCATTCAGAAAGGAAAGGCAGCATAGCTGGGAGGTGTGTGCCGTGAGTTACCAAGGTAAACGCACAACAACAGTAGCAAGCGGCGTGGAGGCAAATGTTTGGCTTTGTATGTTTGATGGCCAAGTGGCCCCGGGGTCTACAAAGGTGCCTTCGTTTGCTTTGGATTTCTTCCATCTTAGTAGCAAAGAAGACTTTCCACCCTAATAAGACTTTGACTTCTTTAAAAAACTTGTTAAAGTTAAACTTAGCCAATTAAATGGTATTTACTTGTGGGTACTTTCATTTACGTTTTTTCATTCATGAGTTGGTTTATTTAATAATGCAAATTGTTGTCATTGATATCAATAAAACAACAGTTTTTTTAATGCATATATAGGTATGTTTATAGTTTCTGTGGACATATATTTAGGCAATCTTGAAAGAATATTATGAAATTTGTATTCATAACTGATCATATTATAACAATAATATAACCATTATTGCTTCTTATTTCTACTGTTGTATATTAATCTTTAAACAAATTAATCGTTTTATGAATTTTTTAACCTCAACTGCCCGTTGCTATAGGCCAATAGGGCTGTGCATAGATCTGAAGGCAGCCTAACGGCATTGTTACAAGGGAAAGCCAGTGGTGACCGCTCGTGAAATAGTATCATAGCAGGCAGCCGGGATCGAACCTACGCTTGACCACGTCTGACTTGCGAGGCCAGCGCTCTCCCTCTGAGCTAAGGCATCCACAACACTAACATCTACACACAAGTCCACAATTAAATAACTACTAGTTCATGGTGGCCTCGTAATAATCATGTAAATTTAAAGGATAGTTAGGAAGACGAATTGGATGAGCTGTTATTTTGATCATTAGCACAACAATAAAAATACCCCCATCGCATCAAACCTGCATACTCAGCGAATTTCCAATGCCTAATATATGTCTTAATATCACATAAAGCCGCATATCAAGTTTTATAAAAGTATATTCACATATAAGCGATTTTAATTATTCACCATGAGAATAACATTGGTAATGAGTACGTAGGTTTGCTGAAACAAGGAACACAAACAATTGGTTTTTATGCATATATAAATAGAATTTAACTAGGCGAAGCCACATACCAAAGTTGTATCAATATTCAATCATAAATAAGCGCTATATAAAATTCTAGTTATTCTCCATAAGAATAACATGAGGGCTGAGAAAGCAGGTTTGCTGCAACAAGGAACAAAAAAATGGGTTTTTATATAATTATCAATATAACTCAACCAAGTGAAGCTACATACCAAGTTTTATTAATTTATGTTCATAATTAAGGGAGTCATTACATTTTACTTATTCTCCATAAGATTAACATGGGGGCTGAGTACGCAGGTTTGCTGCTACGGGAATAATAAAAAAAAATCAATTTGTTGTACAAATATCAATATACCAGTACTACGTGAAGCCACATACCAAGTTTCATCAACATACATTCATAAATAATCGAGATATACAATTTTATTTATTCTCCATAAGGATAAGACATAAGGATTAGACAACGTACTGTGTTTAGGACTTTGAATATCTCTGCAACGGTTGGGCGTAGAATCACAATTTAAACACCAAAATGATTGTTTTGTGGAACTGAACAGATTGGTAAAAGCAAATGTGAAGTTTACATTAAAATAAACTGAGGAAAAGCCAAAAACCTTTTTCCCATAAGATTAACATGGGAGATTTTATGAGTATGTTTTTTGGATTTTATCCGCAACCGCTTAACATAGGTTAATAATTCAAAATACCATATTATTTGTTTTTTTAAGCTCTATAACATGGTAAAAACCAAAATTAAGTTTTTAACAAATTTTAGGGTGAAAAATGCAAAAAACTGATTTTTGGAAAATTTAAAACCCCAATAAACCCCCCTTCCCACAGTCCGATTTTTCTGGTTTTCAAATTTAATGTCATGAATGTCATTTTACACATTTGAGCCAAATTTCATCAAAATCGGACGTTTTTTACTCAAGTTATCGTGTTAAAGGACACACACACACACACACACACACACACACACACACACACACACACACACACACACACATATATATATATATAAATTTGAACGAATAGTGTTTTTAGCATCTGGGGACCTTAAAACAAAAATTTATCATGGTCTCGGGCTTAAGTGTTTTACCATGAGACCTACGGTAATAGCTTCTTCCCTATAGGGGAAATTCGCTAAAACAACAACTAAGTAGTCAAAATCCACAAAGTGAACGTTTTGTCAAAGCTCAAAGAGTCTTATTGTGTTAACACAAACTCTTAACTCCATTCACCCGTGGGCATTCGTCACTCAAACACTGAAAGACAAATAGCAACACGAACCTGCTCGATATTTGTCGTGCGACTGCTCAGCCACCTGCGGGCCTCGACAGTGAGGTTAAACATTCTGTTTGGTTCATAGATAAAGTGGACTCCTTAACTCATTAATGCGTAATGTTATACAAGAATTAATTTACTTAGCTACCTGTTCATACACGCTAAACACGAAAACCGTAGCACAACTTAATCCCAGATGTCCACATTTATTAAAGGATAAGGTTGGTATTAATAACACCACAATTCAATGTGTAGTAAAATTAAAAACCCTTGTGGCACATTGGGTTTAAATAAATAAAAAATACGAACCATATTAGGGAAATATATTATTAAATTATCCTCTATGGATACTAAACAAGATTAAGTTGCGGATACATTTGTTGATCAAAGGTAATTTACATTCTGAATGGTCGAGGGTAAGTTAGAGAAAAAGTTTCGAGGTAAGAAAGTGTAGGTGTTTAGTTATGAATACTTACTTTGTCTGACTCAGAAGCTAATAGCACTTAGTAGTAAGTATTCATAAATAAACATTTGAACTTTCTACCCTCGACCATTCAGAATGTAAATTACCTGTGTTGAACAAATGTTTTCGCAACTTAACCTTGTTAGTGGTTAGTTTAATTACTAAATGCCATTTACTTCTGAGTCATAAAAAGTATTTTTGGAGTATGCCAAAACTTAGTGTCTTGATAGAATGTTACCTTTCGAAAACTTTACGTATAAAAAAGGCATAAAGGACACTTCTTATGCCATTGATTAAGTGAATGCTCAAATTATAAAATAAACATTCACTACTGGTTAGAATAATACACAAAATAAATATGTCAATACGTGCGAGCAGTTAAATTTTTTTTCAATATGTGTTTGTGAATAATTAAATGTCAACTTCTCTCTCAAGAGATGATAAACAGTTTACGAATATGAAATTTCAGCTAATACCTTCGAGAGACACTGAAATTCCTCTGGATAACTCAGTTATCGCGAGGTAAAAATGTATTAGTTTAAAATATACTCAAAAATACAAAAAAGTAAGTGAATAACTAACAGCAATTTGCAAATTCCTTTAATAAAAAAAGGGGTAAAAAATTTCAATTTACAATTATTATTTAATTCCAAAAAGTCCAAGAATCGTTCAACAATGTGTGTTATAGAATTGTTTTGACGAAGTGTAAGGTTATTACATTTATTTTTAAATCATTATAAAATGTAGGTATCTTTATCCAACAAACCTTCTTTGTTGTGCATTTCTTAAAAATGTGTGCAGTTCTTTTCGAATAGGATATTTATTGTTGGTTTAAATCAGTTTCACTATTTTTAACCTGATTATTATGATAAGAATAAATAATCATGATTTTCTTTGGGTAGTTTTAGGATTCTTATAAAAAAATTGTACTCAAATTTCTGATTGGGTGTTGATTACAAGACATGTTAGTGCTTGCTGGTTCGAATGGCTTCATGCATGGCGCCTCGAGATATCACAAATAAATACATTGAGATCTGCAAGAATATTTATGCAGCTTGTTTGATTTGACACTAATTTCATAGTTCTACAAGTCAAATTTATAAAATTACAAAGTATTACTTGTGTCAATTATGAAGCCGACATCTTAAAAATCAAACCAAACAATAACCATTGATAATTGCAACTTGTATTTGTTAACCGTGTGACTACAGCGTATTACAAAATTAAATAATCCGTTTAGAAAGCCCCTAATGCAAAGGCGAGTATCATCTTCACAGCTAATGCGACGCTGCTAAAATATTCACAATGGGATTTATTCCTGTGTTGACCTTATATCTTACTTTCCTAATTCTATTACGCTGATACTCTTAAAGTTAGAAAGTTCTATCGTGTTAAAATACAGTAGTAGTCCAGAAAACTACAGTTTATTTTAAAGCATAGTAGTTAACTAAATTGTTGACCTGTTTCTCAAAATTTAATTTTAAAATCTACATTAATCTAAGACACGTCAGAGGTCAAGAGGTCAAAAATCAATCTTTACGAGATATTCGATAAAAGTTTCTTACACATTTCGTTAGTACACAAATTTAAAATAACTGTATGCAACAAAGTAAGTAAAATATGATATTGAAATTAAAGGTTTTTTTCCAAATCAAATGGAAGGTTCCTTGGATCTAAGGTATATATATAAGCATGTGTTTGCTGGTTTACAAATCATAATTCGCCATTTTTGCTACGAGAAATTAATGTTGGCTTCTTACTGAGGAAGAATAATTATTGGGGATGATGTTCGTTGATAAAAATCTATCCGCGGGAATCGGATGTATTGCGAAATGTTAGTCTCAGTTAGAGAATACTCTATTTAAAGTGAATTGAATTAAAGCTTGAAAATTATTGCAATGACACTACCAAATACGAGGACCTCCTTATATATATATATAAATCATGTGCTCATGAAAGGAGGTCCTCGTATTTGGTAGTGTCAATATATATATATATATATATATATATATATATATATATATACCTGTTATCCGAATCAAACGGCACCTTAGTTGATAAAATCGGGGGATAATTACCCAAGTAATTAAATTGTTACGTGATGAATAACACCATTTGGTATTACTATCATTGTGTTATAATTGTGTTATTCATAACGTAAAAAAATCATTACACTGGTATTTATCACCCGATTTCATTAACTTAGGTGTCGCTTGATTTGCCTTTATATCTCCATATTATACTATACTGAACTATCAATAGTAGTTTTAACAATTTTCGCAATATTTGGTGAACATTGAATTTGTTTCGTGCATAAATGTTTGTATTCATAATGAAAGAAATTCATCATGAGAATTTATGCATTCTCTCAATCATGGCGACCATTGAATGTTTTTAACGGCCGCCATTTTGAACCGGTTTAAGTTAAATTAATATAATTTTATTACATTTATTTTGACTTCTACTATAAACAGTTATGCCAAGTTTATAGATACTATCTTAAATAGAACTCAAATTATTAAAACATTTCTAAAAATCACATATATACGGACAGACGGAGGTCTGACAACTAAAAACTAAACCAAAAATACTAAAATAAACTATAACAATAACTAAACTAAAAAAATAATAAAAACGAACCATACATTTTGTCAAGAGAGTTCAAAAACACTCTGTATATCATACAAATTAATTATTACGGTGTTTGTGCAGTAGCTCAGCAGATGTTGAATGTTCATGTATTTAGTTCACGAAATATTTATTTTTCCGTAATAATAGTAAAGTCCTATTGGCAACATTCTATTTTCGTTTTTAAAAACTAGTACCGGCGTTTAAACAACAAAGACAATCTCATTAAGTTTCAGTTTAACATTATAAAATGAGTTTCAATAATTGAACAAATATTGTGGCTTGCTTTGTAAGTCATATAAAAAAATACTATACAACGTTACATAACTTAATTTAGTAGTAAGTAAAAATAAGTTGCCTGGAGTTGGAGTGGTCACCCCTCAAACCCGTACCGCACCACCCTAAATCACTAGACCGTACTTAATGAGGGTCGGCTGATGACACACCGCTGGTTATTGCCGACTGATCCGATCCTACTGGAACTAGTTCGTAGGACAGGATCCTGAACTAAATCGTTAACTCTAAATTTAATTAAAAATGTGAAGTTAGTTTTTATTTGTTATTTAAGGAATTATAGTGGACATTTTCCATCACTGATTGTAAAAATAAGTTTCACGATGTTTCCGGATCTAAAATCTGATCCCGTCTTCAGGTCAGATAAATACCTAGAACATAACAACAATACACAAGATGTTAATGGCACAATCCAGATAAGGCTGGAATAAACACAACAAGCTAAAATAGAGACCTGTTAGCTTTTTCAAGCCCAATCCAGCCTTGCCCGAATTGTGCCATTAATATCTTATGTTTTTTTCTTATGTACTAGGTATTTTCTGACCTGAAGGCGGGATCAGATTCCAGATCCGGAAACATCGTGAAACATGTTTTTACAATCAGTGATGGAAAATGACCAATAATAATAATAATTATAATAATAATAATTATAATAATAATAATTATAATAATAATAATTTCTTAAATAACAAATCCAAACTAACTTTATAATTGTAATTAAACACTATTACTGTTTAGAGTGTAGCGATTCAGTTCAGGATCCTTTCCTACGAACTAGTTCCAATAGGATCGGATCAGTTGGCAATAACCAGTGGTGTTGTCAGCCGACCCTCTTGAGTACGATCCAGTGATTTAGGGTGGTATGGTACGGGTTTGAGAGGACACGGTTGGAGTCTGGGAGAAGACGACTGGAATTCCAATAGTGAAACCGCAGCAGACTGCGCTTTTACCGAGGTATCTTACAACTATGTTGTGTTGTGAGATCAGAAGTGCGAATATCAATAGCTGAAAATATGTATGGTCAATTACGTTAAAAGATTCGTAAATACATGTTTAAATTTACGGAAGCCAACAAAACTAAACTGCTAAAAACCCCTGTGTAAACTGTTTTCTATGTTACTAATGACATTATTTCCTTTTAACTTTGAAATATTCGGTAAACCGCCCCCATACGAATTTACGAATTAATAAATCCTCCTGTTCGGCAAATGGAAGCTTGTTCTCTACTGGAAAGTCGTGAACAGTTTCGTCAATTCCTCGGTGGTTAGGGTTGTTTCTCAAAAACTTACCTCTGGTAATGTTCATTTTATTTTTAAATTCCCTAGATTCTTCGAGACCTAAAAGAACGACATTTGTATTTTGTCATCCATGGTGCGCTCTCTGCACAAGTCACAGTTGGGATGGCCTAGGTTTTGTCCCATTCGGTCGCTGACAGATTAGGTGTCTATACAAATGAATCCCACTGGGTAAAAAGCTAGAAGAAATATTCTATAAAATATTTTGGAATTTTATCAGCTCAAATACCAAAGGGATATCTTATCGCTGAAAAATTAGTTAGACTTTAAACTACTTTGCGTTGTAATGTTAAAAGTTTATTACTTATAGTAATTCTTAGCCAAGCAATCTGATCTTCTTGAGAAACTTCCAAGGAAAATCCAAGCACCTCTTGTAAGGATTACTAAGAGCTCCTGTTCCAGGTATGTCAATATTGAATCGTGCCTGTTCCTGGAAAGCAGGGTTATTACCCTCACTGGAGGGGGAGTGAAATAGGATATTCTAGCCGGTTGCTTTTAATCAGCTAAGTTGTACCTTTAAAGTAGGATATACAGTGTTAATACATTTAAAAATTATCTATAACGAATATAAAATAAATTATAAAAAGAAATAAATCAATATATTTTCACGCTAAACATTTGTTAACTACAAATTGGGTAAATTAATGTTCTATGACAGTTTATTTTGATAGGTTTTAAGCACTGTAAGAAAAATAACTTTTAAAATAATTTACAAACCTGTTTATCTGCGTAGTTCAATATGTTTAAACACTTTACTTGGAACGATGCCAGCCAGTATCGAGATGTTTAGGTTAGTCGTTGAAACGGAAATGCGTCCAAGCAAATCCTTCCGCTAGATGCGCGCTGCTGTTATCTCATACTAATGAACTTGTGCTTTGTCGAGTGATTGTGAACGTATTCATTCATCAAACCTGTTTTAGTAACCAATGCGATGAACAACAAACTCATCTATGCAAACAAAAAGTGTTTATATTTTGATGTGAGCTGTCATGAAAACATCTAGGAAAAACCGCCAAGATTAAACACAAGAGTTTAACGTGCGTTAGTTTATCGTCAATTTAAATAGGTGTATTTTAATCAACGAGTTCGCACGCAGCACGCTGACGTTAGGGAAGTGAATTTCCGAATTTAAAACTTTAAACAATCAAATAACGGGTTTAAACAACGGATTTGTGGCATTTTTGGTAAAATGGAAAATATTATATTTTTGGCTGTTCTGATACATCTGGTTCTATTTAAATACAGTATAGGGTTGGCAATTTTGTGCATTATAAGCATAGGAGGAGGTACCATCAGGATCAAAAATCGGTATGGGGTTATTAAGAGTGATAAAACTACACCAAGATATGAAATACAGCCTTTTCCAGTGTAAAATTCCCATAAGACAACGTACTGTGTTTACTCAATCTTAATTTTTTTAGTAACTCAGTAAATAGTAGTGCTAGAATGATTAGGGAGGGCTTAAAATTTCCGCCTCTTTAAGTGATATAACCTAATACGCATTTATTTTACATTAAGGGCTTTTCTGACCCTTTTTGGGTCCAAAAACTCAAAATTCAAAATTTAAAATACCAAAAATTAGAATTGGAGTTTACCGATTGTTTTGTCCAACTAGTTATATAAATGAACATCCCTACCAAATTTGAAGTAAATCGGACAAAAAATGTCACCGCTGGAGTGCAAACACATATATGCAGTATATATACAATTTTGAACTACCCCCCAAAACGTGTTCAGGGGGTCACGTTAGGAACTTCTATGGTGGTCCTGGGCTTAAGTTTCACCGTGCGGGTCATGCTAATAGTTCACATTCCATAGGAAATTCACTAATAAGCAATGAAGTAAATTGGAAAGTACCTAATATTCCTAACTGACTACTGCATATGACAATATAATATATTAAAAATAATGGTTGTGTAAATTATATCGTCAGAAGGTGAAAGCAATATGTTTCTATTGAACCTTAACGCTTTCGGGTTTATAGATAAGATGCAAAATAAAAACGTATTTTAGAGCTGTGTAAATATATAAAAATGTTGTTTGCAATTTTGATGATAATATTTTACAATTGAATTAATAATGTAATGTTAAATGACATTTTTAAATACGTAATTTATTATAAAACGTCAGCAAAAACAATTTAAGAGTGTCTCAACATATGAATTCGAGACGATTTCCGTGCATAAATCCCGGATGGCTGAAGGCAAGGAGGGTCATTTTGGATCTGGTTCGATTTTGTGGGCGGCCAGGGGCGATAGGTTTGACCTCAATCTCACGACACTCGTATTTGTAATGGCATATCTCAATACCTTTATATCGCCTCAGTTCAACATCATTAAGTACAAACGAGAACTTATCCTGAATTGGTGTTATACTTACTATTTGAGATAATAATCAAAATGGGAATTTATTGAAAATGTATTATGTATTTATGTATATTCTACATACAATAAAGAATATATCAATATACCTGTAAATAAATGCTTTGATTTTAGAGTGAAATGGTGAGCCAATGGTGAGCCTGAGACAATGCCGAGTAACATATCCCTGATAATATTACATTTCAGCATCAAGACAATACAGATATGTCAATTTCTGACTGATAGTTTGTAACCATGCATAATTGTATAATTGTATATTGTAATTGTGTATTGTATAATTGTATTGTATGTATTGTATTGTATGTATTGTATATGTGTGTAACAATTCTATCATCTTGTATAAATAGATACACTATGCAAATGTTTACTAATACTTGGCTATATACATAGATAAAATAATGCTACATCGAAACAATAATACGACATATTTGTTTTGTCATTGTTATGGGTATCATAATATTATATCGTTTTATAATCATATTTTTGTTGTTGTAACTTGCGATATATCTCCTGCTATGATCTTAGTGGGTTTCGGCCTCATTAAAATCATGATGAATCGTCTTATCTTGCAGGTGTACGAACGTAATGTACAGATATTACTGGCAATGTAAAATCTTTAAAATGTAAAGATTAATCTTAACAGTAAACGAAATACGTAGTACTAAGAAGATAACTGCCTTTATCGAGCCTCAGAATTTAGTGTGTATACAAAATCCAAAGTCAAATAATAACTGTGGCTTTTCGGCATTTTTAGGCTTCTGCTCAAAAAATGCTTGAAAAATATCTACCTTGCACGATTGCCATTCGAAACCACCTTTTATAATTATAAGTAGAAAAGTAGGTCCAAATGCCCAGGCATTAACTTAAGATAAATCTCCGTTTGCTCTATCTTCGATGAGGATAATTTCTATTCTCGTCTTATTTTATTCCTGGCCCCGTTGTAATGTTTATGAAAGTAAACTAACTCGATCCAAAACTAGAAAGTGAGCTTGGCACTAGGTAAACCACTCGTGTTTGTATTTAACGCGAGGATAGTTGTACTAATCTGAGGCGATCACTTTGTACTAAACCAATACACTTTAAAATATTTAAAGTAAACGTTAAACTTTTAAATGAGAGTTTACCCATATATGTTGGCAGAAAACGGTTTAGAGCGGTTTCAAGATAAATAATCCATGAATGTCAAACGAATGCGCTGGACTGAATACAGTCTAGGTTTATATTGCCACCATAAACGTGCACTTAGGTAATGTGTTTCCGCAGTGATGTGTTACATTACAGCTAGGCTCTAGGAAGGTTTGATAGATTCTTAAAATGTTAAGCATATTTGTCTGTAATAAATATCAGGTTTGAAAACACAATAACTATTCTGTATTTGATGATTTAAATATATTTTTCTGTAATAAGAGTGTGGAACTTTATTTGTGGGCAAAACGTGGTAAAATAGTTACTTGATTAGTCTGTTTATTATATGATTAGTATTACAAATATCTTTGTAATCACGCCTAAACAATGTATGTACAAGTTGTTCTTATCAATCTTATGATGTAAGAAATATCGCTCTTCTTATTTTACACAAATAATTAAACACGAACAATTAAAGAAACTGAAAAATAACATTTTATTTGCATGATGTCAATTATGTAACTGATAGTTTAGACCTCTGTATAAAGAAATTTCAATTTTTAAATATAGTTTGTTATCCAAATATGTTATTAAGAATGTTGGTCAGTAAAGCGAGTCTAAAATATCTTATTTTCTATATCCTAGAAAAATGGCATCATCAGCGTGCAGTATTTCAGATACAATTCTTCGTTATCTATTTCCTATTATAATTTCTTATGTTGAATTAGGAATTATTATTGAAAGTTAGTACTAGCTTACTCATTTTTAAGTTATAAAAAAGTTTAAATCTCGAGAAAATAAATTAATAAAATTAATTCTTCCGTTATAGTCAATTAGGTATAAAAGGTATTTGCTTCAAAAAGGTATTTGCTATAAAATCACAACAACAATTGGTATAAAAGGGAATTAAAATATTAGATACCGTTTCTTGAGTTAGCAGCAGTAATGCAAATTAAAAAAGTAAATATAAGCAAGCTAGATGTTTTCAAGTTTTACAAACGATTCATAATCCTTTGGTGGCAACTTTTTCGAATTAAGTAAGTGGAAATGCAATAAAGGAAGTTTGCATTAAAAACATCCAAGTTCTAGAGCAGAATCTTTTCGTAAATCTATTTTTTTAATTGATTTTCTAGGAATTGCAATGTTGTTACCTTAAATTTATAATTTTAGGAGTAAATAAATAATTGATTTATAATATCAGAGATTTTTAAATATGCAAGTATTTTTAGTGATAAATCCTATTATCGGGGATGTTATGATCGTGAGTTCTACCTTTGTTGGTATGCATTTTTACCAAGTAACATTTATTGGATTTGTACTACATGTAATTTCGTAAGCTATGAACAAATCAAATAAATACTTGGGAATAAACTATTAAGAGCAGTTTTTAAAGAAGCTTTGTAAAATAAATGTTTGTCTTAGTTTTAATATATGTACATTATTAACCTACTAAATTGTTCTAAAATAAACCTCAAGTTATTTACATAACTTATAGTTTTTAATGAGATTGATTGAATCGTTCATACAGTTAATTAAAAAAGGTCTGTAAACAACCAACGTTTGATTTAATTAGTTTAAAAAAATGTAGCCTTCATTGAAAGCACTCAAGAAATTTAAATTTTTCACACATGAAGTCGTGAAGAATGATTGGAGTACAAAATAAGTAAACAACAAAAGATCTGCTTGAAAGAATTAATACAAATTGCTGTTATCCGGAAAGTAGGGAACACTTCGTCTGAGTTTGGCTAACGTCAATATTATATCCGTTATATACAGGGTCATCGAAAAAGAATGACCATATTTTAAAAAATGACTACTTCGGTTAGGATGAACGATAAACATATGAAAGCGAATATGGTATAAAAATAAAGAGGAAAGTTTGGAGTTTTTTACGTACCCTAATAAATTTCGATATATGCCCCAATAGCTGCACGGCAGACATCAAAACGATATTCGATTTCTCGCCTAATATGCTGGAGCGACATTAGCGATGGCAGCCTATAAGAATGGATTTATTGTCAGGTAGATTGCAACAACCATAAGTTTGTCTAAAATCACTTTGAACACGCACAAATTGATTTCAGCTCCGCAAGCCAAAGCACACACTGTGCTGCGCGGTTCACATCGTACTGGCTAGACAAGGACAGCGACGCTCAACGCTTTTTTTGGCACCAAGGCCGACGACCCATCATCACAACGCAACGACTACCACTAACTGTAAAAACAAAAACTCCCAACCCTCCTCTTCAATTTAAGACCATATTCGCTTCAATATGTATATCCTAACCGAAGTAGTAAATTTTGTAAACATGGTCATCATTTTTCGATGACCCTGTATACTAAAGATATCAACTATTAAGAACAGTTTTTAAAGAAGCTTTGTAAAATAAATGCTTGTCTTAGTTTTAATATATGTACATTATTAACCTACTAAATTGTTCTAAAATAAACCTCAAGTTATATGCGTAGACACTTGTTTAGTTTTTCGTACTTATAACATTTATTTGCTCGACATACTTTGTAAAGCAACAGACAAGTAAAAACTAAACAAAACACAGTTTTACAAATATTTAATAATAAGGCATATACGTATATGACGCTGGATACGAAGTAGTCCCATGAATTAGCATTTGTAAATTGGAACCCAAAATCTGAACGGTTGTATTGTTAAGAATTTGTTTAATTAATGATTTTCAGACTATTACTATAGTAAAATAATCGAATATCCGATCAATTATGGAGGGGATGCAATTTTTAATTAATTAGTTTCAATTTGCAACCTCAGGTCTCCGGGCCAATAGAGCTGAGATTTAAGGTTTTGTTAATAAATCTTCTAATGACCCCCGCCACCTGTAAAATAATGTCACATAAAATTAACTATTTTCATTATAACCGTGGATAAAGCTAATATATTCAAAATATTGTATTAATGTATTTTGTTTCAGTTATGTACTATAAAGTTGAATTTTAATGATAATGCCAGAAAAAGTAGAAGCGTATTGTACACAAATAAAAATAAAAATCCATTTTACTTTTCTGTGAGTTATGAATTAGTTTAGTTTATCCTTAAAATTACATTAATTTAATGTAATGCTTACGAATTATTTTTAAAACATGAATTTGATACCATAACTGCAGGTACAAAGTTAGGTTTGTTTTATTTTTAATATTAATGGTTCTTGTTTCTTATTTATGATTTATTGGTATAAAATAAGAATGGTTCAATCGAGTGGGAGAGGGAGAGAGGCTAAATTGTTAAATAACATCGTTCCCGCCACAAAGGAGCAGATAGTGTTGTCTATTAGTATTCAAACCTATCCATCTTGGTTGAGAGCATTTCTTGTCCCCTTTAATCTCTATAAGCCACGGTTCCGGTTCAACTACTATGATCCATTTACCGAGACTAAAACTAATTTTGCGATTAAGATAATTTTCTATATCCTTATTTTTGAAATCTAAATTTATAATTAAAGCTTTTTTCCTTAAAATTAATATACTATTTTTATTTGCTTTATAGCAAACTACCATGTTACAAAACTACCATGATTTGGTTTTGGTTTTGGTTTTGGACCACTTTAATGCTCTTCAGATTTTTTAAATTTATTACTTTTTCAATATTCATTGTCGATTTTAACCGATCCTAAGTTTGTATTTTTAAAACATCACTTTAAGGTTTATTGGTAAGAACATTATAATAGTATAATTGGGTTTCAAACAGTACAATGAAGGAAATCAATCGATTACTAATTTGTGTATTTTAGTGGTATGGGAATACCAAGATAAGCCTAGCCCCAGAAAGATATTCAAGAAATGTCTAGTTATGTTTAAATACTACTATTAGCATCGTGCCTAGCGTTTGTGACTAAGTAAATATTATATATTTTTAATTTTGTAATTTTAGTTTATATGTTCTTTAAGGTAACAGTTCACAACCACCTTGTGTATACACATTTTTTATCTGCAATACTAACTTTAATATTAAATAAATAAATTGCCTTATTTAAAAAAAAGTATCATCTCCAAAACGCTTTACAAACAACTTAAGAACAAAAGTTCCGTATAGCGAGTCTATAAGGCAAATTTTACTTAAGATATTTTCCTAAATATTAACAAGCTGATAGATCATGGTCTTGTTCACGGGAACCTAGAGCAATGACAATGTAGGTTTAATATGTATAGGTATCTTTATGGGCGAATTAAGTGTCCTTAACAAATTATAAGCAACTGTAATCATTTGAAGCTATGTTTTTAACTTCGGTGGTCACTCTGTTAAGGGTTTAAAGGTTTAAAATATTAACTATCTCTGCGGTTGTTATTATTTTGTTGTTAGATAATTTTCTCATGTTTGATTTGTAGCATCTCAATTTCTATTTGATGTTTTGTTTTTGCGCGATCTTTATTAAACTAATAGTTGCTTTTGTTTGCCCGTGCTTCACAACGAGGTAAACGTTCAGAGTAGAACATTTTAAACAAAACAATGACAGTCTGTAGTTAAATATAATCCTTTTAACAGCTGTTTATTTAAATGATTTGAAAGAAGAAAAACACATGTGACATAAACCAAATAAACCTCTCCTCCATATGAATAACATGGGGACGTAGAAATCCCGAGGGGAAGAGCCCTGAGGACCTTTCTAAATGGCAATAGGCCTATGTCACTCCTGGGTTCATAGACTATATTAGCGTGATGGAACAATAGACAGACACCACCTCATTTTCATAATAATAGGAGTCTTCCATTTAACAACTTTATAAACTGTTATACAATTTACAAACCTATTTAATAGCCAATTCAATACGTCTACAACGATCAATAACTATTTTGAGATATTTTTCAATAGTATCCTCTCTGCTCATTACAGAGTAGGGAATAGTATTAAAATAACTTTCTATAAAACTTAAAAATAAGGAATGAGCCACCAAAACCTCTTAATTTAAATCAGATTAGTATGGTTAATCTTAAGAACTGACACATAATTTTATTTATTTTTCAGCAGCAGAGTGTGTCTGTGGCCCGGGGCAGACAGAAGTCATCATGACGGCAACTCGAGCGGTTATAATCACAATTTCGTTAGTTTTCCTCCTGGGGTTAGGGGTTTGTCCCACCCCCTCTAATCGGCAAATACATTTAAACTGTTAGGTTGATGGGTATGCTATTTTAAAGGTCCAGTAGTGTAGGATATGAATTAGTTCTAAAAATTTGTCATCTAACACGGTGTTTTTTCCAAAGTGAACATGGAAATCATTAAATCATATTTTAAATGTAAATACCATTATTAGTGAATTTCCTATGAAAAGTGAGCCCGGGACCACCATAGAAGTTCCTAACGTGACCCCCTTATCACGTTTTGGGGGGTCGTTCAAAATTGTATACATACAATTGTTGTATTATATATATATATAGCTATACATTTCAAGAAACTGAAAAAGTTAGTTAATTATCACACAGACATGCTTTCCGCGACTTAAGGTGTCTAAAATAAAGTATATAAAATGTATAAATTTCTAAACATTTAACAAAATACAAAAACAAAAATTAAATATAAACAAAAATCATAATACATATTATGTAAATTGGTTTTTAAGAAAAACTGTGGCATGATCTATACGTCTGTTTAGACCATGAGGGAATTTTGTCTTCATTATCATTTGATGGGCCTGTTCCATGTACCTCAACTCTTGTACTGTGGATTCTTTACTGAGTTGCTGGATTGGTGTTATATTATAGAGGTATTCAAATCTTTCTTTGTGGGAATCGGCGTGCTTTACTAATGGTTGTTCCATCTTTCCATGGTTGAATGCATACCTGTGTCTTGTCCAGGTGGATTTAAATCCATCTAGTGTTTTGTAACCCTGGTTCTAAGCGTATTCAAAATTGAGCCTATATAATCACTTTCGGACACTGCTTGCATTTTACCTGATAAACTATGTTAGATGAGTGTAACAGGACAGATTATTTTTATAGGGTACGTTTTATTTGTCATGCCACTTGAGAATGTTGAGGAGCTTGGCAGCATTTTGCATACGAGGCATCTTGGGTTTTTACACGGTTTGCATTTGTGTTTGCACTCTAGCGGTCGCATTTTTTGTCCGATTTCCTTCAAATTTTTCCTTTCTACAATCAGTTGGACAAGTTCGTTGGGCAAAACAATCGGAAAACTCTAAACCCTTTTTTGGGGATTAGTCTTTCATTTTTTTGTTTTTGGGCCCAAAAAGGGTTAAAAAAAGCCCCGGATGTACGATTAATGCATGTAAAATGTTGGGAATTAGTGAGGCGAAACTTTTAAGCCCTCTCTCGTCAATGCTATCATAAATATTTACCGAGTTATTAAATAAAATGTGTATCGACCAAACACAATACGTTGTCTTATGGGGATTTTACATTACAAAAGCCTGTTATTCATATGTTGGTGTACTTTCATCATCCTCAGCAACCTCACGCCTACTTTCAAGCCTGACTGGACCTTCTCTTAACATAATAATGCGCAAAATTGTATTTCCAGCATTGCAGGTAAATGATCCAGGAGCATCAGAACAGCCAAAAATCTATGTTTTTAGATTTCAATAAAAATTTGTATAAATTATGTTTTTACACTGATTTTGAGTTTTAAAAGCTGATTATGTGGAAATTGACTTCCCTCACGTCAGCGTGCTGCATGCGAATTCGTTTTATATTCGTACGATTATTTTCACCACATAAAATGTATAACAGATTCATAACCGACGGCCAACACTAGAAGAATGCATAAATGAACAGAGTTTTAATAGCTAAACTTAAGATGATGGCTTGATAAAATCATTCATCGTTTTAAAATTACACAACTTAATTATATTAATAATTATGTTGAACATAAACAAACTTGGCGACGGTAAAAGAACGTTAATATATTTATAAATTTAGCGACTTTCCCTATATTCACATTTGGGGTAGAATTTATCTATATCGTTTAGAATAGTGTCATAAACGTATAAAAAGGTTTAATATGATAGAATGAATCATTTAAGTCACCTATTTACATAATATGTTTTAGGTTTGCATATCTGCAAAGCAAGTTAAAAGTGTAATGGATATTGCAAAACCTGCAAATTTTTTCTTTATTCTTTTATAACTGTATAAAGGGGGTAAATGAACCTGTGAAAGAACGTAAAGTCTAGCCACACAAAGCATTGCTGACAAACAACGGTTTGTTGTTACTGTTGTACTATGAAAGAGCACAGAGCTACTCTTTAATGCCATTCTTTGTGATGCAATGTTATTCCTGTGTAGCTATGAACAGAATGACTGCTTTCATCACTGATCATAGACAAAGAGGAACACAATTTTTAACCGTCGCTGTACAGAGACTCTAAAACTGAATAATATTCGAGTGTTTTGGATTGTTTTATATAACAAGCCTTTGTGTTCCGAGAGTCCCCAGATGTGAATGTGCCATATAGCAGGATATTCTACGGAGCAAGTAGTTTTTAAATACATTTTTAAAAACTATCCTCAAACATTCGTTTATATATATTCAAGTTTTTAACTGACGACCGTGTTAGTTTTACGGTATAAACACTGAAAATGTATAAGGATTTCAAAAATGTCCCCAGAATATCGTTCAGCGTAGTTTGTAAACAAAAAATATATTATTTAAAATTTCAACAATTATGATTGACAATTATTTAAATTTCTATTTATGATGAGAGATTCTTTGTCTACACTGTTTAATTGATAATGTGTATTATTTCTTAGAAAAACAATTTGTTACAGCATTTTATTTGTGGGTGCAAAGGGTGAGTAGGGGCCTCAGCCATCCATTCAAAACAGTTTGAATGCTTGTAAATCCTGACTCTAAAGAAAATACTTTTTAAGTTTAATTCTAAACAATAGAATATTAGCTGGAAGCCATTAACAATCTAAAAACAAATATATATATAAATATACAAATACATCAAAATCGTCCATATTCTTTCTTTCTGACTTGATAGACAGTAACGATAGTTACGATAGTCTAACTACATGTAAATATCGAGAGCGAGTGAGTAAACGATCCACTGTTTGTTTGCAATAACAATCAGAACTGAACAAACAATCAGGGCGCGGCTTGTGTGGCAGTCTGGTCTCAACCACTACTACCAATTTATATTGTATCCTTCATCCGAGGTTCGCATATTCTCTAGGCATCCAACTAGGTTATTGTCATTTCAGTTGCAAGTAAATTAGAAAGAAGCTAAAATGTAACCATATCGTACGTTAAGGCCGCGTTCAATAAATGGGAAATGATATTTTTTACCACCAAGAACCTCTATGCAGACAACTCAGTTAAAAATTATCGGGTCTATATCTTATGTGTGTTTATTTTTATATTTGGTAATGTGTATGTTACATAATATTTAGCAATAATCTCCCCGGTAGAACCCTTTGAACACCCATGAATCGTTATATTCGCTGCATTCTGTGCGGGTATTAATAACACTCTGAATTATGAGTAATTACAAAATATTTAAGGAATAATCTTACTAAATAAGATATTTTTCATAGGATTTTGGTCTTTTGGACAAATTTTCCAAGATAACATTATAGTTTAAATAATCCACACCATAAATAATGAATTCAGAAAATCGCCAGCCTGACCCGAAGTTTTATAATTTGTTGTGTATGAAAAAGTGTACAAACCTTGAAACATTCGTGAACAATCTCCTTAAATAAACATTTTGAGGTCCTCTGAAGGTTTCTAACAAAGTAACACCTTCAATTGGATTTCATGATTGTAAATGTTTGATGAAACACGCGAACTATGAAATTTTGTAATATATATACTAAAACATTAAAAAATATAGATTTAAATGATGAAGAAGAAGTTTTTTGCGAATTTTTGTTGTAATACAAACGTTTTCAAGCAATAAAGGAGGAAGAATGGAATTTGAATAGTAAATAAATTCAACACATATTTTACATCCTACTTTTTAAATTAAAAACATAAGATTTTTGGTACAGGTAAAAAGTAACAATTAAATTAAAAGTAAAATATCAGCTGAGTTGAATCACTTTAGACTTTATACCTAAGATTTAACCAGGAAGGAACCTTGGTCTTCATTACCAACTGATGTGCCAATTCAGAATGTCTTAATATCAGTTGGTTACATTTGGGATTTTGATGTGGTTTACATTTGTAAATGGCTTTTAGTTCATAGCACCCTTCACAATTTTGGTTGTGGTAAGTTGAATGATTGTAAGTTGGTTTTCGTTTGTCTTTATGTACCACATCAAAATGGTGGCCAGTCACATGGACTCGCAAGGAATTCGATGTTTTACCAACATAATCTTTTGGACAATGTTTACATTGTATTTTGAAGCTTACTATGAACTAAAAGCCCTTTACAAAATTAAACCCCATCAAAATCCCAAATGTAACCAACTGATATTAAGAAATTCTGAATTGCATATGAGTTGGTAATGAAGACCAAGGTTCCTTTCGGATTAAATCTTAGGTATTTTTTTAAAAGTCTAAAGTGATTCAACTCAGCTGATGTTTTACTTTGAATTTACATGTTATTTTTTATCTGTACAAAAAATCATATGTTTTAATTTTAAAAAGTCAGATGTAAAATATTTGTTTATTTTAATTTATTTACTGTTCAAATTCCATTATCTCTCCTTTACTGTTTGAAAACGTTTGTATTTCAACGAAAAAACGGAAAAACTTATTGTTCACCATTTAAATCTATCTTTTTTAATGTTTTAACATATATATATATATATAAAACACATATTTATATAAAACATATATATATATATCAACTCATGTTGTTATGATAACATCCCACTGGCGTGGTTAGGTGATGTTTGTCAGTCTGGCACTCTCAATAACTAACACGCCTGTGCTCCTGTTGAAAAGAGGCATATCCAATAACACATCATAAGCTTGGTAGGTCGGTATATTGTAGCCGCTGGTTATTCTAATTAACTTGTCAAATGAGACTTGATTATAATTCGGTAGTTTAATTAACTAAATATTATAATTTAACTTGACTTCATCAGTTATCCAATATTAAAATAAATGTATTTTGCGCTATACGATTTGTTTTCACTAAACAACAAAAATGATATACCACTATTTGAGCATTTTCTATTGTACCCTACAAAAGTAGAAGTGTCATTACTTTTACCATTCTCAACAAGGCCCCTTAATTAGTACCTCATGCAAATATTTTTAACGCATTTTTCTTCAATATAAATTCAAACTAAAAATAATACCTACAACTATTAAATTAATAATTTAAAAAGAATACTGTTCTATAGGATTTTTCTAGCGAATTTTCCCCTACAGGGAAGAAGCTATTACCGTAGTCGGCATGGTAAGACCTAGGCCCGGGACCATGATAACTTTTTGTTTTGAGGTCCCCAGACCCCAAAAACACCATTCGTTCGAAACTGTATATATATATATGTATCGTGTCCGTGAGCACGATAAATCTCGTAAAAATGATCCGATTTTGATTAAATTTGGTATGAACGTGTAAAGCAACATTTATGACTTAAAGTTCGAAAACCAGCCAGATTGCTCCTTCCGAAGGGGTATTTTAGGCGGGTTTTATACCCCAAAAATGGGGTTTTGAATTTTTTACATATAATTTTTGAAACAGTCAAATTTTAGTCTTTACCATTGGATTTAGCTTAAAAACACTCAATTTGGTATTTTGATCATTCCTCTCCGTCAATTGGTTACCGAGATATTGAAAGTGCTAAACACAGTACGTTGTCTAATGTTATCCATATGGAGGTTAAGAAAAAAATTATATCTTGCTTATTTATGAACGTATACTGACGAAACTTTGTACACCGCTTCATCTGGTTGTGGTCTTTTGATATTTGCTCAAAAAAATTTTTGCCAAAGGCTCCCGTAGCAAAAAACCTGCGTACTAAGCCCTATGTTATTCTTATGGATAATAACTAAATGCTATGTCTCCCTTAATTATAAAAATAAATGAATAAAAACTGGTATATGACTTCACCTAGTTGAGTTATATTCATATTAGCATAAAAACCCATTTGTTGTGTTCCTTGGTGCAGCAAACCTGCGTACTCAGCCCCAATGTAATTCTTATGGAGAATAATTTAAATGGTATATATCGCTTTTTTGTGAATATATTTTTATGAAACTTGGTAAGTGGCTTTATTTAGTATTAAGACTTTAATAGCTCCATTGGACATTCGCTGAGTATGCAAGTTTGCTGCGACGGGGGTATTATTGCAGTATTTGGAAGTACGGGGGTATTTGGAAGTCGAAATAAAAATAGTTGGCATAGATAAAATACGAATATGTTTTATTGTTGTTTGCACTTGCTAAAACTAATTTCCATAACTATAGTATTATTAATATATGTTTTAAGACTAAAATCCTAAACATACTATCTTAAGAATTTACCCATAAGACCGCTCTTTACATCAATTTTTTTAACCATATTTGTACTTTTAGCGTAGTAACTATAAAGTTTAAGCAAAATAAATATAAATAAAAAAAACATTTAAACAATGCAAACCAGCTGATGGAAAATAGGGTTGTACATTTATTAACTTTGATTTATCTTAAACAGTGTCTTTTGATACTGTAGCTGTAAAATGGTTTGTGATAAAAAAAAACACCAAGTGTTTATCTGAGAATACCAATTTGTTAATGAATCATAATATTAATATTTTATAATATTGATATCTTATACCCAATAAAGGCATTCAAAAATGCCATCGTTCCATGAGCTATTGTTATTTTTAATGCCTTCTTGCGTGACTGTCGTTTGGCAGTCAGATTTAACTTTATTACAAATCAAATTAAACATAAATATAAAATATTTCTATGTACAAGAAAAGTTTTCTTTGTATGCAAAAATAAGTCAATTTCAAAAAGAAAAAATCAATTTCGGGAAACTAAGGAGGATTAAAACCATACTATGTTTACAGTGTAAAAATAGAGTAAGTTAGTTTGATAAATAAATTAAAGCAATCTGTAATCTTCATATTTTGCGAAAGATTCATCGTTTTAAAATATATTCTACAACTTAGGTACCCGGTAATGTTGTAAAGGATGTTTGCATTAAATTGAATAAAGACTGTCCAACCAAAAAGTGTCCTTTAGAAAGTAAGCTGCCTTTTAAACTGCTTCCTTCAGAATTGTTTACGTTTTAGCTGAAAATTAAAATTCACAGGAAAGCACCCAAAGGTATATGATTACTTATTACTTATTACTTATAAGCTATGTACAACTAACTAATCTTCATTAAAATGAATATGTTTAAATCAATTTTATTTAGTTTTTTCTATTTTCTTCTGACACATAGTTTCTTTATCATAGAGATCCAGTAGTCCAATAAGGCGGATTTCCTTAAACTTTGTCGTAAACGGTTGTAATGTAAAAGAATACTCTTTTTGCACATTCCAGCTCTCCTACTAAGTATAGACGTCTTAGGCGTCACAAATACAAATATTTTATTATAAATCGAACATATTTATTTTATTTTAAATTGTTGCACCAAGAAAAGAAAAATACTTTTAAAACAGATGAAACATCTATGACTGTTGTGTACCTATCATAAATATAACTCTGTACAAATAGCTGATACTAATCTATGTAAGTGTTAATGCTCTTTCCGGTGGTAAATAAATATTCAATATAACGTTTATTTTTAACCGATTAGTATTAAAAATACCTTTTTGAAGCTATACGACTTAAAACGCCCATTTTTGCAACTGCCAAATACTCAGTGATTAGTTGGCTAGTTTGGAAATCCTTTCCGTAGAAAAAGTATAAAATTGGCAAAGGTAAATTTAACATTTATAGCTTGTACCCTATATCTCCAAAATTTATTATTGATTTGTTTTCGTAATTAAATTTTCTTTTTTAATCAAAATTTGACAGATCTAACAAAAATATTCTAACCCTAAACAGCAATAAACACAACAATAAAAAACTATAACTATATACAGTTAAACTTAGAACCAGAATAGATCGATGCCGAACTAGCCCTATACTAATAATTCAATTGCCAAGTTTCTATCAAATTTCATCAGAACATCATGTTCATAATGTATTCTGTATTGATTAAAAACAAATTTAATCACACAGCCGGGAAACGGAGCGAGATACGGAGCAGGGAACGGAGAGATTCATGTAACAATCTTTTGTTTTACCCCAGGTCAAGTTACTGAAGTTTTGGTAGAGAATTCGGAAACACCCTGTTCAAGTGTGTAAAGGAGAACGATTTTTAAAGGGAATAACATAGTTTCAACATTTTTCAGTCAGTAAATAAAAGATACCAGGTATAAATTCAAGTTGGTTGCCCTGTACAAGTATTTTTTGGCACATGTACAAAGTATGTCAAATATTTGGTTAAGCAAATTTTAAAGATAGACAACAATACGAACTCAATTTTTTTCTAAATTGAATAACTACCAAAACCATTTTTTAACACATGTTTCATGGCGGAAAGTTTTAGTACGAAATGAATAAGTTTCAACTACGATAATTACTTAACCAATATACAAAGTCTCCTCTCATAAATACCTCAGTCGGAGTCACATTACTTAGCAGAGAAGAACAATGAGACGTTAGTTGATCTGATGAGCAACAAAGTAAGAGCGATCGCTCCGGCAAGGAGAGTGTTGCTGTCAGAGTCGCTCCAGGTAACAATACCAAGTTAGTTATAGTAATCTATCCTCATGAGAAGTTGGCTGACGGGTTATCAGTTTACAAGGTGTGGTACGAGAACAATGAGACGTTGGTTGATCAGATGAGCAACAAAGTGAGGGCGATCGCTCCGGCAAGGAGAGTGTTGCTGTCAGAGTCGCTCCAGGTAACAATACCAAGTTAGTTATAGTAATCTATCCTCATGAGAAGTTGGCTGACGGGTTATCAGTTTACAAGGTGTGGTACGAGAACAATGAGACGTTAGTTGATCAGATGAGCAGCACAGTGAGGGCGATCGCTCCGGCAAGGAGAGTGTTGCTGTCAGAGTCGCTCCAGGTAACAATACCAAGTTAGTTATAGTAATCTATCCTCATGAGAAGTTGGCTGACGGGTTATCAGTTTACAAGGGACGTGTAATGAGGCAATGTAGAAAATGTAAGAGCATTTTAGCCAGCGTGGTTATTGAGATTTAGATCTATTTAAAACAATTTCACATAGGGTTAAATTTGTAAAGTCTCTACATCCATAATATAAAACCACAAAACTCAATATTTGACCTCATGACCTGTTTGTAGGGTGCTCGCTGATTCTTCACCTCTGCAGATTGCGGTTAATAAAATACCTCAAATGATAGCCTAGTTATTTAATAGCCCAAATTAAATTTCACTCTCGATACTTGCATTACACTGAACCCGATTTGAAATATACGATTTTAGACAAAAAGACTCTCTGCCTTTGCAGTGTCAAACTTTAGCACTTCTGGTTCTAAGTTTAACTGTATATAGTTATACTTTTTTATTGTTGTGTTTATTGCTGTTTATGGTTAGATTTTTGTACTAAAAACTTTAATGTTTTTAGTACAAAATCAACTACTATTATTTTACTGTTTCATTTCATTGTTCATGAACATTTGATATGTCTATTTTAAAAAACGCACTTTTTTGAAGAGTACAATTTCACTACTTTCAGATCTCTCTGATGGGACCACAGAAAAAAGCGAGAGACAGAGTTAATTGGCTATGAGATGGTTTAGTGTTTTGTATTCCAGGAATACGCTGAACAGACAAACGAGGTAACACCGCGCCGTTCCTGTTTTATGCTGACGTGGAAATGTTAACAGAGAAATTTACTTACGTCCAAACCCTGCGACACGTAAACAACGTTTATATCCTGTAATGGGAAGAATAATGAGGAATAATAAATAATTATAAATAGATAATATTTGTCTAATTTAGTATTAGTTCTGTAAACAAATATGCTATTAATATGGTCCTAACACATGTAACTAATGATCACTTACATGCCTGCTCAACGTTACCCCAGTCTTACCCGAGAGCTTGCCCCCATGTTGACCCCTTACTTTGTCAACAAGTTAAGTAGTGTTTGGTCCGAGTCGCCTCCAACAAGCACACTTCCCTAATGGCCTCTAGAACACGATGTAAATAGCGAGTGTCATAACCATATTACAAATAAATCTTAACACTCTCGTAGCACATTTTATACCTACCGTTTGTCCCCAGTTACCCCATGGTAGAGGGGATAGAGAGTCATATGTGAGAGAAGTTCGAGGTATTAATATTTGGGTTAGTCATTATGACGTAACTGGTGATTAGTGTATGATGAGGCGGTTCGGACAGATAAGGGTTAGGTACACGAAACAATGTAATTCCATCTGTGCTCTTCGGTAACTGCACATAAGTCAATTTGCAAAACACGTATTAGAAATTATATTTTAATACAATAAATCTGAAGATGTTATGTGAAAAACAATACAGGAATTTTTACAATTTTCTCTAAAGATGTTTTCATTTACAAAACATCAACGAAGGCAGTGCAACTAACACGTAAAATCTTTCCTCCTGTTTCGGGGAAAATTTAGGACTCAAAAGTTAAAGTGTTTACACTGAGGGGAAACTTTTAAACTCCGGTTAATTACTCCCAGCTGGATCACTCCCCCTAGGTCGAGCTCGTAGTTTACCACAGCTGATTGCCAAATGTCTTCTTTGTCTGAACAATTGTTTCATAAAATGGAAATATTCCAGCAAAGCGTAAATACGATGGACTTGACAAATAAGTTTTTTTATTTGGTGAAGGTTGCCACATAGTGTGTTTTGTTCAAAACTTACAACAGATAATGCTAATTATATTTTCTATTCAAAAAATTTAAAAAGACGTTAAAATCAAAATTGGCCAAAACTTGGTTGAAATTAATCAAAAATATTACTAATGCCTTTTTGAATAGCTACACCGCATTACAGTTTTGATCTACACAGTTTATTAGTTAAAGCAGAGCACAATCCGCCTATCCTAATCTCAATCCGTCTATTGTATGAGACAGTGAGATTTTTTAAAATTGTATTCTTTCACCAATGTTTTATATCCAGTAACAGAAGAACATTAGTATTTTGTGCAGTACAGTCATGTCAAAAGGAAATATGATATAAATTCACCTGGTACCTGGTAATTTTATTTGAAACAATTTCAGATAAGTCGGTTTATTGATTTTTGCACAAAAGAATATTTTTTGGCCGGTGGGTCCCGTATCAGCAAACCTGCATTCTCAGATCTAACGTTATTCTTATGGAGATTAATTGAAGTTTTGTCACCCTTAATTATGAATATTAATTAATTAAACTTGGTATGTTGCTTCACCTAGTTGGATTTTATTAATATTTGTGCAAAAAAACAATATTCTGTGTTCCTTGTTGCAGAAAAACCTGCTTACTCAACCGTAATGTTATTCTTATAGAGGATGTTTGAAATGTTACATATCACTTATTGAATGTATTTCTATGAAATTTGGTAAGTGGCATTTATGTGGCATTGAGACACACTACGCTTGTTTGGTGTGACGGGGAATTTATTTCTTCTTTGAATGTTACTGGCAGAAAAAAAGCGTGATGGCCAATCGCCTTTACGCTCAGAAAAAGCTAACAGGGTATCATTAGCCCATATGTGAACACTAAATCCATTCGCCCTACCCTCGAGGAAAGGTGAATGAAGAAAGTTAACTATCCTTGTATAAACTCAAATGAGTAAATTAAGGATTGCTTGGTATTCAATATGAAGAATATATTTTTCTTTTTAAATTAATGCGAAAAAGTACTATAAATGTCTGGGATTTTACGTAATAGGAAACAGGGTTAGTTTTTGATTTGTAAATACATTCTAGTTAGTTTGGCTTGCATGTTGTTGATCAATTGTTTTCAATGAATATCTTTGTTATTTGTTAAATGTAAACAAAGCATTGTTCCTCGTACACAGTTAACATCCACAGAGAATGCTTCCAACACTGGCCAGCTGATGCAACAAACAGCTGATGCGAGAAACAGCTAACTGAAGTTTTTAGCGGTTTCTTTTTGTTTATTTTAGCGAATTTTCCCTATAGGGAAGAAGCTATTATTACCGTAGGTGGCATGGTAAGACTTAAGCCCGAGACCATGATAACTTTTTGTTTTGAGGTCCGCAGATGCCAAAAACTCCATTTGTTCAAATTTATATATAAATTTGGCACAAATTTGGAGAGTAACATTTATGACTTTAAGTTCGAAAACCAGATAGATCGGTCTATGGGAAGGGGGTTTTATGGGGGTTTAAAATTTTCCAAAAATCTGTTTTTTGAACTTTTTACCCTAACATTTTAAAAAACACTAGATTTTGGTTATAGCCATTTTATAGAGCTTAAAAAACAAACAATTTAGTATTGTGAATCATTAAGCTAGGTTTAGTGGTTGTGGAGAAAACTAAAAAAATGTGTCCATAAAATTTCCCATGTTAATCTTATGGGAATACGGTTTTTAGATTTTCCTCAGATAATTTCACTAAAAACTCCACATTTCTTTCTACCAATCAGTTTAGCTCTACGAAACAATCATTTTGGCGTTTTAATTGTAGGCCAGTAAAATTAGATAAAAAAACACATTTTGAGGAATTAATTCCCAGCAAGCTGGAAATCGTTTTAATAACTTCATTTGGTCCCAAATAAGTGTAATCTGAGTTTGCACCATCCCAGGAGTTGAGCTCATATTATGGCAGCCTAAAATAAATTAAATTTTAGCACTTTTTCAGTTTTTTGCTTGTAGCTCAAAAACAGTGCACCGGACGAAAACAACCTCTTTTAAATATCAAAGAAGATTAAATTCTGCGTAGAATGAGTATATATATATATTCAAATTTGGTACAGTAGCATAGCCGATATCTTAATTTAGAAATAAATAATTTTTTCATCTTATTGCATACTTACATTTTGCGACTTTCCAGAACCACATTTAGTCCTGGAAAGTCGACACCCCATCAGACCACTGACACCCGTAAGAAAAAACCTATAGAATGAAAGTTGTAGAGTATAAAATAACACGTTATAGAGGTACTCAATTGAAAATTTCACTCATTTTGAAATACTTCATTTTGCATAAACTCAAAATCGGGTTCCATGCACTGTCCTCTTGGCTGCATATCCTCCGTAAATGTGAGGAGTTAAGTTTAATTGCATTGTGAGTGGAAAGTACATTTAATTGAAAAATATCTAAGATATGCATAATCAGAAAAAATACTTAAATAAGTAAATACAAGCCGAGTAGAGATTTGAGGTGGAGAATACAAAAAAAAATATTACAAATTTCAAATTTACAGTAATCAATTTATTAATAAGAAAACACATGTCCATTCGTTAGTTATTGAGGTGCAATTAAGAAATAAAAACATTTAAACATTTACATGATATTAAAAACCAGTTATATAAATTAATAGGCACAAAGCAATAAATGAGGAAGCCTTCATGTTCGCATTTTCTTAGATGTCGACAGCCCTTCGTATACAAAGCTCTCAAGCTGCGGTGGATTGTCGATTCCCTCTTTTTTGGGATCATCTTCAAAGAGACTGTCCTCACCTGTTTCTGCTTGTACGGCGTACGGTATGTGGGACACACCCTCATCTTCAAACGGTGCTGAATTTGAGCATGACTGACCACGGCAGTTAAGGCAAATTGTTGAGCATTTCATGCCTACTTTACGGCAGCTGCACTTTCCTGTACACCCCTTTGTACATCTGCATGACACTATGTTGAGGATTTCAGTTGGAGCTGGATCCTTTGTGTTTATGGTTGGGAGTAAGCCATGTTCTGTCATCCTCCAACCCCAGTTGAGAGGATCCATTGGTCTATCATACCAGCCCTGGATTTGGTGGTAGACTCGTAGAATGTGTTGGGCGGCGGCTGTATTCGTTGGTGGTAGAGAAGCTAGATCGAAAGTTAACTTTGCAAGGGATTTTGAGAACATCTCATAACGGATTTTGTCCAATGAGGTATCATTGGCTTTAGGTGAATATAGGGCTGCCAGAAACAGTTGACCTGCTAAAATTAGGCCCTCAGGATCAGAATCTGCATGGTGAAAAACCTTGACAGCCTCCTGTAAAGTTGTGTTCTTCTCAAGGAGTTTTACAAACTTCAACTTCCCTTGGCGATAGAATGCAGAAGTTGTATCGCACCCACTGATTGCATGTAGGATCAGAAGGTTCTCTTTGACCGGAGAAGAGAAGTTGAAATACCTGGGAGAGTAGAACATGTTCTGAGAGGTCCCCTTTCCAGGTTTCATGAGGTAAGGTTTGAGGAATTGGGTGCTTTGGCGGTTAATAGGATCAATAGATCGGTGTCCTCTCCAATTATTATGACTTTTTCAAAGTTCTCTGCCATTTGAATGGCAGTGTTGACAATAATTTAATAAATAACAATTTAGTAAAATTCTTTGAAGCACTTCTTCATCTTGCCACCATTCAGCAGCAGCTAGGAGTGAATTTTTAAACTCAATTGTTGACACGCACCGTACAATTTCTCGCCTTTTTAGTGGCTTCTTCCTTTCTCTGGCCACGAATTCCTGTGAAGCATCTTTCGCGCAGATCACACATCTCTTCTTAAAATCAAAAGTCTCGGTCCTAGGTCTACACCTCTTACGGGTTTCTCCGTCAACTTTTTTCTCTTTTTAATATACTTTCCTGCATCTTTCGTGAACGCCAACAGACGTAAGACCTTGGAGTTGAAGGTGCTTGTTGTCCTTTTTTTCTATACTTCTTTTTATTAATGTTATTATCCCTTGTTGTTTCACAATAGTTGAAGCCTCCACATGTAACGGTCTATCACAAATTAAACACTCAGGATCGTTCATGTCTGAACATGTTAAACACACCACTTAATATCATAAAAATAACAGATCGCTACGTTATAACACTTTCTTGCACGAATACAAATATTGGTAAACGCCCTCAATTATTTGTAAACAACGTATACACAACATCACTTCCAAAGTAACTGATGACAGCCACTTAGCAATGATATTTTTGTACTATACAACTCCAAACAGCTGGGAGTAGGGAACAATGGGGGTTTCTGGCTCAGGAGGGACAGGAGGGCCACCCCCCCCCGAGCCCCCCCCCCCCCCCGAGGTCTCGTCTGTGACACTTTGCGAATTTTTTTTTGCGAACTTTTTTGCGAACATTTTTGCAAACTTTTTTTGCGAATTTTTTTTTTGCGAATTTTTTTTGCCAAATTTTTTTGCGAATTTTTTTTGCGAGTTTTTTTTTGCCAATTTTTTTTTGCGAATTTTTTTTGTTGTTGCGAATACTAACCTAACCTAACCTAACCTAACCTAACCTAACCCATCCTAACCTAACCTAACCTCGGATCAGATTTCTGATTGCAGATTCTTGTTCGTCTAGTCGAGCCGAGTCATTTGAGTACCCACATCGTACACTTTGGATGATGTTTACAAAAAAGGGGCCCGCACCACACTTTCGACCTTTTTTTGCATTTTTGGAATCTCCTCGTCAAGCCGAGTATTCTCAGTACCCACATGACATACTTTGGATAATTAATACAAGAGTTGATCAGGGTAACGCTACAACCAACAGAGCTAGCCCATCAGCGCTTGCGGTCAATTGAACTACCAGTGAATGCAAATTTTGAGGAGAATATAATTGCAATGCTTTGAACATATACTGCAAAGGGGGGTGTATCGATACACCCCCCTTCAAGTACTCTGCACCGAGGCAGACGTTCACACAAATAAGCGTCGCGTCCAGTCTACTGTCTGGGAATGCGGATGTTGTAATTTGATACCTCGACTGGAGGGTGCAGGTGTTCACACAAAAAACCGACAAGTCGAGACCTGTCTGGGAATGCGGATGCTGTAATTTGATACCTCGACGGGAAGACGGCTGACCCTTCTAGGAACCCATAATTATAGACCACCTGCGTCGAATTCCGAGCAATAAATCACCAGTTGTCAAACACCCATGGTATCATTCTTGTTTTAGGCTTCAACAATTCCTGACGTATGGGGGAGCGAAAATCTCCCCCTAACCCATTATGTGTTAGGGGGAGCGAAAATCTCCCCCTAGTAATTAAATCAACAGAACACCAGTTGTCACGGTCTCATTCTTGTTCTAGTCTTCAACAATTCCTGACGTATGGGGGAGCGAAAATCTCCCCCTAACCCATTATTTGTTAGGGGGAGCGAAAATCTCCCCCTAGTAATTAAATCAACAGAGCTAGCCCATCAGCGCCTGCGGACAATTGAACTACCAGTGAATGCAAATTTTGAGGAGAATATAATTGCAATGCTTTGAACATATACTGCAAAGGGAGGTGTATCGATACACCCCCCTTCAAGTACTCTGCACCGAGGCAGCTGTTCGCACAACCGACTGACGCGTCCAGTCTACTGTCTGGGAATGCGGATGTTGTAATTTGATACCTCGACTGTAGGGTGCAGGTGTTCACACAAAAAACCGACAAGTCGAGACCTGTCTGGGGTGCAGCTGCGCCCGACCTCAGGAGGGCCAGGAGGGACAGGAGGAGCCCCCCCCCGCCCCCCCAGACGCCTGCACCAACACTTGGAAGAAAATCCTCCTACATTAGAAGGATTTCCTTCTGTTCCCTAACATGAAAAGCTTTTGTGGCCTTGAAAAAGGCCGATTATGATGGTGGGATCAGGTGGAGGCTAAGGTGTTGGAAAACGTTTATTTTTTACTGTTGAAAAACTTTGTTACTTCATCAGGGTGCAGTTCATCGGTCCGCCGATTCCACCACATTTCAACAAGCATCATGTACTTCTGCTCATGTTCAATGGCGTAGAAGTGCTCCTCTTCAGTGGGGTATAAATTCATCTTGTAGTCCATGTCACGCTGCCAATATTCCCACTCCAAGCCGTCCAGCGGGCAATTGTTCCACATGCTGTTGATTCCCCGTCGTCTGGAGTACAGAGCGTCGTCAAGATCTTGAGTAGTTGAATACATTTTTGGTTCATGAACGTACTTGAACTTTTTGTCAATGCGCCATAGCCTCTTCTTATGGAAATGCTTCAAGGTGCATTCATCGTCGTCTTTTCGGTTGTAGAATTCATCACCTTCGAAGTAATCATCTTCATCGTCAAACGGTCTCTTCTTATTATTGCTATTCATTGTCGTTTCCGCTGCAACACATACATCCTCCAACTCAACATCTGTGATGTCACAATCCCACTCGATGTTGGCCATGATCTCTTCGTAGCTGTTGACGCTTCGAAACTCAAGACTAAACTAAACTTTACTGCTAGGGGCGGGCTGTGCGTCGTGGGATGATGGGCGCAGGTGTACAGACAAAAAACCGTCGCGTCACCCTACTGTCTGGGAATGCGGATGCTGTAATTTGATACCTCTACGGGAGGGCGCGGGTGTTCACACAAAAAACCGACGAGTCGAGACCTGTCTGGGAATGCGGATGCTGTAATTTGATACCTCGACGGGAAGACGGCTGACCCTTCTAGGAACCCATAATTATAGACCACCCGCGTCGAATTCCGAGCAATAGTACACCAGCTGTCAAACACCCACGGTCTCATTCTTGTTCTAGTCTTCAACAATTCCTGACGTATGGGGGAGCGAAAATCTCCCCCTAAGCCATTATGTGTTAGGGGGAGCGAAAATCTCCCCCTAGTAATTAAATCAACAGAACACCAGTTGTCAAACACCCACGGTCTCATTCTTGTTCGGGAGTTTGAAGTGTGTGGCTGTGTAATAGTGTTGCTGTGTGACGTTCTGTCAGAGTGATCGCCCGACGTTTTGACCTAACCTACAAAATGAACCACTTAACCGCCTATGTGTTTAATGATCGGCCTTTGTCTGTACTGTTTGACAGCAGCGATAATCCATGGTTCAAAGCTAAGGATGTAGCTACAATATTGGGATACGCCAACCCTAAAGAAGCAATCAGAGTACATGTTAGAGAAAAATATCGCAAAACAATTCCTGAAGTATGGGGGAGCGAAAATCTCCCCCTAACCTATAACGAGAAACATTCAATCTTTCTTAACGAGCCGGGATTATATTCGTTACTTATGAAATCTAAAATGCCCATCGCCGAGAAGTTTCAAGATTGAATCTTTGAAGAAGTTTTGCCATCCATTAGAAAAATAGGTCAGTACAGACTTATAAACGAGAACCAACGGCTGCTACAATCACTTACAAAGTCGCTAACAAATAACCGAAAGCTAGATCAAACAAATTCCGAGTTTAAAACTACAAATGATATATTGTGTATGGAAAACCAATCCATGAATCAAACGCTGATCGAACAGACATCTAAAGTGGCAGTGTTGCCTGAAGATGTAAATCTGAAGCATATATTTTGTGTGATGATTAGGGAAACCCTTCTAGAGCAGTACGGAGTTTGTGAATACAAGTGCATTCGAACACAGAAGAGGAATTTCAAACAAGCCTTGAAAAAAGCAAAGGAAGAAGGATTTACAATGTGCTACTGTAGAGAAAATGTCCCCAACGGCATAAACATAGTGAATAAGGCTAAAGAAGTGATGAAGAGTTACGGCATGCACATTGACTGCAGATACAACAACATCCTAACCTCGCACAATTTCATTAATGTAGTTGAACATATCTTTGACAATGCATAGGTCTGCGCTTGTGGACTCGTTCCAGAACCTTCGACGCTAGTCAGGTAGCAACAGTCGATACGTGCTCCAAACATGACCAGTGTGGATGACGCAAGAAAAGTAATCACCATATCAATGAACAAAATACGTTATAAACGTAACAACATCCGAGAAAGGCTCGCAATCAAGTTAGTGTTGGATAGAGCGAGAGATGTGTTTGAGAGAAAATATCATATGAAACAGCATACTTATGAAAAAAAAACAAAAATATTGAATATCATGTGAAAGAATATAACTATGAAGAAAACAAAACAGACTGTTAAATTTAACGAGGAGCTAAATACACAGTACACTTACGAGCCCTGTGAGGATGTACAACAATTAACGTGGACTCAAATCGCAATAGATGAAATGAGATTCCGCAGACCGTTGGAACTGATGTTGGGTGAAAAAATCAAACATCTAACCTATTGCAACAAGATGTGTCACAGCGAGTGCATACAGTTTACTTCAAGGGTGAGCAGACGCACCACCAGTCCGTAGTACGGTAGAAGTCACACGGTAAGGACGTCAACATGGACGCTTACGTTTCTGCGGACGACTATATCAAATCGTTTATTCAGGAGATTGAGGTTATGAACAATAATGCTAGTGATCAGACATTGGCATCACCTCAGACGTCATCTGTAAAACCGATCACTGCCTGCAAGAGACGAAGGAGGCCAACTCTCATCGAAGTGGAAACCAAGAAACCAGGATGGGTGCCAAAACCAACAGATGATTGTCCCATAGTGTCATGGATGGAGGATGGGAATACTTTTGCTGTTCAAAACCCGGGAAACAAAGGACAAATTTTATTGAAAATGGAAATGTACGATGGTACAGATATGGTGTTCATGTGCGGTTTATTTTTGGACAAAGATGGTGAAATGCACCAAAGTGTTAAACAAGTAGTTGATAAAGTGGAAAACATGTGGATCGATAAATCAACAGGAGTATCGAAAATTACAGGCTTAACTCAAACTGTTACACAACGCAGTGCAGTTTCGCAACCAACGTCGAAGAAGCGAGCTGTGAGGAAGAAACAACGAGTGTCGCCAGCAGTCAATTAGAGCATCAGCATTCCCAGACAGGAGGGCGACGCGTCGGTTTTTTGTGTGTGAACACCTGCGCCCGGCCAACTACTAGAGATGTCGAGCAGCAGCACTTTCAAGCTAGAGTTTCCGAGCGTGAACGGCACTGCAGCAACCGAGGACCTGAGAGCTACCCTCAACAACTGCAAGTCTGACTCTCCGCTCTACACCAGGATAGACGATCTCAGAGAGGAATGCGGCTATCTCATCACTGCGATGGAGCGAGCCACAACACCCTTTGGCGAGACGATCATCGTGATCCTGGAGGGGCAGGTCGGGGACGACTTCTTTCTGCGAGTCTACCTGCCTAGGCGCTTCAACGAGGTCCTGAGCAACACCGACATCGAGCGCTACAACAACGGGTTTGGAGAACGCCTTCACTTGGTGAAGCGCAGCCCGAGGGGTTCCAATAGCAGATTCACACCTTTGGAGTTTATGTAAAGCAAGACTTGAAGATTATGTAAATACCTTTGTAAATTAGTTTTCGTAGTCAATACTTATAGTCACGTTCAGAACATAACCACTGTGTTATTTATTTCACTTAACCCCAAAAATGTCCTTTGGTAGTAAGTTTAAGAGCGTGAGTATGGTAACTGTGAGGTGTTTAGCTCATCAGCGTCATCATCAGAATCATCGATATTTGTACATAGATGTAACCCACCGCGTAATGCGATACAATTGATTGGAGCGCATCGTGTGTGAGCTGTCTTGTGATGGCGACATCGCACTGCGTTTGTAACAAAATAACGTGTACATTAACACGACGATCACTTTTCTTGCTTAAGTCACGATGGGCATTATGGCGTACGGGACGATTGGTAATAACAGCGTTTAAAGTAAACTGTGCACATTCGTTGTGATACGTCTTGTCACAGCACGTTAGATTTCACATTCTCACATTCTACATCAATTACAATTGTAGACGTAATCTCATTTCATCTGTTGTGATTTAAGTCCACGTTAACCGTTGTACATCCTCACGCGGCTCATAAGTGTAATGAGTATTTAGTATGACAATAAACTTCTCGAATGTTAGTACGTTAAATCGTAGCTTGTTCATTGACGCATCGATCCCTATTCTTGTTTCAGTCTCAATATGCATTATGGCGTACGTGCCAGATGGTACTAACAACGCTTGAAATAAACTGCACACATGTGTTGCGATACATCCAAACACAACAAGTTAGATGCATCATTCAATCATTCAGCATCAATTGAAATGTTATGCGTGGCATCATTTCATCTGGTGTAATTTGAGGGAATAACTCGACTACGAACCTTTATCGTATGTTAGTTCGTTAACAACGTAAATTGTACATTAACACGACGATCACTTTTCTTGCTTAAGTCACGATGTGCATTATGGCGTACGGGACGATTGGTAATAACAGCGTTTAAAGTAAACTGTGCACATTCGTTGTGATACGTCTTGTCACAGCACGTTAGATTTCACATTCTCACATTCAACATCAATTACAATTGTAGACGTAATCTCATTTCATCTATTGTGATTTAAGTCCACGTTAACCGTCGTACATCCTCACGCGGCTCGTAAGTGTAATGAGTATTTAGTATGACAATAAACTTCTCGAATGTTAGTACGTTAAATCGTAGCTTGTTCATTGACGCATCGATCCCTATTCTTGTTTCAGTCTCAATATGCATTATGGCGTACGTGCCAGATGGTACTAACAACGCTTGAAATAAACTGCCCACGTGTGTTGCGATACATCCAAACACAGCAAGTTAGATGCATCATTCTAACATTCAGCATCAATTGAAATGTTATGCGTGGTATCATTTCATCTGGTGTAATTTGAGGGAATAACTCAACTACGAACCTTTATCGTATGTTAGTTCGTTAACAACGTAACTTATACATTGACGCATCGATCACTTTTCATGCTTAAGTCATAATGTGCATTATGTTGTATGTGGCGACTGGTAATAGCAATGCTTGAAGTAAACTGAGCACATGTGTTGCTATACGTCTTGACACAGCAGGTTATATTGCTCATTTCCCCTTTCAACATCAGTTACAATTGTATGCGTAATCTCATTTCATCGGTTGCAATTCAAGTCCGCGTTAACTGTTGTACATCCTCACGAGGTTCGTAAGTGTAACGAGTATTTAGTTTTACATTAAACTTCTCGTATGTCAATCCCAAGTAATCGGTGTTTGAAGAAGTTTGCCTTTCCCTCAAGAATTGTCACTAGCATTATAACATACGCGTTTAATAACCAGATCGCACTTGTAATATTTTTGTATACCAATAACAATTCCAAGTAATCAAGGTTTGAAGAAGTTCGCACATTGATAAAAAAAAAAATCCAAGTAAACGATGTTTGAAGACGTTTGAGTTTTCGCCATCACACAAGTTCCAATCTTGAGTAATGTCAACCCAAGAAAATGAAAGCTAACAGCATCACGTAGTTGTGTTAAGTTACGATAGGTATAGTTAGGTTTATTAAGACTGTTTCAAGTTAGAAAGGGGAAACATGGAGAGACTTATCTCATTGTTAGGTTACGATATCCAGTGTAAAGTTAGGTCCCTGCATAGAAATAGGAAACGTAGGCAATTGTATCTCATCCTTAGGTTATGTTATGCTCTGTTAAGTTAGGTTTGTGCTTATAGATAGGAAATATTGCCAGTAGTATCTCGTCGTTAGGTTAAGTCATGCTCTGTTAAGTTAGGTTTGTTGTTGATTAAAAAAAAAATCTGTACCTTAATGTCTGCGCGCGCAATTTAAAAAGGGTATAATCATAATGCGCCCTCAAATTACACCAGATGAAATGATGCCACGCATAACATTTCAATTGATGCTGAATGATTGAATGATGCATCTAACTTGTTGTGTTTGGATGTATCGCAACACATGTGGGCAGTTTATTTCAAGCGTTGTTA
The DNA here is from genome assembly GCA_963675035.1 of Allygus modestus. NCBI lineage: Eukaryota > Metazoa > Arthropoda > Insecta > Hemiptera > Cicadellidae > Allygus > Allygus modestus. The sequence goes on along the minus strand of OY776111.1, from coordinate 74,587,128 downwards.
GTACCATCTGGCACGTACGCCATAATGCATATTGAGACTGAAACAAGAATAGGGATCGATGCGTCAATGAACAAGCTACGATTTAACGTACTAACATTCGAGAAGTTTATTGTCATACTAAATACTCATTACACTTACGAGCCGCGTGAGGATGTACAACGGTTAACGTGGACTTAAATCACAACAGATGAAATGAGATTACGTCTACAATTGTAATTGATGTTGAATGTGAGAATGTGAAATCTAACGTGCTGTGACAAGACGTATCACAACGAATGTGAACAGTTTACTTTAAACGCTGTTATTACCAATCGTCCCGTACGCCATAATGCACATCGTGACTTAAGCAAGAAAAGTGATCGTCGTGTTAATGTACAATTTACGTTGTTAACGAACTAACATACGATAAAGGTTCGTAGTCGAGTTATTCCCTCAAATTACACCAGATGAAATGATGCCACGCATAACATTTCAATTGATGCTGAATGATTGAATGATGCATCTAACTTGTTGTGTTTGGATGTATCGCAACACATGTGTGCAGTTTATTTCAAGCGTTGTTAGTACCATCTGGCACGTACGCCATAATGCATATTGAGACTGAAACAAGAATAGGGATCGATGCGTCAATGAACAAGCTACGATTTAACGTACTAACATTCGAGAAGTTTATTGTCATACTAAATACTCATTACACTTATGAGCCGCGTGAGGATGTACAACGGTTAACGTGGACTTAAATCACAACAGATGAAATGAGATTACGTCTACAATTGTAATTGATGTAGAATGTGAGAATGTGAAATCTAACGTGCTGTGACAAGCCGTATCACAACGAATGTGCACAGTTTACTTTAAACGCTGTTATTACCAATCGTCCCGTACGCCATAATGCCCATCGTGACTTAAGCAAGAAAAGTGATCGTCGTGTTAATGTACACGTTATTTTGTTACAAACGCAGTGCGATGTCGCCATCACAAGACAGCTCACACACGATGCGCTCCAATCAATTGTATCGCATTACGCGGTGGGTTACATCTATGTACAAATATCGATGATTCTGATGATGACGCTGATGAGCTAAACACCTCACAGTTACCATACTCACGCTCTTAAACTTACTACCAAAGGACATTTTTGGGGTTAAGTGAAATAAATAACACAGTGGTTATGTTCTGAACGTGACTATAAGTATTGACTACGAAAACTAATTTACAAAGGTATTTACATAATCTTCAAGTCTTGCTTTACATAAACTCCAAAGGTGTGAATCTGCTATTGGAACCCCTCGGGCTGCGCTTCACCAAGCGAAGGCGTTCTCCAAACCCGCTGTTGTAGCGCTCGATGTCGGTGTTGCTCAGGACCTCGTTGAAGCGCCTAGGCAGGTAGACTCGCAGAAAGAAGTCGTCCCCGACCTGCCCCTCCAGGATCACGATGATCGTCTCGCCAAAGGGTGTTGTGGCTCGCTCCATCGCAGTGATGAGATAGCCGCATTCCTCTCTGAGATCGTCTATCCTGGTGTAGAGCGGAGAGTCAGACTTGCAGTTGTTGAGGGTAGCTCTCAGGTCCTCGGTTGCTGCAGTGCCGTTCACGCTCGGAAACTCTAGCTTGAAAGTGCTGCTGCTCGACATCTCTAGTAGTTGGCCGGGCGCAGGTGTTCACACACAAAAAACCGACGCGTCGCCCTCCTGTCTGGGAATGCTGATGCTCTAATTGACTGCTGGCGACACTCGTTGTTTCTTCCTCACAGCTCGCTTCTTCGACGTTGGTTGCGAAACTGCACTGCGTTGTGTAACAGTTTGAGTTAAGCCTGTAATTTTCGATACTCCTGTTGATTTATCGATCCACATGTTTTCCACTTTATCAACTACTTGTTTAACACTTTGGTGCATTTCACCATCTTTGTCCAAAAATAAACCGCACATGAACACCATATCTGTACCATCGTACATTTCCATTTTCAATAAAATTTGTCCTTTGTTTCCCGGGTTTTGAACAGCAAAAGTATTCCCATCCTCCATCCATGACACTATGGGACAATCATCTGTTGGTTTTGGCACCCATCCTGGTTTCTTGGTTTCCACTTCGATGAGAGTTGGCCTCCTTCGTCTCTTGCAGGCAGTGATCGGTTTTACAGATGACGTCTGAGGTGATGCCAATGTCTGATCACTAGCATTATTGTTCATAACCTCAATCTCCTGAATAAACGATTTGATATAGTCGTCCGCAGAAACGTAAGCGTCCATGTTGACGTCCTTACCGTGTGACTTCTACCGTACTACGGACTGGTGGTGCGTCTGCTCACCCTTGAAGTAAACTGTATGCACTCGCTGTGACACATCTTGTTGCAATAGGTTAGATGTTTGATTTTTTCACCCAACATCAGTTCCAACGGTCTGCGGAATCTCATTTCATCTATTGCGATTTGAGTCCACGTTAATTGTTGTACATCCTCACAGGGCTCGTAAGTGTACTGTGTATTTAGCTCCTCGTTAAATTTAACAGTCTGTTTTGTTTTCTTCATAGTTATATTCTTTCACATGATATTCAATATTTTTGTTTTTTTTTCATAAGTATGCTGTTTCATATGATATTTTCTCTCAAACACATCTCTCGCTCTATCCAACACTAACTTGATTGCGAGCCTTTCTCGGATGTTGTTACGTTTATAACGTATTTTGTTCATTGATATGGTGATTACTTTTCTTGCGTCATCCACACTGGTCATGTTTGGAGCACGTATCGACTGTTGCTACCTGACTAGCGTCGAAGGTTCTGGAACGAGTCCACAAGCGCAGACCTATGCATTGTCAAAGATATGTTCAACTACATTAATGAAATTGTGCGAGGTTAGGATGTTGTTGTATCTGCAGTCAATGTGCATGCCGTAACTCTTCATCACTTCTTTAGCCTTATTCACTATGTTTATGCCGTTGGGGACATTTTCTCTACAGTAGCACATTGTAAATCCTTCTTCCTTTGCTTTTTTCAAGGCTTGTTTGAAATTTCTCTTCTGTGTTCGAATGCACTTGTATTCACAAACTCCGTACTGCTCTAGAAGGGTTTCCCTAATCATCACACAAAATATATGCTTCAGATTTACATCTTCAGGCAAAACTGCCACTTTAGATGTCTGTTCGATCAGCGTTTGATTCATGGATTGGTTTTCCATACACAATATATCATTTGTAGTTTTAAACTCGGAATTTGTTTGATCTAGCTTTCGGTTATTTGTTAGCGACTTTGTAAGTGATTGTAGCAGCCGTTGGTTCTCGTTTATAAGTCTGTACTGACCATTTTTTCTAATGGATGGCAAAACTTCTTCAAAGATTCAATCTTGAAACTTCTCGGCGATGGGCATTTTAGATTTCATAAGTAACGAATATAATCCCGGCTCGTTAAGAAAGATTGAATGTTTCTCGTTATAGGTTAGGGGGAGATTTTCGCTCCCCCATACTTCAGGAATTGTTTTGCGATATTTTTCTCTAACATGTACTCTGATTGCTTCTTTAGGGTTGGCGTATCCCAATATTGTAGCTACATCCTTAGCTTTGAACCATGGATTATCGCTGCTGTCAAACAGTACAGACAAAGGCCGATCATTAAACACATAGGCGGTTAAGTGGTTCATTTTGTAGGTTAGGTCAAAACGTCGGGCGATCACTCTGACAGAACGTCACACAGCAACACTATTACACAGCCACACACTTCAAACTCCCGAACAAGAATGAGACCGTGGGTGTTTGACAACTGGTGTTCTGTTGATTTAATTACTAGGGGGAGATTTTCGCTCCCCCTAACACATAATGGCTTAGGGGGAGATTTTCGCTCCCCCATACGTCAGGAATTGTTGAAGACTAGAACAAGAATGAGACCGTGGGTGTTTGACAGCTGGTGTACTATTGCTCGGAATTCGACGCGGGTGGTCTATAATTATGGGTTCCTAGAAGGGTCAGCCGTCTTCCCGTCGAGGTATCAAATTACAGCATCCGCATTCCCAGACAGGTCTCGACTCGTCGGTTTTTTGTGTGAACACCCGCGCCCTCCCGTAGAGGTATCAAATTACAGCATCCGCATTCCCAGACAGTAGGGTGACGCGACGGTTTTTTGTCTGTACACCTGCGCCCATCATCCCACGACGCACAGCCCGCCCCTAGCAGTAAAGTTTAGTTTAGTCTTGAGTTTCGAAGCGTCAACAGCTACGAAGAGATCATGGCCAACATCGAGTGGGATTGTGACATCACAGATGTTGAGTTGGAGGATGTATGTGTTGCAGCGGAAACGACAATGAATAGCGATAATAAGAAGAGACCGTTTGACGATGAAGATGATTACTTCGAAGGTGATGAATTCTACAACCGAAAAGACGACGATGAATGCACCTTGAAGCATTTCCATAAGAAGAGGCTATGGCGCATTGACAAAAAGTTCAAGTACGTTCATGAACCAAAAATGTATTCAACTACTCAAGATCTTGACGACGCTCTGTACTCCAGACGACGGGGAATCAACAGCATGTGGAACCATTGCCCGCTGGACGGCTTGGAGTGGGAATATTGGCAGCGTGACATGGACTACAAGATGAATTTCTACCCCACTGAAGAGGAACACTTCTACGCCATTGAACATGAGCAGAAGTACATGATGCTTGTTGAAATGTGGTGGAATCGGCGGACCGATGAACTGCACCCTGATGAAGTAACAAAGTTTTTCAACAGTAAAAAATAAACGTTTTCCAACACCTTAGCCTCCACCTGATCCCACCATCATAATCGGCCTTTTTCAAGGCCACAAAAGCTTTTCATGTTAGGGAACAGAAGGAAATCCTTCTAATGTAGGAGGATTTTCTTCCAAGTGTTGGTGCAGGCGTCTGGGGGGGCGGGGGGGGGCTCCTCCTGTCCCTCCTGGCCCTCCTGAGGTCGGGCGCAGCTGCACCCCAGACAGGTCTCGACTTGTCGGTTTTTTGTGTGAACACCTGCACCCTCCAGTCGAGGTATCAAATTACAACATCCGCATTCCCAGACAGTAGACTGGACGCGTCAGTCGGTTGTGCGAACAGCTGCCTCGGTGCAGAGTACTTGAAGGGGGGTGTATCGATACACCTCCCTTTGCAGTATATGTTCAAAGCATTGCAATTATATTCTCCTCAAAATTTGCATTCACTGGTAGTTCAATTGTCCGCAGGCGCTGATGGGCTAGCTCTGTTGATTTAATTACTAGGGGGAGATTTTCGCTCCCCCTAACACATAATGGGTTAGGGGGAGATTTTCGCTCCCCCATACGTCAGGAATTGTTGAAGACTAGAACAAGAATGAGACCGTGACAACTGGTGTTCTGTTGATTTAATTACTAGGGGGAGATTTTCGCTCCCCCTAACACATAATGGGTCAGGGGGAGATTTTCGCTCGCCCATACGTCAGGAATTGTTGAAGCCTAAAACAAGAATGATACCATGGGTGTTTGACAACTGGTGATTTATTGCTCGGAATTCGACGCAGGTGGTCTATAATTATGGGTTCCTAGAAGGGTCAGCCGTCTTCCCGTCGAGGTATCAAATTACAGCATCCGCATTCCCAGACAGGTCTCGACTTGTCGGTTTTTGTGTGAACACCTGCACCCTCCAGTCGAGGTATCAAATTACAACATCCGCATTCCCAGACAGTAGACTGGACGCGACGCTTATTTGTGTGAACGTCTGCCTCGGTGCAGAGTACTTGAAGGGGGGTGTATCGATACACCCCCCTTTGCAGTATATGTTCAAAGCATTGCAATTATATTCTCCTCAAAATTTGCATTCACTGGTAGTTTAATTGACCGCAAGCGCTGATGGGCTAGCTCTGTTGGTTGTAGCGTTACCCTGATCAACTCTTGTATTAATTATCCAAAGTATGTCATGTGGGTACTGAGAATACTCGGCTTGACGAGGAGATTCCAAAAATGCAAAAAAAGGTCGAAAGTGTGGTGCGGGCCCCTTTTTTGTAAACATCATCCAAAGTGTACGATGTGGGTACTCAAATGACTCGGCTCGACTAGACGAACAAGAATCTGCAATCAGAAATCTGATCCGAGGTTAGGTTAGGTTAGGATGGGTTAGGTTAGGTTAGGTTAGGTTAGGTTAGGTTAGGTTAGGTTAGTATTCGCAACAACAAAAAAAATTCGCAAAAAAAAAAATATTCGCAAAAAAAAAATTCGCAAAAAAAAATTGGGAAAAAAAATTCGCAAAAAAAAATTGGAAAAAAAAAATTCGCAAAAAAATTGGCAAAAAAAAATTGGCAAAAAAAATTCGCAAAAAAAAATTCGCAAAAAAAAAATTCGCAAAAAAAATTCGCAAAAAAGTTTGCAAAAAAGTTCGCAAAAAAGTTCGCAAAAAAAAATTCGCAAAGTGTCACAGACGAGACCTCGGGGGGGGGGGGGGGCTCGGGGGGGGGGTGGCCCTCCTGTCCCTCCTGAGCCAGAAACCCCCATTGTTCCCTACTGCTGGGAATACTTGATCAGCTGTTTTTCCCCACTCTTACTTCTTATGAAGAAGGAAATAGTCACGAGTGTGTCCCTTTCTAAGATAGTATGTGGTTCTGGAAAGTCGCAAAATGTAAAATGCAATGAGACGAAAACAATTATCTATTTCTAACTTAAGATTTCGGCTATACTACTCAACCGAATTTGGATATTTCTATACTCATTTTATGCAGAATTTAATCCTCTTTGATATTAAAAAGACGTTGTTTGCGTCCTATGCACTGTTTTTGAGCTACGAGCAAAAAACTGAAAAAAGTGCTAAAATTTCATTTATTTTAGGCTGCCATAATATAAGCTCACCTCATGGGACGGTGCAAACTCGGAATACAATTATCTGGGACCAAATGAAGGTATTAAAACCATTTCCAGCTTGCTGGGAATTAATTCCTCAAAAAATTCTTATTTGACTGGCCTATTGTTGTTTTACGTCCAACCGTTGCAGTGATAATCAAAGTGCTAAACACAGTACGCTGTTCAATGTTATCCTTATGGAGAATAAATAAAATGTTATATTTCGATTATTTATGTATGTATGTTGATGAAACTTGGTATACTTGATATACTTGGTATAATTCAACTAGTTGTGGTATATTGATATTAGCAAAAAAATTGTTTTTGTTGATTTTTCCCGGTAGCAGCAAACCTGCATACTCGGCCCCCATGTTATTCATATGGAGAACAAGTAAAGTTTTATATCTCCCTTAGTTATGAACCTAAATTAATAAAACTTGGTATGTAGCTTCACCTGGTTGAGTTATATTGATAATTGAAAAAAATACATTTTTTATCTTCCTTTTTGCAGCAAACCTGCGTACTCAATTCTAATTTTATTCTTATGGAGAATAAATAAAATGCTATTTATCACTTATTAATGAATGTATTTTTGTGAAACTTGGTAAGTGACTCTAGGTAGTAGTGATACCCATATATATGCATGGAAATTCTCTGAGTACGCAGGTTTGCTGCGGTGGCGGTATTTTCCATTAACATTTTTCTAAATTTTCCATTTGTTATCTATGAATAGTTTTATAAAATAGACGATGTCAGAAAACTGACAGTAATTTTGTACTTTAGTCTTATTTTAATCTATGAACTCCTATAAATTTACTTAATATAGAATACAAAACAATTTCAGATAAGTCGACCCAAATCCCTTTATTAGAGCCACTACAGAGCCAATTCCTGTTAACAGTGGTTCTAATAGGGGGAATCCCTCCCTCCCGTACTAGGTGGAAAATATTCTGAACATTCTCTTTTAGCCAATATTAACATTTGCACCATGGTCCAGGTGTTAGAATCATTAAAGCAGTTAGAATCATTATCATGATTTGTAAAATCTTCAAATAATTGCTTTTGAATCCACAATAAAAATACACATTGCTCATACCGTGATAACAAACAATATGCAATCGTTTAACTAATGCTTTTTTACGGTTTCGAAACGAACTGGAAACATCTTATTTGATCGAAAACTAAACTCGAGTAAACTCTGATCATAAAGATTATATAATTTAATGTAATTAGTTGAAATAATGTAAGTGATATGAATACTCCAAATTTAAAATAATACTGTGAATAAGTTTGTTTTCTGAACATTTGCATTCAAACTAAAAATTAAATGAAAACCCGAAATCTATTATTTAATAAATTTGGTTTATAAAATGCATCGAGAGCCGCGGGTTGAGTGTTTAAGGGCGCAGGGTTCAAAGACTTGCGTTCCCACAAGCTTACCCACTTTTGACTGGTTGTTATCCCTTCTTTTGATCTTTCGGTAGGAGGCGCTTTTTGAGTTTAAATCAAGCGCGCTTTTCGTACATCAACTTGAAAATAACAAACAAATATAATACTTAAAAACGTATTTTTGTAAAACGTTTAACCTCACTTACAAACACAAATTATATAAACCTGTCGTTAATTATCTGTTTTAAACTAAGCATTCTTTAAACGAAGCTTTACGTTTTTACAGTTGAAATTTAAAATTATTTCGTCCCTTGCAATTTAAACTATGATGGTATGAGGGTAAGGGTTTAATTTACTTAATTTGTACTTTATAAAATATTCCTAATGTATGACCTGTTCAAGATTTGTATAATCTCTACAGTTTGTTGAATTACTACCTGTATAATCTCTGAAAACATAACGACTAAATGTTTATACATTTAACATATTCTTTATTGATACTGACAGATTATAACAGCCAATCGTGAGCTTTTCAAATTTACATTATAGACAATGGTCGAATATTTCATAAAATCTTAAAGCTCTTAAATTTAAGTTATGTTTTATATTGTAATTAGCCAATAGCAGAGGAAACTTTTTCTACAGTATAATAAAAATATAATTAAAATAATGTGTAAGAGTGATATATTTCAAATTTATTATTATAATATATATTCTCATCACAAGTATATCTAATTACAGACCACTTCCTTCGCTGCGAATTAATCAAAGATAGTTTTCTGTTTTTTTTTGTTTTTTTTACGGGACCAGGTTTTGATGTAGAGTCAAAGCAAAGCTTTGTGATACTCTCGAATGACTGACCGTCTACTACGAAAATTCACATTTTAATTGGATTAATATTCAAAATACAGCAGCTGTAATTCCCACAGTAAATTGTGACAGATTTTATTCGGGCAGGCTAGTATATTAAACTTATAACCTTGCATACACGCAGAGAACCATTCCTATACCTATACTGCCATCTCCTGTCACCATCACTGTAACACACGTCAGAAAACACTCACCGATGCAACGTGTCACCGACACTGGGGAAGCCTTGAATATTCCAGATGAGCTTAAGTTGTGACATGCATAAATTGCCTTCGTCTGTAAAAGGAGTATTGTGTTTATAATTTAGGTATTTTGGCATATAGGTGATTTTTAATACAAGACTTTCGGTCAACATCTCTAATAACGAAATTTGCTTGAAATATTAGCTAGGACAGTTTGTTGTACTAACTAATAAAGTATATTTAGATTTATATTTACACTAAGGATTATCCAGGCCCAAGGGATGTCTCCGTGAAGCTTTATATTAATAATATCTCTGCTTTTATTTAGCCAAATAGTTATTCGATATGGATATTTTAGTTAATTTTGTTCAATCTTTGTTATTTTTTTGTAAATCCAGCAGTAATTAACCAACGCAGTGACTCCGTGTTCTCTATCAAGGTTTAACAGTAGGTCTTGAGGTCTGGCACTTCCGGAACCGTAGTGAGAAACCGCTGATTATATCAAGCTTGATCCAGCATGTTCATAGATTGAGTCAATACTTTTAGCATAATGTTATGCATAACTTGTTTGAGGCGCTAAATTATTTACGAGGAAGCCTTACTACACAGAGATCAATCAATGTCTTACTATAGGTAAAAGGAGGAGAATCTCAGGTATTTGAAAGAAAGAAAATATAAAAGTTTTGCATAAAATAAAATATTGCACTTAGTATATTTGCAGGATTTTTTTATTGGGTTTGTACAAGATGTTAAAAAAATGTGAACTGATCTTTTACCAATGTGTTTGTTACATGTTTCATAGTAAAAAAGAATCTTGACTTAACCAAGAACTAATTACAGGTATGTGTTTAGCTTGATTTTTAGTGACAAATGTTTATTGAAAATAACCAGAAAATAAGAAAAAAACGCAATGTTTTATAAAAAATGTAACTATAAAGCGGAAAAATAGAAGTATTACAGAATATATTATTATGAAACTAAATCAAATACTTAATATTTCGCTCAAGGTCGATCTGGATCATTACCTCGAGTCATTAGGCGAGCCCTCTAACTACTACGTTATCCAGCCAATGCCGTTCCCTGTAGCGCAGCTCATAGAATTTGTTGCCAAACGTATCGAAGTTAACTTTGAATTGGGCTTAACAGTATTGGATTGATGGTGTGTAAAACCACAATGTAAGGAAAAACATGATACATTTGCGAGGAAGGTCGGATTGATAAGTGCGAGATCGCTCCCACCACAAAGGGCCAGATAATGCTGTCTATTAGTATTCACAGCCATCTATCCCGGTCGAGGCCACTTCTTGTTGCCTTTAATCTCGATAAACTATAAGCCAACGGTTGTAGTTCATCTACTTATAATACTGATACAGAGTGTTAAAAAAACCTTTCAGGACTTTGGAATATGATTCCTCAAACAAAAATAAAGAAAAAAGTTAACATGAAGGTATGTCCTAAATCGCTTGGTTTCCCGTCTATCTGTCTGTATGTGTTTTTTACCCCTGTATATTTACTTGTTATTGTTTTAAAGATTTTTAAATAATCTGACTTAATATTTAATTTGTCATTGTTTGCTCTCGAGGATGGTAAAAATAAAGTTGTTGTTGTGTGTATTTAAAAAATTATTGCTCTTTAAGAAAATATAAGAAACTATATAATGAAAACCAAAAGAAGTTGTCATTTAAAACGTTATTTTATGTACTCATACTGTAATTGTGACTAGGTGTAGTCTATTTATTTAATAGCTGAGCTTTGTGACTGTCGAGGTAAGCATTTTAAAATTCAGTTGAATTTAGTATTTATGTATTTATAATCCGTGGGATTGTAAGAAAACCTTTCAAAAATGTCTTCATAGTTTTATTTGTTTATTAGTAAGAGGATGTGCAGTGTACAGTGTATGTGCACTGTACATACATTGCGCTTCACTTCAAGTACAGTGTATAAAGGCTGTAATTATAAGTAATGTTCAAGAGTCTGGACCATTGTGAGCGTTTTTTGAAAGGAGTTAGTGTGAGTATTTGAATACATTCTTATAAATTCGTTTCAACTCCAATAGCCACATGAATGTCTTATAAAGTAACTTACATTTTTATATTTATATAAATTAGGAAAACATTTGAGTTAAGGTGATATTTTGGAGCTGTATGAAGAAAGTAAGTCGTCAAAATACTACATTGTGAAATATTAAATTACAATTTGTGCAAACGCCAATGCCGCCGCAGGGTGTCACAGGGGAGAGGGCTTAGGCGGGGCAGAAGTCATCATGGAGGCAACCCGAGCGGAGAAAACTACAATTTGGTTAGTTTTTCTCCTGGGGCAAGGTTTCCCTGACCCTTCAGATGCGTGAATAGCCTATATTTGTCCTTGTGACAGAAAAAATGTAATATGACATGCTTGAGGGTTTTAAAGTTAATTATTAATAACATATTTTTAACCATCTACTTTGTAAACATCTAAAAAATAGGTTTTGTAAAAATGTTTATGAGTTTATAATTTATCTTTTCCTTTACTCGCTTAGCTGCAATTGGTTACTTAAGGATCTTTGATTGAATGAACATAAATTAATTGCAATGCCCCATATTTATTATGTTGTACATCTACAATAGAGGAAAATTGCATGAATTATAAAAATCATGAAAATAATTCTGTGATCTCAATTTAGGGTTCTATTGATCCCTCTGAATTGTCGTTTCACTGTTATTCACACAAATTCATAATCATGAAACTTCAAGGAAAGAACTAGCTATTAAATAATATCATCTATACTCATACTGAAAAATTAAACATGTTTACATATAGTATTCCTTTTTGACATACACTAAATAATTCTGAAATAATTATGGGCTTTGTTGATTGAAATATCAGATTAGATCATAGAAACAAATAAATTGGCATAATTATAAGCAAACAAAGAGATGCCCTGAATCAAACGGAACGTTTATAGTAATCTTCGTACAGTACCATAGTTATAGCTTTTTCTTTCGGGATAAATCACCGCAAAGGCATATAAAATAAAAATAAACACAATTTAAAATTATTTAGAAAGCCACGTGGCGCACCTAAATATAAAAAAAATTGAATTCTTTAAAAATATCGGTTTCCTGTCAGAAATTTGTATTATTTGTAATCATTGACTAATTTGTTCTCGTAGTTTAAAACTAATCAGGCTATATGTTCTAAAATTGAGGTTATTATAATTAGTGGGACTTTTAATTAATATAACTCATTCTTTTACGATCCTGCATAATTACACTGTATCAATTTTCTTAAACCTATCGTAACCCTAATGACTATTCAACTTGTTTATTTTTTAATTATATCACTATTATATTTCTCAACATTTACCTCTTTAATATTTTAGAGTTATTTCCTATTGTGCACACATTAATAACAGTTGGACAAACCTGCCAAGCAATCTCATTGGGTCGACATCCGCGATGTGGGCTGTAGGTGATTCTCGGGGGAAATAGGTGGTCTCTGTAGGTGTCGCTGCCGATGAGTGAACTATTACATTGGGTCGACATCCGCGATGTGGGCTGTAGGTGGTTCTCGGGGGCAATAGGTGGTCTCTGTAGGTGTCGCTGCCGGTGAGTGAACTATTACATTGGGTCGACATCCGCGATGTGGGCTGTAGGTGGTTCTCGGGGGCAATAGGTGGTCTCTGTAGGTGTCGCTGCCGGTGAGTGAACTATTACATTGGGTCGACATCCGCGATGTGGGCTGTAGGTGGTTCTCGGGGGAAATAGGAGGTCTCTGTAGGTGTCGCTGCCGGTGAGTGAACTATTACATTGCATTTAACCTTTTAATACAATTTGTATTAATAAGTTTTCGTTTCTTTTTCATACTAACGGTATTTTAATTTATACTTCCTGTTTCCGTAGAAAAAGCTTTTCGCAAACTGCCAGTGAATTAATTTTATTAAATTTGGTAAGCTTCAAAATAATTTGTAATTTTCGGAAATAGTGCATGAAGGTTGGCTAAATCAGACTTTATTTAAAAAACATAATTAATTTAATTACATTTGTCAAAAAGTACGTAATCGTATTCTCTCTCTAGCGTCATGCTGAGGCGTTCACAAAGGTCGGTCAGAGTGTTTTATTTCAAATTGATGCATACTCTATTAGTATGTGATTATTTGAGTTTCTTTTTGCCTGATGAAAAATTGGCACATATGTATCATGGTTAATAAATAATAGAAAATAATATAAAACATATACGTATTTTTTAGTTTTATACAACATTACAGTTTATGATAGTAATTTATATGAAAAGAAGTTAACATTTGAGATTACAATAATTAGTCGGGCCGTTGAATAGATGAAAAACAACTAACCAGAAAAAAGGGAAGAAAACCTGGCATTGTTATGTAGTAATGTCTTTAAAAACATTATTATAGGCCGTACATTTTAACAAAGCCAACACAAATTGCATGTAAATGTAGAGCGTGAGTTATGTGGGGCTGGGGATGTAAACAGCCTGCTGCTTGGCTGCAATAACATGCGGAAGTAATCAAACAATAGAAGCGTGGCTTGTTTGATTGCCCGACCATCGCCGGTGTTTCATGTTGTTGCTTGTCTCCATACGAGTTACATCCAACACGGATAGCAAGTCCAGAGTCGAACATTAGATGTGTGGTTTTTAAACCAACAGTCAGTAACAATTTTTGTTAACTTTAATTTGTTAAAATGTCAAGCTTGAACCACAATGTGAGCTTGATTTTATGTGAGTTGTTATCAGTACTGTACAACTCGTACGGCAACGGCTCACCCCTTGCATTGCTGGATACGCTCCACGCACAGATCAATAGTCTATGTGAATGGGCAAAGTAAGGCAAAAAGAGGCTGCCAACTTAAAAAGAAAACTTAGTAAGAGTTATTCAGAGAGAAAGATTATAAACAGATATTTATTTTTTAGACAGTTCACTCTCTACTTCTTATCACATTATTTTCTAATGTTAATGCTTAAAAATTAGACTAATGTTTCTCCATTCTCTAAAGGCATTCTTTCACATATTCTCTTAGTAACGCAATACAAGAATCGTTAAATGAAAATTAAAATATCCATAATATATAACTGATTCGTCTTTCATTAATAATTATTCTATCCACATTAAATTAATTTAGAACGATAGATTATAAGATTAAATGAAATGTTTATTCAATTTAAGTTGATAACTTTAATTGTGGCCTAGATTTCAACAAGCTAAGCTAAGATCAGCGAAGTGGAAAAATTACTAGCGGGACGGCTATTAAATGTTGGCTTGCCTTATGTAGTCAACTTTAGCCCAATATACTCTGGAAATAAATTAATCCTCCTAAAATTACTTTATCGTTACTGTATAAGAGCAAATAACTAAGAGCTGTCCACCGGCTATGTTAACTAGTTAGAGCCAAATAACATTTGTAAGAAATGTAAGAGCTGAACAGAATAATAATAGCCAAATCACAAACGCACACAAACGGAAAATACAATTTATTACAAACACAACACGATGTAGTAAATTAACAACAATTCACTATACTGACTTTATACCGAAATCTGGCAATGAGTTTAAATGTTCCTAGGCCTGACACCCCCAGTCACACAGGGAATATATAAATAACCAGAATTGCCCGCGCAGCTTGAGCATTGAAACACCTGTTTTGAGTTTGCTGAACGGCAGAGTGTTGCCACCAGGACGCTGACAAATCAATAAGTAAGAGTCATCCATTAAACTATTCATTTTATGGATATAAATTGTTTGTTTATTTGTTGCATTTAGCGGTGAAGGTAATCTTCAAAATTATTGTTGAACTATTGGTTTTGATGATTAATTAAGGGAGATATTGTCTACCGAAAAAAGACCTTGAGAAATAATTTATAAAGTCATATGCTTTGAAGGCCAGTGAAAAATATAATCATAGTCTGTCAAGGTCAATAAAGCGAAGCTAAAAGGGATTTTTTGTATTTTCTAAATATTTTCCCAGGAATCTTCACGAACATATTTATACGCTACAAGATGGGTTTTTGTTATATCACTTCAAATTTTGTATGGCGGACTCCCTAACTGATTAAATGTCTTATACAATTAGCGTTTTTAATATAGAAAATAGTGACATTTCCTTAAAGAAATAGTATCTTTAAAATCAATCAACGTATTTTAAAAAGATTTATACGTGTGTATCTTCAACCAAAGAATAAATTAACACAAACAATTGCATAGATAAATAAAGATTTGAAATAATAAAAAAAAACTGTTATATTTGAGATAAAGTTAGTATTAAAATAAAATTTGTATGAAATAAAAATAATAAATATTCAAATTAAAATTAAAACATGTAGGATACAATTTGGAACATTTATTTTGCCATACAGGTGTTTAACGCGAGACTATGTTATTAAACATTCCACAAACACGTGGAACTTGTGTGATGTAATAAAATCACCTAGATTTTTGTTTCAACAGTCTTAGTAGCACATTAAACCGATGCATTGATATTATTTGCATAATTCAAGATTAATGTTTCAACTTTACAATACTTTGCATTATTTAATAATGAAGATCACAATTATTTTTACATGAAGAAACCACATTTTTATTTTTACAGACAATTGTTTATGCTGAACCGGAATTAAAAATGTGTACACTGAAAATCCACATTTTCTTGAAGTAAAAAAATATTTGGATTATCATGTTTTCTTCTTTAATTAGTTGGTACAAAAATTCTGAAATTTATTTGATTTTTTATTGTCCGTGTCCTCTTAGTTATTTACATAATTAAATATCGTTTTGGATAGTACTCCTTTTTGGCCATTTGACATGATCCATACCACCACCTGTGTTGTTCTACAACTTTTTTTAAGCTACAGTATAAATTTCATCGACTCCGCATAATATTAAATGTGCATACTTATCTCCACCTACCCTGTTTATTGTGTTTATGATATTACAACAAAACAATATAAAGCCATAAATAGTTCAATCTCTGCAAACACAAGATTGGTGTGGAGTTATTTACATAATTTCTACCAATTTCACGCGTTTGTCTAATATGTTTACAATCATTAAATTCCATGAAAATCCGTTATACGCTGGAGTTAGATATTATAATAACTTGCCACCTACCATTTCTCAAATTCAAGACATTCTTAAATTGAAAAAGGAATTAAAACTTTATTTACTCCAGACATCTATCTAATCCTTCCAAGACTTTAAAAAAAGACATATCTGTCGAAAGTATCTAATTAGTTATAGGCATGTTGGGTGTTAATAAATTATTATGAAAGCGTATTTTATTTTATAAGCGTATATTTATTATTCTTGCTTATACTTAAATTTGATGGTGTTTGCTGATTTTCAAAGATTACACAATGCATGATTTAGTTTATAGATTATCGTACATATTGACTCCATTATTTTACATCCTCTGTATTTACTCATTCATAAAGAATTATTGACTATTATTGACTAATCCCCAATTATGCTTTTGTACTTTTCTTAGGTATTTAAAAACCCCGGATTTTTACATCATCAAATTTTGACTAAAATAAAACCTGATAGGATAAGTATTGCTCTCTAAGGCCTTAATATAAGTGTGGTTTGAAGAAAGTACTTGATTATAAAGTATTTATTTCTTAACGAAACATTTAGAGTATTTTTCTTCAGCTCTTTCCTTATTTTGCTACATTCCTCGCTGATACCTTGACAACATGGAGTGGCGCCGCGTCATCGAGCCTCACAAAAAAATCGCAATGTCACTTGATCCTGACTGTGCGGAAATTGTCTTGAATTACCAGACTTTCAGACAAGTGTTTAAAAGTGTAAATTAAATATTTTACTCAGTTTTTCAGCAGTTACAACATTTAAAACAATTTTTCGAAAGTTGTTTGTTATTATTTCTTTGCTGAATTGAATAATCTAAGAGCAATCCATTCTTTTAAAGGTTTTAAATGTATAAGTTATAAATATTTTATTGTTTCGACTGAAATTGCGCAAAACGAGTGTTTGGCGAGTAAAATACGACAGTGGAACGAAGTTATAATACTAGATAAAGTCAATCAGAGTCGTTAGTGTTAAAGATGTAAGGATTGCAGTTAAAGAGGATATGTAAGGATACTAGTTTTAAAATAACAGTTATGTTACATAATATATTTAACCTATTTCTTTTCATCTACAGCCACACGGTTGTGGTGAGGCCAGTCGGCAACAGTTGCATTAGTCTGCGTTGGTTGCCCTGTCGCTGCCGCTGTCACTGCTACCATTAATATTGAGTCCACTTGGAACTTTCCTTCCGCACCAGTCTCTCTATATCGTTTTAAATTTTAACTTCAGCTGTCAAATACTTTTAAGCCATTGTTAAAGTAAACTGTATCTTTATTTCATTAAATGTTGTCAAAGTGTGCTGAAAGTGTTCCCAACGTTGCAACAAGCACGCCAAAGGAAAAAAAACTCTGGACTCAGAAATCAAACTCACGTCTGACTATGCGTATAAACTGCATATCGTTCAAATAATATATATGGAAGCATTTGAAAAGTTATGCTTGTAATTAGGGAGGACACATTATTTAAAAATTTAGCTCTTTACAATTATTAGCTTTGATATGGTACAAAATTATCCACACAAAATTCTTAGATTTCTTCCATACGCCTTTTTACGCTCCTTGCAAGGAGCTGAAGTATATTTTTGAATAAAACAATGGGAATTTATATTTATTTAGGATATTTTAAGTGTTTCCAAGAATAAAGTTTAGTTCAATTATTTATGCATTACATAATAGCTATGTGGTTTTAATTACTCAACAAAAACTAACTTAAGGATATTCGATTTACACTTTGAAAGTAGCTTAGTAAATTGTAGAAGTGGTTTTGTTTGAAACCAAGAATATAACTTGCTAACTTTTACCTCAAAGAAAGATAGAGTAAAGCGAAAGTTGTCTGGTTTTGTATTCCAGTGGCCCTTCGTTTGATCTTCTTATAGTGGGTAAATTAATTCTTTTCGTTTTTTACACTATATTAAAACTTCTTACCAAATCCTATTTTCAAGATTTTCTTGTTACACATTTCACATTTCTTACTACTTTCATAGTTAATATTAAGATATAAAAAACAGTTTTGATGATTTTAATATTTATAATATTGTTAAAATACCTTCTCGGGTTTTTTAACAGAAATGTAAAATATCCCCACTGTGTTATTAGAATTCACCGACAACTTGGTTTTTTTGTTTTCCACAATATTTAATTCTGTTTAGCCATACATTTAATCGTTTTATAATATTTTTGCATTTTAATATTTGTTCGTCTGTCTTCTTGTGGAAATTAATTACTCACAAAAATATATAAGGAAGTACAAAGCTTAATCTTTTATCAATTTTAATACGAACGATTAAAAATTCACGCAGTACACAGGGCTTTTTTATGGGCTAACTTTATGAACAAAGATTAGAAGGCGTTTGGTAATTTGAAGTATAACAGTTACATCGGGAATAGTTTCTGAATGATCCAGTGAAAATTTATTTTTAATTTAGATACTTCTACATCATTATATGTAGAGAAATGTTACAACAATTATCGCTCGCCTACCTACTGTATGACGACCGTATTTTTTGTGATTAAAACAACATGTTTAGGAAGGAATTGACATATACACAATTCCTGAATAGCATAGGATAATATAATAACTCCGATTCGTAAACTCACAGAAGTAAATGTCTCATAAAAATTATAGATACAGTGCGTTGCACGAGTGAGAAACCAAGCCGTCAATAAGACTAGCATTAATAACACATTGGGCTTACGGAAGGCCTGGTTTTTCACGCGTGCTACTAGCTGTACAACATTGAAAGCATTCATTATGTATGTATGTTTTGTGTTGACAAGCACGTTATTTTATTTTATTATGGTATACATACTCCTTTATATAATTTCGCTAAGAATACATTGTCTAACTATACAGGGTGATTTTTAAATGAGTCCCCCACTCATCCTTTTTTCTACATTTCTTAACATATCTACTCCGGACCACCTTTACATTTGAAAATAAATAGTTGAATCCAAAATGTCGGATCCAAGATGGCGACCAAAAATACTAACTAAGTAAAAATTAAGTATAAGTTGGTCAACAATGATCGGCGGTGGTTTGTAGTTAATATCTTAAGAAATGTAGAAAAAGTTAGTGGGGGACGCATTTAAAACTCACCCTGTATAAATTGAAAACTGCTTTATATACTTGTTTAATTGTGCATTAAGATTATTACAGAAAATGACATTTAAATACATAATGGGTATGCAGTTAACAAGTATTCCGGTCAACAATTTTAAAATAATACTTGGAATATTTTAGCTCAAACATTTGTTCCGTAGGAAATTGTAAACATACAATTTAAATAGTAAATATTACAAAAATCCTAGTTTACTTCATACTCTGTTTTTTTTTTAACCGTCGGTGTTTTCATTTAGTTGCAGTAAAATGTTTAAAACTAATTTTAATGGCACGTGAAGTTTGTTCTCATTGTTTGATGGCAACGAATACCTCTCTACATATACACACGCGTTGGCAATTTATTTCTCAACAAATGGTTTTAACTTGTTTATGATATTACCTATTTTGTGGGAATCTCTCGCTTCGGGAATCCTCCAGTAGTGTTGACAATTGTCGGGACCAATTATCGCTACCATGTGCAGAGTTGACTCGGAGTACGAGACCAATACAGACCAGAAATGGCGAGCATTCGTCGCGGCGTTTAGCAAACGAGAACGGTCTGATCAAACATATCCTAACGATTCCTCGGTTTTATGAAAAATATTTATCTCCCTTATTCATATTCAATTCAGTTTATTAAATTTTCCATTTAATAGTAACGTGTAGTATGGTATATACTTTCTGCAGTAACTAGTTCAATAAATATTTACAAGTAACACTAATCTTTATAATTTTTCCTTTTTAATTAACTATTTTATTTTATTTTTCGTTTAAGATTTATTTTAATTTTATACAGGGTGAGTTTTAAATGAGCCCCCCCTACTTTTTTCTGCATTTCTTAAGATATAGACTCTGGACCACCCCCCCCCCCATCATTGTTGACCAGTTTATACTTCATTTTGACCTAGTTATTACTTCTGGCCGCCATCTTGGATTCAACTACTTATTTTTAAATGTAAAGGTGGGGTTGTGACCCATCATATAGATGGAATTTTTTACGGTGAACACAATGCCGCAATCCACTTTTGAAAATTATTACTCGTTCTCATGACATTGGGGAATTAAATTAATTAGTTTTGGAGAGAATTTTAAAGGTCCCAACCTTAAAACATGCCCATATTCTCATCATTACATCAAATAACGACCATGAACTACCACCAATCATTGTTGAGTGGCATTTGCTTAATTTTTTCAAAATTAAATTATTTTTTTCAGAATAATATTATGTTAACTTTTTATTTCATCCTTCAATACAAATATTGTTATAGCAAATAAGATTAAAAAAGGAGGTTGACTACGATTAATTTCCTTCATACAATAATACAGTACTTCATAGCTCTTAGGTCCTATTTCGTTTAAGAGACACAGTATTGTTACTGTTATTAATTTGCTGAGAAAGGGACAGATTTATATATTTTTTCCCATCATCATTGTTTAAGCTTTAGACTTGACATTTAGGCAATTTTGAATTGTACACACACACACACACAATATACATATTAATAAACATCGGGTATTATTTATTACCAATGAAAATAACTTAACCATACACTAAATGTGTTTTTAAAGATTAAAACGTGTGAAACCAATCGTTATCTTATCAGTAGGGAAAAGGCAGTTTAGTTAATTTAGTTTCAATTTGAGAGCATGTGAAGCCCTTGAGTCTGGAGACTTTGGGATTTGATGACCGCGGCCCCGTTAATCGAATCCCGTCCTGGGCTGCCACCCCTGACCAACTTCTTGATACAATTATCGGAACAGTCGTGGTCAACTGTTAAATATATTGTGTTTATAACCAAGCAACTATTTACTAATATATTGTCTGGATAGTTGCACGTAGATGGGGGCGGAATCTGTCTGTTTCACGTTTTTACATGGAATTTTAACCAACGTAGGTTTACATAAGATAAAGTATTTCGAGTGAATATTACCGAAGAGTTACTCGTTTCTACTGTGGGATTCTCTCGTCAAATCAGTACCAAGGCTGATTGTGAATGGACAAGTCGCTTAATACAAATAAACATACCACCGTGACACTATCAGGAATACTAGATATTAAACGATTATAACAACATTGAGATTACTGATTGTGCATAACTTAATTATATTTCGGAAAAACTGCTTTTTCCCTTAAGTGGAAACCTCCTTCATTTCATAATCGTGAAGTTCGTAAATCAGCCTTTTAACTTTTAACTCACACGATGTGAAACTCATTTTATGATTATTTATTTCGTCATCACATTGTTGTTTATTGGACATTAAATCTACAGAATAACTGGGTATTAATAATAATTGCCTGATCTACAGTGCCTGTGTTTCATTTAAGATATATTTAACAAATGACGTTATTGTCATATCTCAATTAGCTACTTACATTTATTCTTTCATATGATACCCATGTAGTTTTGTTTAAAACATATCCGTCTCTGAGATGTACCATACAAGTTTATAAACTTTAATTTTCGAATCTTTGAATTTAAGGGCAGATGCACATACAAACTAAAATATTAAAATAAAGTAAAATTCAATTTCTTGTACATACTTTTATGTAACCATGTACATGAGACGATAGTAAGAGCCGCATAGAAAGATTTTTTCAAAAACTCTGATGAGCTTGTTTTAGATTACGCTTGTTAGTCTAAAAAACGGTTACGCTTGTTTGATTACGTTAGTTTGCCAAAGAGCTACGGATCACTTATTCAGATTATTGGCTGCTCCAAAATTACAAGTGACAATGAATAATTTACACTGTTTACTGTTCCCATTTAAATTTGGTATTATTGGCCTCAAGTCATGAAAATACAGACTTCAGGCAAAACCAAAAGTAAACGAAACATTAATCATATACACTTTAGCAATTCATAAATAACAAAAAGTTTAAAACGTTACATCGTGTGCAATCACTTAAAATTGTTCTGTTATAAATTCATGAATTGTTTGGATTAGTATGGGAATCAGATTGGATTGATAAATAACACAGTTCCTGTCACAAAGAGACCGGAGACCAGAGAGAGGGTGTCAATTAGTATTCAGATCAATATATGTTGGTTGCGAGCACTTATTGTTCCCTATATAAACTGTAATTAAACGGCTATAAACCATTATTCATTAAAATCTCCGATTTGACATACAGTTACACACAGAGCTCTTAAAGTTGTGGGCGGTTTTATGACCGAATAGTGTAAAGTAAAAGCTACAGTTTAGCGATGTTTGTATGGTAAACACACCGATCATCATCCGCCCCAAGGAGAGAATTAATGGGTATTCGGTATCACCGCTATCAATATCAACGATAAACCTGCGTTGGCATTTTAAAGGAAGTAGAAACCACTCGGTGCAAATATAATATACTTGAAAGGGTTTGGAAATCCGGAACTGATTGAAAGTCTGATTGACTGTGGGCATGTTTGGAAAGGTCTCCTCGAGCCACTTACAATTCTTTATCCACGAATAATTAGTGATGGTGATATGTAATCCTAATCATCAGCCATGAAGAAATATAAAAATAATATTTGTACATATATGTTTGCTAACAAGAAGGATAAACTCGTTAAAAAATTGGGGTTTAAAAGGGTTCAAATAAATACACACTTTAATATAAAATGTCCCCCCAATATGATATGGTATAAATGGTCCTTTTTATGATGGGTAAAGTAATTACTTGATTGATTTTGTCACATTACAACTCGGTTACAAGCTAACCGATACACCTAGGCGTAAAGTTTGGTGGGAAAAAATATTATCCCTAGAATAATATGCCATATTTACTTATTGACTCGCCGTATAACAGTTTTACCTCTGGTTGAAGTACAGTAGAACAAACTAATTGTCTTAATAATGCGGGAAATATAATTCACAAACTGCACTAAAACACCTTACAGAGTCCACCAAAACAACATAAAACATAAACAGATATACTGTATATAATAAATAATATCTTTAATTATTTAGTCAAGATACTTAACAATTACTCAAACTAAATTCCTTGGCTACTTTACTAGGAATATGTCAAAGTAGGAAAATCTTAAAAATTGTTCCATACACAAAAATGTACTGAAGTAAGCCGTCAGCTACTCAACCGACGATACATGTGTAACACACGGATTTCTAGCCCGAGCGACAGACGCGACGCAAGGGGAGCGACCGAATCCTGTAAGCCTAAGGCACCATGGGGACAGCTCGAGTGGATAAAATTACATTTTCGTTTTCTTGAGTGAGGAATTTCCTTTACCCATTACTTAGTTCGGTTGAGATATAGTTGTTACTGACTGAGTTAAATTAGTAGATTATCGTGATAGATGGGGTATTTGTTTGTACATAAACTAGTACCCGGTATTGGTAACAAGGTACCAAACTAAAAGTACTCGAAAAATATATTATTAGCACACAAAAAACCGTAAAATTCAAAATTTAAAGTAAAATTATTTATAATTAGTGTGGTTTTGGTTCATTGATGTAAATTTCTTCTGTAGATATACTAAAATATATTGACTACTAACGCTAATAAAAGCTGTAAAGTAATTTACATCAAATAGGAGAGTTTTAGTACCTTACCGCTTGATTAGTATAATTTCAAAACGAAATTAATTGTTAATATCCATTTTAATCTATCAACTTATTATCTCAAACAGGGGGTAAGTGTTCTGACATTTTACATCCCATGTCTCTTCCTACCTTTTTGAGCATATTTAAAGTAAAATTTCTGTCATTAATAATGTTGTGATTCTTTTACAGGTGAGTTGGATTGTGTCCAATACGTCTTCAACTGCTGACCAAAGCTATTGCTGGTGGTGAGTATATTTTGGTCAAAACATTAACTACATTGTATGTAGAGGTAAATTGGGGACAGTGTTTTAACGATACATAAGAAACACGATTAAAATAATAAACAATCAAAGCCTATGGGAATCGAGTAGAGTCATGAATACGGATAGTTAAAGTTATTCACAAAACTGAATTGCTTTCATCCCCATATTAATCTTGTTGTTTAGAAATTATTATTTTTGTTTCGGATCTGCCTTAAGTGATGAAAGGCCTTTTTCTGCCAACAGAAAGTTGTCTCCACCGATTATTTCATCCCATCAAGTTGTACGACGTTTCAGCATTTAATAATAATCCGTTTATAAAAGATGTAGAATGTAAACAAAATCAACAACACAATGAACACATTTGCTGTGTGGTAAATAATATTAATAAAATATATGATTATTGCGCGATTCTGTGGTCTTGAAAATGAACTGAGTATAAAGTGAAACTGCCGGATGGTAATAAAATTATTTCCACTATTATTGACTAACGTTATTTGTTGATACTATTTAACTGTTACTGAATGTTGTTGAATTAATAAGCTAATTTGTGTTCACTTAACGTTTTAGCGAACTTGTGTTAGTTTAACTAAGTAGGTTGATGCCACTCATTTAAGTCCACTGAATTTTTTTTTACTCTTTTAAAACGAAATTATTTTCAGTGAAATTGACAATATACAAAATTGTCTCATTAGTGGATGCTACGTTGTTCAAAACCGTTATGTTGTATTCCCTTTAAGTATATTTATTATCGTTGCTATAACGTATGTAAGAGCATGTATATCCATGGGATACGTGAATGTTTATGTAGTTGTATACAATGATATAGCATGATTTCTTAATATCACAATAAGGATTACGTAGTACTTTTACCGAGGACATATGCACTATGGGAAGGTACTCAGCACTATTCAAGATGGTGTCTAACAGTTCAGTTTTAAACGTAGAATATATAATTATTAATTAATGTATACACTTGTCGTCATTCGAATCTCTGTCTCCTCCTAAGTTTGAGTCTCTTTTATTGTACCACTGTTAGTTGTTAACAAGTAGCAAATCAACTATAGCACCATTATTAAAAGTCAAGAATGTTAGCACTACGTGGGAAATTGTACATAAGATCGATTCTCAAATATATGTCAAAGAACAAAAGTTTTGTTTATCTCTATGCAGTTTTTACGTGGTAACGTTATAACCATATAAGACCACCTACTAACAAAATTATTAAAACTTTTAATCAAAATGTATTTTTGTGTTGGTTACATTTGATATTAGCTAGAATTGTTCGTGAGAATATTTCATAAGCAAGACTGCTATGTCATAGTAGAGAGCGACTGCGTAAGTGACAGGGAACTGATATTTTAAAGAGGAAACCGCAATTATCTGCCTAGAGTCCACAACTAAGGGGAAATAGAAAAGCTGAAATTGAATTTGATTTAATAACTTTTATTTAAATTTACTAAACGTTATTTTGATTTATTAAGTTTTATTAAACTCGCAGAAGTGGAAGTATTCTTTCGTCTTTAAAAATAATACACTTTCGTGGTTTTTATTACTAAAACCCCTGATTTAGAATATGTAAACTGCTTTTAAAGATAGGGCCGAGTGTCTCAGCAACCTCGTGGTGTTTACTTATAATTACAATAACAAGCAGAGGGAGGCAAACAACTGAGGTGCACCTTGTTTGATATTGGCCAACACAGATGTAGCTTCGTATTGTTGATTACAGTCCAGTTACAAGGACAACAATACCAGCGTGATTGCATTTGTGATCTAACTATGTTAGCGTAATTCGTAAATTTATAACTAAACTACCGTATGTTACTCGTTATTAGAATTTTCTATGTTTTTGGTTCGCCTCAAAGTTTCACGCATTTTCGGTACAGGTTTTTTTGTTCACGTTCATTAAGTGAGGCCATCCCACCATCATTCTTCTACTAGGCCTTGTCACCGAACTAAATTATTTGGTTTATCGTCAGCACTACTGAGGCGAACGTGTAAATCTCAATGTGCAGTAGAAGCTGCTGGCACACCGAGATACAGAGATGCCATGCGGGATTTCTCTGAATGTATTCACTACCAAACCGAATTTCAAAAGATCGAAAGTTCCATCTACTCCGTCAAAGTAATGTTTTGTTTCATCATTCTTTTTGCTCATGTGCTACTTTTATACTTAATCTTTAATTGTATTGATCGAACTAGATTTTATGATGTTATACGTTGTCCTCGATTCATTGAAGGAACAAAGGGATGCTTGTTACAGATTATAAGTAAGGTTGTCCTGGTAATGAAAATCTTTCGTTTATCAGAGTGCGCTTCTTTTGCAGCCTGCTTCTTATCTTCATTCAGCAAAAGTATTTTAAATGGCATAGCTCTTTCATCACAATGCTATTTTTATATATTTTATAGTTATATTAAATCAGGTAATAATAAGAATTAAGAGGGTTTTTATATTTGTTTGTGATATAAATATATTTTTATACCCATTAACTATGCTGATGAAATTAAAAAGAATTACCTTAAAAAAACCTTAAATAAAATTAGCAGGTAGGGTAAATTTGGTAGTGATAATGTAGCACTCTCTCTACTCCGTGGTAGACATATTTACTATCGGAAGTTGTTTCAACGTTTATCTCACATCTTGAATTCATGTAGTAGTCAAACACTATACAATTAAACTTTGGCATTACAGAGAAAGAATCAATATTTTACTGCTGTTTTGTTGCTAAAGTCTTCAAACATTCTTCTGAAATTTCCCTACTGTCTTATAGAACAGGAAGATCGGAGCAAATCGACGCTCGCTAATTTTTAATAGAACAAAAACAAAATTATAGTAATAGTTTTATGATTAATTATGTATATTGGCAATTCATGTTAATAAAGAACAAATAACAAGAACAGTTTTTCTATTCCCACTGACTTATACAACAGGGTGATTGATATAAGTGTGCCAGACACTTTTCTTGAAAAGCATGAGAGCTAGCCTAAAGAGTTAAACGGCAACTCCCCTGGATTTTTCTTTGGTATAAGTTAGTAATTTTGAAATCTGCATTTTTATAATAATGGCGGTCAACTTTAATTTCTTTAATGTTGGTACCAAATTTTTGGATGTTTTTGGGTAGAATGCACAATTTTAAGGAATGTTTACCTTTGTATCTTTTGTGTACCTGTTTTAGAGATATTTATGTGAATTGTTTATATTTCTTATAAAAAATAAGATTTGATAAAGATTTGACAATAATGAGTTTGAATTAAATTTTATTTTGAGCATTTTTTAAGATGTAGACAATTAGACAATTAATTTCTTAAATTCACTCTTCTTACTAATATATAAGTTAAATTACTGATTTGATGTTTTTAATTTTTAATTTAACCAGGCAGTTACCAAAAATAGACATATCCGTTACATATTTCTGTTTATGATTGTTTTATTAAAACTCGTACTGCTGTTTTTAATGTTATTTAATTCAAAATCATTGTTGAAAAATGTTCTTCTAATCTTATGTTGCTTAAGAAATGTCACAAATTAAATCGCAAAATCTCTAAAAACATTTTTACAACATTTATAAAACAATAGACACGAGTAAAAATGTTTTAAAATTTGGTGATCTACCCGAAACCATTAGAACAATATGGTGTTCATATTAGAGAAATTAAAGTTGGCCGCCATATTCGGCAAATGGATAAAATACAAATTTACAAATTACTAGATTACATAGAACCAAAAATCAAGGGGAGTTACATTTTTTTAAATATGTCTTTTACTTTTAAAGAAAAGTAACTGGCACACTTACATCAATCACTCTTTATAGACCGTCGACATTGCCTTGCACAGTTTTTACTTATACAGTGATAACAAGGGATGTTTGTGTAGTAGCGTTCCTGTTCAACATACGAAGCCAGACTGAGCAAACATCCATGTTGTACTAACCATAGAAGCAAACTTTAACTGCGGGCAGTATTAATTTGAATTATTTATATGCTTAACAAACTGTTCATATAGATAAACCAGCACCACTGACAAATTGTATTATAATCATTATTCAGGCCTATAACTTTGAATTACCAACATGAATTTAAAGTCTGGCCGATACAACTTCGGTCTAACACGCCAGAATATATGCTTATTCTTCATACAAGTCCTGCAAAACTATCCATGTTCTATAAAATGTTCAAAAACTTTTCAACAGTTCAACTCATAACTCTATGCTCATTTAAATTTGCACACACTGTCATCAAACTATAAACCAGTAAGTGCCTTTTGTCGTCGGGAATGCCGATTGTAGTTAACCACATTTAAAGATGAACAACGTTGCGTGAGGTTGTGGTGAGGGCAGCCAGCAACAGTTGCATTAATCTGTGTTAGTTTCCCTGTCGCTGTCACCGCTATCATTAATATTGAGCCCACTTGGAACTTTCCTTCCGAGCTGGATTATTATCAAACGATAAACGGATATAGGTTCGGTTAAAGAAATTCATAAAATGTGAGGAAAATTCTGTCATTTTACAGGCAAATAAATTGTCCATGACTCTTGTTTTCGGTTAGCTAATAAAGCGCGAGAAACCTTAAACCGATCCTAAAATCCTTTAAGGATCCTTTATTGTGGCCTATAAAGTTACTATGATTTTATTCTTGATAACACCACATTATATTGCGCCAGAGGTGACTGAAACATGTAATATTAATTCGAACTGGTTATCAAGTTTCTACCTTTAAAAATCCATCATACATCATAAAACTATTGAGAGGATAGTTCCCATGAACTAATAATAAACCTCATGACAGTATTAGTAACTGAATACAAACTCTTCACGAATGTTGTGGAATTAGGTATTTTTTATCATATTAATTAATCTTAAATACCCTGGACAACTAAAAAAGTAAGGTAATTTTTAGGAGTTGCATATTTGGTTCTGTACAGCATACATTGCGTAATATTATATGTAGGCACTACAGTTTACCTGCTCTCAGACTGTAGAGCTTTAAACAAGTTAAATATAGAATAATACTTACAAAGACAAAAGTTGTCATAAAAACACTTACGGATTTGTGCAACACAATTAACATATTTTCTACTTTAAAATGAGTTTGATTATTGTTATAAAAAGTGATAATAAGTACCACGTTTAGTACTACGTTTTGTGGTAGAAGCCTATCTACATACCTTTAAAACATTATTTATAAATAAATGCAATCAGTGGATATAAAATTAATGATAATATTATTGTTTGACATATTTTTAGGTAAATGATCCTGTTAGGTTTATCAGTAATAACTAGGCGAAAGTAAACTTACCACGGTATTAACCGTTCTACTAGTGCCTTTTGAAAGGCCATTATCTTAGATATTAATCTATAGTTCATAATAATTTGCTGATGATTATCAACTTGCCATTCTTATCCCTAACTTATATTTTAATGTACTTGAAGTTAACGGCTATTGCCTTAACTGAGTAAACGTTAGTCACCAAAGGTAAATGAGATTTTCCTCATCTACACTAAAACTTGCTATTTGTTCTTTGGGATTCAGAGAACAGTTGAGTTTTGTCATGTGGAAGAGATTCATTAGAGAAAGAGCGTTTCAGGGGAATTCACAGATTGTATTGTGGCGAGCGTACCTCAGAGTTTTGTTTCTACAATAGACTGTAATTTAACATAACCGACAACACGAACTGAGTTTGTATCATGTATATATTAGGTAAATCTTTGAGGTAAATATGTCGTTTTGCAAGTATCTGATATATACGTACCTGAAATGTTTATACAATTTATTAATAAGAACTAACTTTAGTAATTTACAAGCATATATTGAAATAAAAAAGTATTTCTCATAATACACGTATGTTAATGTATGTATATGCACACTTTATAACATAATAGCACCAAACTGTTAAGGTTTTATCTCAAAAATCGTTTCATAATTTACAATTCAGGAGGCTTTCATCATCCACTACTACAACTGTGGAACGTTTACCAAAGCTTTTCCCCACTAATTCAAACCCATGGAATAACGTGAAAATATGTTCTACCTTTTTTCACACAGGGCGTACCAAAACTGAAGGTCACGGGTTCGCATCTCAACATTTCCTTAAGTAAACAGAGTGAAAAAAATTCATAATGTTAAAGGCCTCGTCAAAAGAAACATTTTTGCGAAATCAGAATTCACTTATCTTTATCCGTTTCAAAATGGCTGCCATTTTGATTTATTCTGCCACCAACTGGCTCAAAATGAAGAGAATTAAGAGTAATTGTATAGTATGTATTTGAATCATATGACTAAATTTTAAATATTGTTTATATTAGGTTAGGTAACCTAAGCTTGATAATGACCTTGGGTGGAAACATGTCGCTGATAATAAAATATTTAGAAATAGGTCACTCAGGTACTTATTTTTTACAAATATAAAAGTAGATAAATATATACCGTTCAACAAAGTTAAACCAAAGTCTTATTCATTTAATAAAAATATTTAACTTACTTTTTTATTACCGGAGGCATATTTTTACTTGGTTGTGCTCGTAAATTACATTATTGTTAGGAATGATTCATTGCCAAGGCTAATATAAGGAGGCAATATTTCAATCCCACAAAATGCTTCCATGAAATGCAATCTTTTTAACCGAATTCCTTCGTCTGGTATCGCTCTGCACAAGAAAATTACATTTAAATTGACGTTCAATTCGTTTTAAAAGTGTCTTCAAATGAGTTAAGTATTTTGTTAGTTTCATACATTAAAAGTTCTGTGAAATATTTACTTCAGTTGTCTTATTCGAGGCTATGAATAGAATTTTACAAAAATTATGCAAATTGCGTATTGTTGCCTTGTTTAATAAATGTGTTACTTATGTATTGTTTTCAACAAATGAATAATTAATTGAGAAATAATACTTAAAAACATTTCATAACCTATTCTCAAATATCAGTAAGGATTGATTGTATGATTGATTGGTTGGGGGGTTGCAACTGTTATCTCAAAAACGGTACTTTTAGAACAAATTAGTTCTACAAATACGTGGAATCGTTTAGATAAATTATATTAGTTCTAATAATACGTGGCATCGTTTAGATAAATTATTTGTAACCAATCAATCCTCTTTAAACAATTAATTTGTATTAAAGTCAAATCAAGTTAGGTTCTTTAGTTTCTTAAAAACATACTTACAGAAAAAAAACAGTTATCGCACAGTATTGTTAACAATAATTGCGTTTCTATGAGGTTAAATAAGAGATCGAAAAAACAATTCAAAAGGTTGGGGAACTTAAATATTCATTGCAAAATTATACATGATTTACATATTTTCCTTTATTTGGCACAAGTTGCCAAATATATATTACTGTACTTAAATATGTACAGCAACACACTAATATGATAACAATTTTGCGTTTTATTTTGTAGGTGATTTTTTATTCCCTTAAAAAAAAACTCGGAAATTGCTGCATACGCTGTGACTATTATCTGTATAATTTGAATAAATCCACCCCTATGTTCACAATGTTCTTGTGGTGCTAGTATGTTTATTATATAGTATCGGTCAGTACACGCGGGAAACCTACGTCATGATAAAAAAACACCGTTTATAGAATAGATGCAATCATACTCGATTTTAAATTATTCACAACTAATAAGATTGTAAAAAATTCAATAAATAAAACTGCAATAATCATTTAGGTTATAAATGATGTAATACCAAATAAAAGAGTCGCTGAGCAAAAAGTCGTGATCAAAACAAGTTCTTATTATTGTTTGGAAAAAGCTAAAAATAATGTTTACTGTAGTACTTGGGAGAGATGGAAGGTGTGATCCAGAAAGTATAAGCGGAAGTCAACCTAAACCTCTTTTAGTATTTCAGTATCTCTCGATTATCTTGTTACTCAAATCTGAATGCTAACTTGACTATGACGTAGAATTACACGGATATTACACCTTCTCTCATTTCATACAACCACACACAGCACACGCTGTCACTTCCTATCCCACCTCTTTTGATGAGTTGTTAAATAAATACATATATATTACAGCCAATCTATATAAAACGCTGCGTTTGTCCTAATGCCACGAATGATTTAAAATCATATTTTATTAGCTAGCACTCATAATCTCAAAGCCGATGAAACACAGGAGTTCTATCAGTTTAGTGCACAGCCTCAAACTCTACAAAAGTCAGACGCAGAGCTTTTAGCCCTCACGTACCGAAGAGAGTATCATTAAACTAGTACGAGAACTTCTCAGAGGTATATCTGATTTATTACTTCCAACCCAACACCAGCTGGATCAAAGAATACGTGATCCGACGAATAAATAACTTTGCGGTTTCGTGGCGTGAAAATAAAATCAGATAAAGAATAGCTTCAAGAAAGGTAAAGTACACACGAGGTTGTACAACACCCTGGTTTGTTATTTTGCTTTTTATGATCACAAATTTAAATTGTTTACATTATGTTTAAATTTTATATTGTTTATGTTATTAAGATGTATTCCAATGAAAATATGCTTAATAGATAGATTATAGATGTAAACATAACGTATTTAAAATGAAATTGTAACTGGCCTACAATGAATTCTTGCTTATTAAATGCCATATTAAATGTGATAAAATATTGTAAATAACAGGCTACTATGACCTAACATAACTTAAAGGATATTAGAAAAGATCTATATTTACAAATTTAACGATATAATGTCACTCAGTAACACAGTAATAGTGAAAGGAGTTATCGATACGTTCATTAATTCATTCCATTAATTCAAAATATTTAATAATTACCTCATGCCATAACATTTCATAAATGTTGTTATTTATTAAAGACGGAATTTAATTAAAATATTTATTGCACATAAATAATACTTTCTGCTGAGCCTAATTGGAAAGTGGTTACAACAACTTCATATTATCTTCGATGGGAATATTATTATTATTTCCAGTAGAATAAAAAAAACCATTATTCCATTATCACAAAAAAGGAATTAAATGTGAGACAAAAGTAACAAAATTATTTCGCTAATTATAAAAACACTAAAATGTTCAGTATGTAGAAAATTTGAATATCATAGTATTTTAACCACTGTAAAATATCTACTTAGTTTTTAAATGTGAATACTATATTATAATATTTAAAGTTGGCACTCGTATAATTATTACTTTAGATAATTTCTATAAATATTATTTAAGGAAATAACACTAAACCACTTTTAACGTGATAATCTGTGTTGTAAGTAACTTTATGATATGAAATTAAATAGATAAACGTTTGCATGTCAATTATTAGAATAGCAGCTTCACAAAAAAGTAAGAAATTTAGTATTGGAAATCGTTGATTTCCAGCAGTTATGAATAGAAATTAACCTTACTCGATGTGTAAGAGGTTCTCTTGAACAAATTATCAGTTTGGTGATTTTTTGTTCAGTAGTAAGTTTTTGTAATATGATAAGGAACAAATCATTACAGTAATATAGAAATATCTCTTTTCATGAATTTGTATTTGCTAATTATATAAAATAGTACACTTTAATATGTATGTATATAACTATTAAATATGGTTAACTAACAAATGATATGGGAACTCAAGAACATTCTACACCATAATTGAGTTTTCTCTTACATAGCTAGATTATATTTAGTTTTTTGCATTGCGGTTATTAAGCAATAAATAATTTAGATAATCTTTATTGACTTATAAATACATTCATCATATCCTTCCTTTACTTTCAAACAGTTCAACACATCTATATTTTGACAAAAAGGTCAGTAAATGTTTGATGAAATCGTTTTGTCAAAATCTCGCCTCTTTAAATTACTTTCTGTCACTATCAACTATTTACATTGGAGCAAATTAAAAACACACAAGCTAATATTTGATCGAGTTCTATTTATCCTGATTTGATCTTCCCCTCGCGCCCTCCTATTACCTTGCAAATATAAACCCTATTACGGTATGTGATTGATTTTATACCATTGGTATTTTTACAATTTCATTAGTGATGGTATTTATATTAACAATGAATTATATTTTATTAATTTAAATACATAAAATCAATTTGGGTTAGTTATGTTAGCTACACCGTTTATAACTCAAAAACTACTGAACCGATTGGAATGAAAATTTACAGGAATTTTCCTTATATACCTGATTAACATACATTTCAATTTTGGAAATCATTAAGGGATGCGCCCTACGACCCTTGAAGATTTGCATGTTATTCTTAGGGAGGAAAGTTGTATTTGGTTTATTATGTCAATGTGTCTTTTATTAACTCAATTCATTTAAAAAACAGCTATTGGATCATATCTAACATATTTGAAAGGCATAAAAATAGTTCATTTTTGAACTAACAAATCTACTTGAATGACAACTGAAATTTTTTCGATGCCGAAGTTAGCTCTTTATAAAAATATATGAGAAAGCATAGAGAACGAGCTCATCCTGGAGGCGAGAAAGCGAAGCAAACGAGCTCATCTTGAAAACGAACGAGCATTTTTGTTGAAAAACAAATTCAATTACGTAAGGACAGGACAACGTCTGATGGGCCAGCTAGTAGTACATATTTCCAATCACCATTATTATTAATACAGTCGTTAGTTGATATCCGAGAAATTTTAGTTTTGTACAGCATACTACATCTACTTTATGTAACAATTAATACCTACAATTTCGTAACCAAATATTTATATATAAAAAACAACAAACCTATGTTATTACAAAATAATAATATAAAAGTTAGAATGAAATAAACAACTATGGCCAGTTAATATACCCTTGATGTATCTCTGCCACACTGAGCATTACAGTCCTTTCTTTGCCCGAATGGCTTCATTTGGCGTAACAATTATTGGTGCTACAGTAATTGTGTTTTACATTTGGTCATGACTAAAATTCTTATAGCTGATAACGTACCTCATGTGGTACCGAAACGTTATCAACGAAAGCTGGTGTAAGTCAATACATGTATTATTCAGGTCAAGCTACAAGCTGACGACCATAGCAAAAAGAGGATGTTACGGGATGGACAATCACCCACTACGAAATATATAAAAACATTGAAAAGTGTACTAGTACTTCCTCTTCTGGATATTTCACTCTTACAGCTTACAACTATTAATAACAATAAAAAACATATAACTGATAATTTGGTTAAATTTGGGTAGTGCTTAAAATTTAACCAAATCATCAGTACAAAATTAAAACATTTGAAGCAGCCAAAATTACTGAAGGTTTTACCGGATTCAAAATCTTTTAATATTGGATAAACGAATAGCAGGTAAATAAGCTGGAAAAAGCAGTAATAACTCTGTATCCAATCTGCGAGCTGATGGGATTTTCTGTTTACGAACGACGGAGGTGCGTCTGACGGTCTGGGGTTACAGATTGAATCAGAAATCGAGTTCCGCAGTGTGCTCTTACGAAATATTCTGTTCAACTCGGTCTTAATTTCTTAGTCCTGCATGCCGTTTCATCTGTTATTTGTCATGGCATTAATATAGACAATAGCCAAACAGAATAAATATTTTAAACGAGCTCAAACAATGAACAAAAAAACAATCGTGGCGTAACTGTTTGGACAGTAAATATTTACATGGTTCCAATAATCGCGAGTTCACTGATTTTCTGGAATTCTTGTTCCTCACAACTTCCGGCGTTGAATTAAACTGTTGTATAATCCAATCATATTTATATAATATGTGACTTACCGTAGAATATTAGCAATCCAGTTAACAGATTTACTCTGACCGCGTTTCGGAGCAACTAGACTGCATTATCAGCAGATGAGGTTAAGTTATGTAGCTTGATCCGCGAGGGTCCTGTCATGAGGTAACAAATATTTGTTCTAAACGTCTTTTGGACACACACATACAATACACGAATAAAAAACACTCACTAAAATGGCCATTTCTATACACCTAACGCGAAATGAACGTACATAACCTTAGAGGTCACTATGAGGACTTGGTTGACAGCCGGCACCAAATGGGGGTTATATAATGCTAATATGTGATGGAAAATCACATATTTACTTTATTTAAGCAATTTCTTTGTTTGGTATCTCATTATCATATATGCTTGAATTGCTTTCACTGAAGCAAAAACTATATCCTTTATTCCATCGAAATAGCCTAATTAATGTTAGAGAGTTACAATATCCACACTGTAGAATAATCATATTCCTAACCTAACCTAACCTACTAACTAATTATGTTTTCACTATTTTTATTGGGGTACTTCAAATTTCTGAGAAACTCCCATGTACATTAGAATTTTTTCAAAACTGATGATTATTAGAGAACATCCAAGCCTTCATTAAGTCAAGGTTTTGGCATTTAGCCTACTAGCTTATGACACAAAATTTTCTAGATTAATAATTGTGTATTACTGTAATAAAAAGTTATTACAAATGTATATAGAGTACTTTGTTGATGTTAAATAACTTGTAAATTATAGGGAAACCATCTAATAGTTTAATAACTTTGTTTTAAACGAACGTTTAATATAAGTCAGGAGACCAAAGAGTGCAGAGAGCAGCGGCGGTTTATTAATCTACGTTGGAAGCTGTCACGTGTCACTTCTGCACCATTAACATCGCGGCTTTTACTGTGATATTGTCCTGTCCTTACGTATTACTTTATACTGTGTAACTAGTTAGGAGACCAAAGAGTGCAGAGAGCAGCGGCGGTTTATTAATCTACGTTGGAAGCTGTCACTTCTGCACCATTAACATCGCGGCTTTTACTGTGATATTGTCCTGTCCTTACGTATTACTTTATACTGTGTAACTAGTTAGGAGACCAAAGAGTGCAGAGAGTAGCGGCGGTTTATTAATCTACGTTGGAAGCTGTCACGTGTCACTTCTGCACCATTAACATCGCGGCTTTTACTGTGATATTGTTCTGTCCTTACGTATTACTTTATACTGTGTAACTAGTTAGGAGACCAAAGAGTGCAGAGAGCAGCGGCGGTTTATTAATCTACGTTGGGAGCTGTCACGTGTCACTTCTGCACCATTAATATTGCGGCTTTTACTGTGATATTGTGCTTATATATTACTTTATACTGTGCACTAGTTAGGGGACCTAAGAGTGCAGAGAGTAGCGGTGGTTTATTAATCTACGTTGGGAGCTGTCACTTGTCTCTACTGCTTCATTAATATCAAGGCTTTTACTGTGATATTGTCCTTACGTTTGCTTTATACTGTGTACTAGTTAGGAGACCAAAGAGTACAGAGAGTAGTAATGGTTTATTAATCTACGTTGCGAGCTGTAATTTGTCACTCTCTGATGATCAAAAAATCGTATTTGATTACGTTCGACCTCTCCTGCAGAGCCGCGGTGATTGTAGATCATCGAGGATCATTTTTCTAGATGTTCTGGGAGGCTATGGGAAGACCTCACTGATTCGTGTCATCCTCGCGTGCACGATAAGTTGTCGTGAGGTGGCTCTTGCCGTGGCGAGCTCTGGGATTGCTGCTGGAAACATGCCGGGCGGTACCACAGCGCACAGCATGTTTCGGCTACCACTTGATCTCGGAGATGGTACTGGCTTCTGGAATATCACGAACGGATCCCAGCGAGCAGAGCTCATAAGAGCTGCAAAGCTCATTGTTTTTTATAAGGCCCCAATGGCACACCGATTCATTTTTGAGATTCTTGACAGATCATTGCGAAATCTCATGAATTCCTGACGGGATGGTCTAAGTCTGATTCCACTGCACGGGGTTAGACATGTGACGTCTTTGACTGATTTGATCCATTTCGTCTTTCCTGCAAGTGACCTGCTAGATCCTGATCTGTGTTCGTGGCGGGTCATTCTCTCGACTTTAATCGTTAACGTGAAAGAAATCAACGATCACATCCTTCCTTCGACGGACACCTTTACGAGCTGAGAAGCGCCAACACTGTGGATCAGGAGAACGATGACGGGCTGGATGTCGATGTTCAGCTACTGAACCAAGCTACTGGCAAAGGTGTTCCAGACCATGTCCTGCGACTGAAGATCGGTTCTGTGTGCCTCGTAATGAGGAATCTCAACATCGCTGAAGGACTCGTAAACGGCACTAGAGTCATTGTGACTGCAATCAGCAACCGCTTGATTACAGTCAGACTTCCCGGACAAACGCAACCGATGTGTATTCCTAGAATCATATTCACGTTCGCGTTTGTCGAATGGTTCGCCGCTTCGGGTCCGCCGACCACAGTTTCCGCTGATGTTGGCCTATTGTATGGGGGCGGCACGTCTACCCGGCACCAAATCTGACCACCACTATAAGGTTAATCAGGCGTTACTAATTTCACAACTTAACCCGTACCGAGGCAGTTTAAAGGTAGGCAAGCTGGGCTCCCCCTCCACAACACCAAACATACACCCCTCATTCTCTTCTTTCCCTCCCTCGAACCCTAGGCATCTTATCCCCTGGTGCCGGGTAGACGCGCCATCTCCCCCTCCACAACACCAAACATACAACCCTCTTTCTTCTTTTGCTCCCTCGAACCCTAGGCATCTCATCGCCCTAACTCCTTTGGCTATGCTTTGCGATAATAATGAGCGGTGGATCCAGGAGTTATCTTCCCGCTTTCACCAGTATTGCTTTACGAATCTCACTTCTTCCAATTGTTTAATGGAAATAAATGGCAGAAATGTATTTCCTATAATCTAGATATAATAGTTATTTTAAGAATCAAGAATATGGGCTAATCGATAATAGCTTTTTGCCAAAGTCTCACATTTAAATGTAATTTACTCCTAGTCCGGGTCTAACAGGAGTTTCACCTAGAAACATTTTGTAGAAATATTGTTTTTACGATTTCTTATGTATTTTTACATACTGTAAAACCTATACTGATCATGACTCCTTAAAGATTTGTTATTAAACGTAAGTAATAACAGTTAAAAAGTAATTGAATTTTTAACATTTATTGATGTATTAAAACAGTAAAAGGTATTAAGGCTTTAGTAGATAGATATTTAAAAACATCACATAAATTAAAATACGTTATGAATGACAACACATTAACGGCACGAATGAAATATAACGTCAGTTATATTTGAAAATTATATTTATTTATTGTATGATACTGGGTTGAAAAGTCTGTCACCGCCTAGGATGGTAACGGACAAGAAATACATCATGTCTATTCAGAACATCGAGGAATCAAAAAATAGATATCTTAGCAAACCTATTTCTAAAATAAATGTTTAAGTATTTATTCTCGTAGTAAAAAACGGCCACAACTTTTATTATTGTCTATTCTATCGTCTAGTTAAGCTCGTCCCCTAATTTCTTAAAATCTGCAGCGAGAGAAGTTACCTTCATTTTACAAAGCTCCTGCCATTTTCGCATATGTTCGTTTAATAAAGCTCGGCCCCAACTATTTAACAAAGCGTTACCTTCATTTTACAAAGCTCGCCCCCATTCATTTTTAAAGCCATCTCACCTTCGTTTAGTAAAGCTCGGTGCCCAATTATTTTAAGGGAGGTATCGGGAGGACATGGACAGCGCGAACCTACGGCACCTTACGGAAAGGGCAGGTGATTAAGAGAAGAGAAAAGAGAAAGGAGGGGTTGGGAGGGAGTAGTGTAGGTGGAATGGGTAAGAGGGGTGGCTGGTGCCGGGTTATCATACTGTCATGGCGGACGGTGAAAAGGCCAGTGCCGGGTCGACGTGTTTTTTTTAACATATAAAGGTTGGTGCCGGGTTGAAGAACTCCCATTGTATGACCGGGCACAAGAGCCAAGGTCAGGCAATAGAATCAGTTGGTGTTGATCTTCGCACGGACTGTTTCACGCATGGGCAGCTGTACGTCTTGCTAAGTAGAGTCAGGCATCCAGACCAAATCCCGCACCCCGCATCCCGCATCCCGTTGTTCTTGTCGGTCCCGAGAGGGTCTACGAAGGTGTCGCATATGCAAAGTACATTGTGTACGACGAACTCCTTCGTTAAAACTGATTTGGACATAAGCAGTAGGCTAGGGGATCTGCTTCAACAAAAATCCCCGTCGGGATTTGACAATTATGGCAGTATGATAGGGGGTCTGTTCATCAAAAGACCCCGGTGTTGTATATAGTTTTATTTTTTCCTATTTCCTTAGTTTTAAGATTTGGTTGACGGCAGAGGCGAGGAGAACTGCCATAAACAACTCTCCGGTGTGTTTATTTTTATCATCTGTTCTTTATAATAGTTGTAAGATTTGTGTTTACGGCAGAGTCAAGGGGGTCTAGTAGGGTCAATTGTATTTCCTTAGTTACTTTTGTTTTATGTTTGTAAATAAATGGTTCATATGTTTCCTGGCCTCCCCGTTGGCGGAACTGGATATGCCATGCTGCAACATTATGCACTGGCTAACTCACAGGGAAACAACATTAATTAAAATTTTTAAACGCATTTTTAACTGAAAAATATATATCTTCATTATAAATCATATACAACACTTTTTACTGTCTAAATCATTACTTCTATTCTAAAGGAATGGTTAATAAATTTCAGTTTCACTATAAAACCTCTACAAAATGTTTTTACTTAGAGGCTTTATATTTTCACAAAAAAGTCTACACATTTATCTTCACGAATCAGTAGATAAACAAACTTATTTACAATTTAATACCTCAAATGTTTTATAATTAACAATCTGCTTTACTGACTCCTTCATGTAATGCATTTGTAATAGCTCTAGCGGCCATATATATAATATCAGAAATCTGATTATCCTATCAAAAATCTGATACTACCATGTGGAAAGATTTTTATTAGACGATCTACAACATTGGTCCTGTGAGTTATTATCGTATCTCACCCCCTTCACCCTTAGATTGAGCTAGATTCTTTGTTTTTAGTTATTTTTTGAGATTCTTTCTGTGGATTTTTAATATGACACTACTTCTACTAGAGCTAGGAACGTGATATTTACCACTCATGTGCCCTGTATCGTCAAATCTTCTGAAATAATCCCACAACTTGGTACTATTGAAATTGTTAACCCCTTCAATTTAAATATCTGCAGATCTGTCTGTTGTCTTAGTACGAGTACTAGTAACATGTTGTAGTAGGATGAGTAGTAGTAGTAACCTATAAGGATAATGTGGACACCACTTTATCCTGCCTGAGACCAAACAACAACCTGGGGGCGAAGCCCCACACAGGGTTCTGGGGGTGGAGCCCCTAGCGAGCGAAGCGAGATACTTTATACTGTGTACTGGTTATGAGACCAAAGAGTAGGGGCAGTTTATTAATCTATGTTGGAAGCTGTCACTTGTCACTTCTGCACCATTAATATCACGGCTTTTACTGTGATATTGTCCTTACGTATTACCAGTGGCGTAACTGCCGGGCCCGCAGGGCCAGCTATGCGGGGGGCCCACGGGCCTAGGAGGCCCGCGAGCCGAGGGGACCGGCCCCTTGATCTGAGGAGCCCGCCGTAAAAGCTCTGGCGGGCCCGCATTTTTGGATGAAATTGTTATATTTAATTTTGATAAACGTTAATAAATTTAGCCATTTTGAATTTGTTGTTCAGCTGTTCGCTGTATAAGTCGCCTAAAAACGCATGAAACAGCAATGTTCATTGTGCTGACCACAATTTAAACATTGTTTTAAATTATACTATTTCGATATTTAAGGAAACAAAACTTTTTGGTATAGTTGATTAGTTGTGTATTTTTGTATTAAAAGTATTAAAAGGTGGGACGTTTTAAGTTCAACTACTTACACTTTGAAAAAAAAAAACTTTGCCCCACACGCTGGTCATCTCGGATAGATTCTTTGAAAGCTTTAAGGCATAACTAATCACTTTGACACAATGAGGGCATTGACAAAAATGTTCTTCAATTCCTCTAATTAAAGAGAGAAAACTGAAGACACTTCATAAAAATAAACATGGAAAGCTTTGAATTTGTGTTTAAAGTGGTTTATCATACCTACTTTAATTCTTGAGCCTACGAACTTGGTATCGAAAGTTCTTAAAAGAGACGGCACAGACTTGCATTAAGCAATCAAACTATTGGTGAAATAAAAAATGAGCCGATGGACATAATAACAAAAATTATGGCACATCAATTGTAATATCACAGCCATTATTGCTCACCAGTGGGGAGTTGAGCCGTAGTTAAAAAGCAAAAGACGCCGAAAAGTAAAAAAAAAAACAAGCTGATGAACTGGCTGAAGATGAAAGTTTCACTGATCCTAACCTATGCTGGGGCTTCAAGGCAGTTAGAAATTTTGGTTATTAGGCCTGTAATCAATCAAATTACTTCGATATTTCAAGGAAAATGAATAAGCAATATAATGTTGTTAGTTGTAAACGTTAGGAATTCGAATGTTTGTCATAATAATACCTTTCATTGTTTGGGCATTTCGTTTTATAAGTGAATAATCATTTCAAAACATCAATATTGTTGTAAATAAACTTTAAGAATTAACTTATTTTCGGGCTAATAATAATATATTTAATTCTGTGTGCAAATTTAAACAACTTTAAAACTGCAATAAGTTTTATTATTTTAATTTCCCTCAATTCTGATTAAGCCCACATTAAAATTGAAGGTGAGCTATTTTAACAATCTTACATTAAATTTACTAAACCCAACGTCTTAATTAATATTTTACTATTTTGCATAGCAATTTATAAACAGTTGTCAGTAGTGTCAGTTATGTTTCCGAGCAGTGTAGTGACAATTCTGTTATGTAAATAATTTTTCAAGAGTGAATCAGCGTAAGTATATGATAGTGATAAATAATAATAAATCGGGGGCTCATGATGGTATACGTTTCAAAACCACAAGGTACAACCGTAAACGCTATGTAGCGGCGATTTCACTTCAAACCGAATCTGGATCCACTCCAAATTATTGTTACACATTTGGGCAGGAACAGAGCGAGTTACTGACCTAGGTCCTCGACGTTATGAAGCTTTACGTTTTGACACTAGTCGATTTAATCTTAGGTATTTTATACTAAATTGAGGTGATGGAACTTTATTAAAAACATTATATCCTAAATAAAAACCTTGGCGTTATAAATCACTAAAAATAACAATGCTTGAATTGATTTTGTGTATCTGGAGATTAGGAAACGTCCTTAGTTAATGCAACCTAAAATCTAGTACGCCTAATAAAAAGGGAAAGGGATTGACTGAAAAATGTACGATTATGTTATATGGGGGCCCTGAAAATAAGTTTGCGGGGGGCCCAAAAATATCAGTTACGCCACTGCCTATTACTTTAGACTGTGCACTAGTTAGGAGACCAAAGAGACGAGAGAGCAGCGGCGGTTTATTAATCTACGATGGGAGCTGTCACTTGTCACTTCTGCACCATTAATATCACGGCTTTTACTGTGATATTGTCCTTACGTATTACTTCAGACTGTGTACTAGT
The DNA here is from genome assembly GCA_963675035.1 of Allygus modestus. Taxonomy (NCBI): domain Eukaryota; kingdom Metazoa; phylum Arthropoda; class Insecta; order Hemiptera; family Cicadellidae; genus Allygus; species Allygus modestus. The sequence goes on along the minus strand of OY776111.1, from coordinate 74,543,540 downwards.
TAGGAGACCAAAGAGACGAGAGAGCAGCGGCGGTTTATTAATCTACGATGGGAGCTGTCACTTGTCACTTCTGCACCATTAATATCACGGCTTTTACTGTGATATTGTCCTTACGTATTACTTCAGACTGTGTACTAGTTAGGAGACCAAAGAGACGAGAGAGCAGCGGCGGTTTATTAATCTACGATGGGAGCTGTCACTTGTCACTTCTGCACCATTAATATCACGGCTTTTACTGTGATATTGTCCTTACGTATTACTTCAGACTGTGTACTAGTTAGGAGACCAAAGAGACGAGAGAGCAGCGGCGGTTTATTAATCTTACGTTGGCATTTGTCACGTGTTACTTGTGCACCATTAATATCGCGACATTTACTGTGATATTGTCGTTAGGTATTACTTTATACTGTGTACTAGTTAGGAGACCAAAGAGTGCAGAGAGTAGTGGCGGTTTATTAATCTACGATGGGAGCTGTCACTTGTCACTTCTGCACCACTAATATCACGGCTTTTACTGTGATATTGTCCTTACGTATTACTTCAGACTGTGTACTAGTTAGGAGACCAAAGAGACGAGAGAGCAGCGGCGGTTTATTAATCTTACGTTGGCATTTGTCACGTGTTACTTGTGCACCATTAATATCGCGACATTTACTGTGATATTGTCGTTAGGTATTACTTTATACTGTGTACTAGTTAGGAGACCAAAGAGTGCAGAGAGTAGTGGCGGTTTATTAATCTACGTTGGGAACTGTCATTTGTCACTTCTGCACCATTAATAATCTGTCTGATTAAGTCTGCATTTAAATTGAAGGTGAGCTATTTTAACAATATTTACACACAAATAATATTTTACTATTTTGCATAGCTATTTAAAAACAGTTGTCAGTAGTGTCAGTTAAGTTTTCGAGCAGTGTGGTGACAATTCTATTATGTAAATTATTTTTCAAAAGTGAATCAGCGAAATTATATAATAGTGATAAATAATAATAAATTGGGGGCTCATGATGGGATACGTTTTAAAACCACAAGGTATAACCGTAAAAGCAGCGGCGGTTTATTATTCTTCGTTGGGAGCTGTCATTTGTCACTTCTGCATCATTAATATCGCGGCTTTTACTATGATATTGTCCTGTCCTTACGTATTACTTTATACTGTGTACTGGTTAGGAGACCAAAGACTGCAGAGAGCAGCGGCAGTTTATAATTCTACGTTGGGAGCTGTAACGTGTCACTTCTGCACCATTAATATTGCGGCTTTTACTGTGATATTGTCCTTACGTATTACTTTGTACTGTTGACTAGTTAGGTGACCAAAGAGTGCAGAGAGCAGTGGCAGTTTATAATTCTACGTTGGGAGCTGTAACGTGCCACTTTTGCACTATTAATATCGTGACATTTACTATAATATTGTCCTTACGTATTACTTTAAACTGTGTACTAGTTAGGTGACCAAAGAGTGCAGAGAGCAGCGGCGGTTTATTATTCTACGTTGGGAGCTGTAACGTGTCACTTCTGCACCATTAATATTGCGGCTTTTACTATGATATTGTCCTTACGTATTACTTTATGCTGTGTACTAGTTAGGTGACCAAAGAGTGCAGATAGCAGCGGCGGTTTATTATTCTACGTTGAGAGCGGTCACGTGCCACTTTTGCACTATTAATATCGCGTCATTTACTATGATGTTGTCCTTACGTATTACTTTATGCTGTGTACTAGTTAGGTGACCAAAGAGAGCAGAGAGTAGTGGCGGTTTATTAATCTACGTTGGGAGTTGTCACTTGGCACTCCTGGACCATTTATTTCACGGCTTTTTCTGTGACATTGGCCTGATGTACTACTCTATACTGTGCACTAGTTAGGATTTTTCACAACTTTTAGATTTATTAAATACAGCATAACGTACTTAGCGTATGTGGTACATAATTTTTGTAGCAACGTTATTTATGTTGTGGACGTAAAAGGTCTTTTAGCGAATTTCCCCTATAGGGAAGAAGCTATTACCGTAGCCGGCATGGTAAGACCTAGACCCGTGACCATGATAACTTTTCGTTTTGAGGTCCCCAGACACCAAAAACACCATTCGTTTGAAACTGTATATATATATATATATATATATATATATATGTGTGTCCGTGAGCACGATAACTCTCGTAAAAATGATCCGATTTTGATGAAATTTGGTATAAACGTGTAAAGCAACATTTATGACTTTAAGTTCGAAAACCAGCCAGATCGCTTCATCCGAAGGGGTATTTTGGGGGGGTTTTGTACCCCAAAAATGGGTTTTTTGAATTTGTTACATGTAATTTTTTTTAAATCAAATTTTGGTTTTTATCATTGGATTCAGCTTAAAAAACACACAATTTGGTATTTTCATCATTTCTCTACGTCAATTGGTTACTGAGATATTGAAAGTGCTAAACACAGTACGTTGTCTAATGTTATTCTTATGGAGGAAAAGGAAAATGTTATATCTCGCTTATTTATGAACATATACTGACGAAACTTGGTATACAGCTTCATCTCGTTGTGGTCTATTGATATTTGCTCAAAAAAATTATTTTTTGCCAAAGGCACCCGTAGCAGCAAACCTACGTACTCAGCCCCATGTTATTCTTATGGATAATAATTAAATGCTTTGTCTCCCTTAATTATGAACATAAATTAATAAAATCTGGTATATGACTTCACCTAGTTGAGTTATATTGATATTAGCATAAAAACCCATTTTTTGTGTTCCTTGTTGCAGCAAACCTGCGTACTCAGCCCCAATGTTATTCTTATGGAGAATAATTAAAATTGTATATATCGATTATTTGTGAATATATTTTTATGAAACTTGGTAAGTGGCTTTATGTAGTATTATGACATTTATATATCTATTGGAAATTCGCTGAGTACGCAGGTTTGCTGCTACGGGGGTATTTTTATTTATCAAATGTGTAGTAATTTTACTTTGCGGATGTTTTATTATCATTAGGTTTTGTTTTTAACTTTTTATTCCCAGGTTTCCGTGTATTTAAGAAGCATAAAATGTTTTGGCAAATTCATAAAGTAATCATTTACCTTCAAAACTCTTTCAGTGCTAAACATTTGCAAAAGATACAGTTTTGTGCATCGATCATATTACTACCACATGTACCGAATCTCTTAACAGGAATAAAAATAAACAATTCTGAGGCAAAATATATTCTTTAGTTATTTCCTTCCTCAAAGAAAATGTGTATAAATGACAGCAGCACAGATGTAACTGTTTAGTATTGGCTAACATTTGAGCAATGCTTCAGCTTTATTATACATTTATTACTGATTAAGCGCAAATTTGGCATTATTTTTCTTTTTCTGCTAATTTATTATAAATAGATAAACTACCGTACAAAATCATTAAAACCGAATAGCTTGCACCAAGTATGAACTTTAAGATTACATATCGTATAAAATGGGGAGAGGAGTTACCTTCAAAATCAAACCTTCGAATAAAAATTAAAAGCCAGTATGGCCTCTAGGTTTGTTTGCATATCCAGGAATTAAAAAAAGATTCGTAAAAACTAAGTGCTTTCTTTTTTAAACCACATAGATAATATTAGATAATTAGGTGTTAGATATATGGTTAGGTCTATCAGAAATGAATGCAAACCCACCTCTCTGTTGTACGGGGAGTAGCAGGCGTTACGTAGCCTATGTAACATAGTTATGTTAGCAGTGTTAGCTGCCGAGTCCCAAGGTGGGCTGCTTCTGACTGGAGGGGCCTTGTGTTGGATGTATATCCCTTTGCACTTTAAGGGGAATTCTGCTTTGAATATCAGGTTCTCGTGCATATGGTAATCACCACTGCATTTACTTCTTCCTCGATGATTTGTAAACGGGTTTCTTAAAGCGGATGGGGTGTAAAACCTGTTATGAAATGGATATTATGAATTAAGATAGTTCAACTTAATACAAAAAAGGTCGGCGTAACTTTCTTTAAGATTGATATATTAAATCATTTCGTTCTTAAACCCTTTTTGTCCTGTAAGACCATAGCAAATACGAATTATTTTAATTTTTTTATTGATTTTACATGTATTTAAATGTCGCATAGCTTGAAACAGGTCACCACCACAAAGGTTATAAATTATAATAGGGTTATAATAGAAGTGAGTTGGGTTAATAGAATAGATTGAGTTACATGAGGGTTTACTAATATAGTTATCCTTAACAATTTTATAATTTAGGTTTAGGAAGAGTAACAGTTTTAACTTCATAACAGTTCGTAACATACACTATTATGATTTAGTTTTAGGTATGTAAATTTGGGAGCGCGATTTTCTATAATATGATTCTTAGCCATGATTTTAAAGCAAGTAAGATTGATCTTAGAAAATTTAAGTTTTATTTTGAAAACCGAAGTAAAATTCAAGGAATGGAACTTCCATTTTATTTATCTCTCCATTAATGGGTTCTAGCTTGAACAAAGAATAGTAAACACCTAAATTAATTCTCAGATTCTTGTCCGTTGAACTAAGGTAAAGAATCCTAGGGCTTTTATGTTAGCCTTTTAGTTTTTAAATTAACCATAATGGTATCAAGCATGATTTCCATATGACATTTCATAAAATCCGCCGTGTTGTGTATGTCTTCCTTTACTGAAAAATAATAAAAAACACTTGAATGCATTCTCTGGACTTTTTTTCTATGGGTAAGACGTGTTTCCACTCTTTTAAGTTAACCTCGTAAAAACAAGAGGTTGAAAGGGAACTCGGAACTCTTTCCTTAACACAATAATAATTATAATCCACTAGTAATAATAATTGAACGCAAAAATCAATTTTCGCTAATTAAAAATGTGGGTATTATAAGCATATGTACTATGAGAAAATATTATCTATTTTTATTTTAAATATATTCTATACCGGGATAGTATACTTTACGCCAACCAGATTGCCAGGTGATCTGCATGATGAGAGAGTCGCTGCTGACAGGACGATGAATCCCAGTCTATTTCCGGCAGTTCAAAAACATATCTGTTATGTGTTGCATAATAATAAACGTATTCATTGTAATCTAATCATGTTTTAAGCATTATACCAATAAATAAATGATTAACTTTGTTCAAACTGTTCTATTTGAAAGAAGGTTTTAGAGGGATTTAAATTAAAGGGTTAGATATTAAAAGCTTATTCAATATCGTTATTGTTATGAACATTTAATTCCCAATGGATGTTGTGATGAAACATATTAAATAAAACGTGTTGGCGTATTATTTTAATATCGATAGAGGTTTCAATTTTAACTGGTTTCATTAGGTGAAACTTTTATTTAAAATAGTAAACTTTAAAAAATAATTATAGTGAGTACTTGTAAATCAAACTATTAGGTTATCTTATAATTCATACCAAGTTTTCATAATATCCCAAATAAAAGAAATCTTGTATACAAAATATTGAGTTTATTAAACAGAGATTCTACATTAGCGGTATGTAAATAGAGTAAATTTAGTGAATAAAAAGTTGATATTTACAACAGATAATTTTCTTCATGATTTGTCCACCTTTAGTGGTAGATAGAAACGTGTGCAACTTCCTCAGATCAATGTCAGTGACGAATGTGACCGCTGTGGAATTGATGGAATCTCTTATTAGTTTAAGAGCACCGCATTTAAGGAGAACAAATTATATTGCTCTTGAAATTATGCCACAAACTTAATGTTTTTCTTAGTTTATGCTTATATTTATTTATTTCACAGTATGCCGACACAGTTTTGTTAAAAATAATGGTTTTGAAATAAAGTTACTGTGGAAAATATGCTCCTTAAATTTTACAAGTTTTTTTTTTAAATGATGTTAATATTTTTTTATTCACGTAGATCTACAAGCCCAAAGACTCACTGAATGATTTAGATGTCACTTTACGACAGCTCGATTTAAGCCAATGTTCAGTTTATTATTATTATAATTACCTTCAATTTTATGAACAATCCGGTCAAAACATCTAAAACAGCATACATAGTTCTTTTTGCGTTACCTATTTTACTTAAGTATTCTATAAGCCATTTTCAATTAAAAAGGAATCCCTTATGTCAGGTATTTTGTGTATAAAATTAAACTGTAATAAAGCTGGTTACATGTAAGCTGGCACTTAAAGCACGATTTAAGTTATGACAAATTTGACATTGGAAAATTAATTTGTAAGAAAGATTTATAGTATTTGTTTAGGCATTTGTTTGTCAGTGTAAAATTTTATGAAAATGTGTTCATCCCACATTTTGTATTTTGGTTCTTCGCTTAAAAGTAAGAAGAGCGCTAAGTGCCAGCTCAGCTTTAACCAGCTATAACTGTCATTCGGTTGTTCTTAAAAATCACAAAATTCTATAGCGGTTTTGTATTATTACAAATATCTTCTAAAAAAACACACTTAAAAAGGAAAGCAAACTATCTAAAATTTTCGTATTACTCAACAGTTAGTTAAAGGTAATTATTAGTTCACACAGCTCCGTGGCTTTATGTGTTATGCACTCCATGTGAAATACTTGTAAATAATCTTACAAAATTATCTTTTGCCCTTTGTGTACGAAAAAGAAAAGTAATTGAATATGTTTCACGAAAATAACAAATACATATTTTTAGCGAATATCCCCTATAGGGAGAATCTATTACCGTAGTCAGTATGGTGAGATCTAGGCCTGGGACCATGATAAATTTTCGTTTTGAGGTCCCCAGACCCCAAAAACACCATTCGTTCAAAACTGTGTGTGGGTCCGTGGGTGCGATAATAATCGTAAAATAAGTCCGATTTTGATTAAATTTGGCACAAACGTGTAAAACAACATTTATGACTTTAAGTTCGAAAACCAGACAGATCGACCCATCTGAAGGGGTATTTTTTTTGGGGGTGGGAGTTACCCCAATAATGGGTTTTTTGAAGTTTTTACATGTAATATTTAAAAAAGTCAAGTTTTAGTTTTCGCCATTGGATTTGGCTTAAAAACACTCAATTTAGCGTTTTGATGATTTCTATACGTAAATTGATTGGTTACAGAGTATTGAAAGTGCTAAACACAGTACGTTGTACAATGTTATTCTTATGGAGAATAAGACAAATTATATATCTCGCTTATTTAAGAAAGTGTACTAATGAAACTTGGTATACGGCTTCATCTCGTAGAGGTCTATTGTTATTTGCACAACAAAAAAAGATTTTACCGATGATTCCCGGAGTAGCAAACCTGCGTACTCAGCCCCCATGTTATTCTTATGGAGAATAAGTAAAATCTTGTCTCCCTTAATTCTGAACTATATGTGGCTTAATAAATTAATAAAACTGGTATGTAACTTCACCTAATTGAATTATATTGATATTCGCATACAAACCAATTGTTTGTGTTCCTTGTTTCAGCAAATCTACGTACTCATCCCAAATGTTATTCTTATGGAGAATAATTAAAATTGTATGTTTTGCTTATTTGTGGATATATTTTTATGAAACTTAGTAAGCAGCATTATGTGGTATTAAGTTTATATATGCACTGGAAATTAGCTGAGCACGCAGGTTGTCCATGACGGTTTGATTAAGTTTGATTGTTTTAACCCGAAGCTCATATCAATAATATGTTTCAAAACTACATTGTTTTCTGCAATATTTTAGTTATTTGATTAAGTTTTGTAAAATTTCATCACATTTTTAGTTGAACGTAAGAAATACTCGACAAAACTCTATCTTGCAGAGATCGCAAAAGAGTAGATATCTAGAGATTTTGCGGATCTAACTTCGTGGCGTTCTTCAAGCACGTAGCTGCGGAAACTTGGTACTGATATTTGATTTATTACTTCTGCCCGCACTTCGTTGGATCAGGCTACTCTTGGAAGTCTTTAAGTCGAAATGAACCTTGCTCAATATACTTAAAACAAGTAACGTGTTGTTCACGTTATTATACGTAGCTGTCTAAAAAACATAACAACATAAGAAACATACATGATTACAGGTAACATACGGCAAGAAACTGTTATAATAATTCGGTAACAAGCAACGTAACTAAAATTTGAATTTAAACTTTATAAAGACTAAAAAAGAATAGTATACCGTAAATTTATTTCCTTTGGTATTTTTGTATATTTTTATTTTAATATTTTATTCATGTATAGTAATATTTTGGTTTTTCTCTCTTATGCTCGTTGTGAGAAATTCTAATAACTAAATTAGGTTGAATATTTTAACGACCAATTTACAAACCACAAACTTTTGTTAATATTGGTTTTAAAACAGATGACACAAATGCTACATTCTTTACATTTAAAAAAAGGACTAGTGTAAACAAAATTTGTTTAAAATCTATTTTTTTTGTTTTTTTTTTAACCAAATATCACCGATATTAGTTGCAGGCTTTCGAAGTCTTTTAACGTCAATACGTATTTATCTAATGGAATTTAAGTAATTTGTAGTACATAAATAAACTATCACAATATTATAATGTCTGTTACTGGTTGTTGGATTTTAGTTCTAGGAAGCATTCAACATCCTCATGTAAACTTTTACATCTGGTGAATGAAATGTTATTGGTAATCCTATTATGACAACTTTTAAATGCTGTATTGTTCTTTGATACAATCAAAACTCTGATTAATTTTCATACGCTTGGAAGATTTATTAATCTTTCTCAGATCGCGATCAAATATTAGTTAAAATAATAATACTCTGAACTATAAACTCATAGTACAAACTTGAGAGGTAAAATACTAATTAATATTATAATAACAACAATTAAACTGGGTACTTCAATTAAAAAGTTTGGTTTTGTAAAAGTTCTAATAGGAAATTGTATCGTGGCGGGGAAAAATATCGAGATGCACCAGCATTTAATTAAATACAGTTTAATTTTCTATCATCATTATACAATATTTCTGCAAGTGTAATCACATTCCATAGAGTTAAAAAACGTATCCGGTTGCTAATTTCTCAATTGGAAACTTTTGCTTTTGATAAAACTTATATAATTTCAGTTCTTAGTAACTGATGAATAATTTTGAAAATATGTAAACGCAAAATGTTGTGCACACTTATAAATCGAAAATTTATATTTTGAAACAGCCGCCGCAATTGCCTGTTGCTATTCGGTAATCCTAAATGTGACAGAAATATACATTTTCAAGGAAACGGCCAACACTATAAGGAAACTGTATGTGCAGTAGCGTGTACTGGTAGGAATCATTATGTGGTTAGGTGCATGATAAAAATCAGTAAATCAATTACGTAAGCGATGCCACTAGCTGGTTGAAATGTAACAAAACTCGCATCTGTCAAAAAATATATATACCTATACCTATTTTAGGTTAAAGTGTTGTACAAGAACGTAACAAAAGTATTCAAGATGACGTCACTAGTACCCAGCCATTGCGTAAGAGCTTTACAAGATAACAACTGTATGGTAATTATAGTAACCGTGGTGAAGCTAGAATGGAAAAACCGGTAAGCTAACTTCGGTCATTAAATATCAAATATTCCAATTATGTTTAGTGTTAATAATAAGAAATACACGAAGCAAATAATTATTATTGTTTATAGTCAAAGTACTGAACGCTGCCGGGCCCCGTTTGTTATAGACTTAGCCTTTCAATTTTACATTTATTACTTCAAGTTAGAGGTTATAGTTTTAATTAAAAGTAATTAGTACTAACTACTATAGCTATAAAGTAACTAGTTACAATTTTAATTATTGACCAGTGAATCCAGTTGATCGAATTTGCGAGATCTTTTATTATTAACCAGCATATATTTATATTGGTTTATAGTGTGTTGCAATTCCAGAAATTTGCTTAAAACAGCTGTTATTGTCGCTGTGCTGTGTTTTGTTACCATGCACAGCTCCTTAATTACATCGATTGTTATTCTTTCATAAGTCTAACACTGGAACTTTTAAAGACCAGGGGGCAAAAACTCGAAATGGATGCTTTCCAAAAACCCAAAAACCACATCTAGACGTTAAGGATTTTAAATAGCACATTAATCATAATGTTAGATATTTAAGTTTCACCGGTAGCTTCTGTTTAAAAATAGGCTTATTCTTTTAATAAATAAATAAAAACTTTATATGTTTCTCTTGTACGTTATAGTTTAGCCACTTTTTTAAGACCACGGATTCCATGATTGCATAGTTCAAAAAGGGAAAAATATTTGCAAATTCAAAAATCGTTTGTTAATTGAAGAATGCTCGATGAACATTTGTTAGATCATGAAGGCTATTTGCAATGGAATAAAACAATATGCAGGTTAAGACATACGGACGATTCGACCTATGGTCGACTGTCGGTCTACAGCCAAGAGCACGTTGGGTTTATGTGTCTTCACGTTTTCACGTTGTTTCAACAAATATACAATACAAATTATTTATAAAAATACATGAAATTGGTTCTCACTCCACTTGTACTATGGTTTAAACTGTTTATATATATATATATCAAGGAAATTGTCTATAAAGATGTGTTGAAAGTTAAGTACAGTACAGTTGTTAAATGCGACCACTAATCAGCCTGTACTAAGTAATTGATGGTTTATTGACGCGTTGTTCTGGTGACCTTTATCCAAGGCAGCATGATCAGCACTTTTACCAACATCAAGGGGTAAAAACACCAGGTATTTATGAATAACGTCACAAGCAAAATAAAGCAGGAAACTATAATGAGATTTGTTTAATACCAATCATTTTAATAATCATAATATTTTCTCTGAAGTATAAAAAGAAAAACACTTGTGTTCTGTCATGCGGAAGAGTTTCATTAGAGAAAGAGCGTTTCAAGGGAATTCACAGATTGTATTGTGGCGAGACTGTCGCGTTGTACCTGGGTTTTGTTTCTCCTACGGACTGTAATTTTAGATATGACCTTTAACAGTGTCTGTATTGGCTCTGTCTATGGATCATATCGGTAAAAATGTTCCGACAAAGTGTAAAACGTAAACTGTAGCTTTGTTAGATAAGCAAAATAAGAAATATTGTAGGTAAGTTTATAATAATAATTAATAATGAACAATACCTTGTTACAGCAAACCTGCATATCCAGTGAATTCCAAATGGTAATTGACTACGCCATGAAGCCACTTAAAAACTTTCATTAAAGCATAAATAAGCGGGATATGACATTTTATTTGTTCTCCATAAGAAAACAATTAGGACTGAGTATGCAGGTTTGCTGCATCAAAGACCACAAAAATCGGGTTTTTATTTCTATACAAATGGATAAACACCAGATAAAGCAACCCTCCAATTTGTATTCATAAACAAGCAAGATATCACATGTTTCTTATTCTTCATAACGATAACATTATAGCTGCTGAGTACACAGGTTTGCTGCCAGGGGACCATAAAAAATGGGTTTTGTATGCAAATATCAGTAAGCACCAACTATATAAAGCCACATACCAAGTTTCATTAATATACGTTCATTAATAAGCGAGATATAAACTTTTACTTATTCTCCATGAGATTAACATTGGACAACGTACTGAATAGAATAGAATTGGAAAAAAAAATACAAAATTGGATGTAAAAAGTTCAAAATTTTTGGGGTAAAAAATCCCCCCAAAGCCCCCCTTAGAATAGAGTGACCTATCTGGTTCTCGAACTCATGAAAATAGATGCTACCTTACAGGTGTATACCAAATTTCATCAAGATCGGACCATTTTTACGAAAGTTATCGTGCCTACGGACAAACACAGACACATATACATTTATAAATATATATGAATTTGAACGACTGGTGTTTTTGGCATCTGGGGGCCTCAAAACGTAAAGCTATCATGGTCCCGGGCCTAGGTCTTCCCATGGCAACTAAGGTAATAGCTTCTTCCCTATAGGGGAAATTCGCTAAAAATGTGAGTTTGATAGAATAACGAAATTTATTTTTACATAAATTGGTAATACCTAAATAAATCTATTATTTAGTTTTGCCAAAAATCGTCTTTAAAGTAATATTAGATGCTCAATAATATACATAATTGGCATTTATTATCAGTCAACTTAGGGTGTTACACACTTTTTTATGTTACGTTGAGATATAGTGAATTTTAATTATTTATGCAATTCATATCTTTTAATTGACTAGTTAATCCTATTCTGAGTAATATATCCTCTTGTACAATGCTATACAATTATGGCTAAATGGAAATAATAATCAAATAATTACATCCCGCTGATAGTGTTATATCCGTATAAGATTTGTGATTCCTTCCATAAAACACGTTTATTAAGATGTTCTGCTAAGAAGGTAAGAGTAATTTGTTAACCCGTAATCATTTGCTTGTATTAACGTGGCATGTATTAAGAGCGTATTTTTATCGTCTCTTGGCATATCTTTGAAAGTCTTTTCTGACCTGACTTTTCTGCCTCTTAGAAAATCGGAAAGAAAACGTATAACTATACATTTTATTTCCCCTTTTTATATGATTTGTCTAGTGACTATAGTTTGCCTACTAATGTATGGCATAATTTTGGACTATCACCTCGTACAAACATTTTCAGATAATCTGTTTATAACGTCGGAAAACGCACAGGAAAACGAATGCACAATCAATGGTTATGAGCCTGATTGCTTTAAATTATGCCTTTTACCTCTTTAATTTAGCCTGAAACTTATTAAATCAAATAAAAATTAATTCGTATAATTGAGTAACTCATGAAAATATGATTTTATCTTTTGCAAACAAAGCGTCTTTTCAACTTCCTGAAATCGCAAAAGTTGAACTTAGCGTAGTCGACCTTGACCAAAAGTTTCAAAAGGCTTTAGGAATGATAATACACATGGTACAGTTAGGTACACTATACAATTGTCATTGTGATATGCAAAAACGAATAGATTATCAAGAATTGTATTTAAAATTAATTAATAAATTAAATAGAATCAACTCTTTCGCCAACAATATTTCACGAGATATTCTCATTCCGAATAAAGACACATTAAACTCAAAAAATTTAAAATAGACACATATGCAACATTTTTTTATTTTGTTTACTCACATACTAATAATAAATATACAAAATACCCCCGTCACAGCAAACCTGCGTACTCAGCGAATTTCCAATGCATAATATATGTCTTAATACCACATAAAGCCGCATACCAAGTTTCATAAAAATATATTCACATATAAGCGATTTTAATTATTCTCCATTAGAATAACATTGGTAATGAGTACGTAGGTTTGCTGAAACAAGGAAAGCAAACAATTATTTTTTATGCAAATATAAATAGAATGTAACCAGGCGAAGCCACATACCAAGTTTCATCAATATTCAATCATAAATAAGCGCTATATAACATTCTAGTTATTCTCCATAAGAATAACATGGGGGCTGAGTACGCAGGTTTGCTGCTACGGGAATAATCAACAAAAAATCAATTTTTTGTGCAAATATCAATATACCAAACTACATGAAGCCACATACCAAGTTTCATCAATATACATCCATAAATAATCGAGATATCAAATTTTATTTATTCTCCATAAGGATAACATTGGACAACGTACTGTGTTTAGTATTTTAAATATCTCTTCAACGGTTGGGCGTAGAATCACAATTTAAACATCAAAAGGATTGTTTTGTGGAGCTGAACAGATTGGTAAAAGCAAATGTGAAGTTTACATTAAAATGAACTGAGGAAAAACCAAAAACCGTTTTCCCATAAGATTAACATGGGAGATTTTATGAGTAGGTTTTTTTGGATTTACTCCGCAACCACTCAACCTAGGTTAATAATTCAAGAAACTATATTATTTGTTTTTTTAAGCTCTATAACATGGTCAAAACCAAAACTAAGTTATTTAAACATTTTAGGGTGAAAAATGCAAAAAACTGATTTTTGGAAAATTTAATACCCCCATAAACCCCCCTTCCCATGATCCGATTTTTCTGGATTTCGAACTTAAAGTCATGAATGTCATTTTACACATTTGAGCCAAATTTCATCAAAATCGGACGTTTTTTACTCAAGTTATTGTGTTAACGGACACACACACATATATATATATATATATATATATATATATATATATATATACATATATATAAATTTGAACGAATAGTGTTTTTGGCATCTGGGGACCTAATAACAAAAAGTTATCATGGTCTCGGGCTTAACTCTTACCATAAGACCTACGGTAATAGCTTCTTCCCTATAGGGGAAATTCGCTAAAAAACAATAAATAATATAAAGCCCTCAAAAATATAATATATAATATATATTATTGGAACACAACACTTAAGTTTAACGCTTATTTGTTTTAATCCTAATGCACATTTAGTGGAAGAGAGCTTTGTACTAGTACCAAATCTGTATCCGGGCTGATTTGTTGGATGGAAGTCGTCGGATAAAATTATGGAGTTTTTATTAACAAGATGTAATTGTTTATCCTCAAGTGTAGCTTAATTGAACTACATCTTATGTTTTTGGACTTTACTTATCTACATGAAATTTGTTATATTAATTTACCCAATATTATTGGTTAAATGTAAAGAACTTGGACGTGCAATCCAATTTGGATCCGGTAATTGAATTTTCAATTTGAAGAGGCTCAGAAGAACGAAATAGAAAATGGAAATGGAAAATGCGGTTGCCTTGTTAGTAGAGTTTAAGATGTATTGGCCATATATAATCAAATGTTTTACACGTGTTTTAATCTTTGTTGTGTATTAAGTTTTTCAATGTTATTTTAGATGTTTAGTTTACTTTATTTTTAAATCGCTCCAAAAATGTGTAGATGTAAAACATGTATCGTCATATAATAAGAAAATAAAACTATATAATAATTAAGTAAATTATACATTTGAATACCTAGAAAGTTCCCCTCTAGCCTACCTGGATACAAGGTAGGAATTGAGAATATCCACGAAAATAATTGTTGTAGCTATAAAATATATGAAATTTGTTTTGTGTGATTCTACGTTAAATAGAATAACCTAATCACATACAACTTCTTAAACAACGAGCCGTAATATTGGTAGCTAATTTTACAATTAGTATTTTATAAAACCTAATTAAAGTTATAAAACTTGTTTTCATTTTTATTTTTTGAAACTCAGAAACCCCGGCCCACCCACTTTCTGAATTTTGTTTTTAATATTTTACTTAAAATGTTTTACGGACAAACATAACCTAAAAGTAGGTACGGTTTTTAAATAATATAATTGTAGGAATGATTTTCATACGCGTACGTATAGAACATAGCATACAGGATAAAATAAACTACGTTGCACAACACAGCAACATATATTTACACTTACACTGTACTTACATACAAGACGGTAAGTATACAAAAAAGCTTGTACAAGGCATTTTTGTATATTTACCGTCTTGTATGTAAGTACAGTATAAGTGTAAAGTTATGTTGCTGTGTTGTGCAACGTAGTTTATTTTATCCTGTTTAATTGTAACAACACTTATTATGCTACTCAAGACACTATTTAACACAGTATACGCATCGATTATTGCATTGTATCTGTATACGCATAAGAGTATAATATTCAGATGCATCCACATACAGCTAAATAACCCGTACCAGCAACCTTGAATAATCAAATACCCGTCAAGAAAACCTCTAAGGTCTAAGATACCTCTAAGATCGTGGTGAAAACCTCTAAGGGAAAATATTAAGGCGTTCTAATACTAGGAGGAATATTAATTTTTAGGTTAGATGTTATTTAAAAGGCTGTTCGTAAATTTTCCAATTACCTTTGATCCGATACATTCGTTCTAACCATATTGAAATTAAAATCTAGTAAATTGTATTTATAAATGTAAATGTAACAATGTAAACGCCTTTTGTTACGAATAACGGATATTTCATCCAGTATAACAAAGTTTAAATGTAGTTCAAAATGTATAAGATTACATTTCTAAGTTCATATTAGTTGTCTAGTACATCTCTTTGCACTTTCGATCGACTTGTTGTCATGACCCTCTGTAAGGTTAACGCCAAACCGAATGCAAGCCTCCTAGCGATATGTTTAGATATTTTACTATTAATAATTAGTATTACATTATTGTTTAATATATTTATATTGCTATCGCACATGAAACTGACAAATGAAACATTTTAGTTTTTAAACGTTTTGTATAATTAAATGCTTTAATTATGGTCTTAAAACTTAACCTAGAAACCGGAAATAAGAGAATAACACAATCATTTTAAATCTATTTATTTATCAGAATGGAAACTAGTTTTGGTTGTACGATTATATCCAGTCAATGGTTGTTATTCAAGTTAGAAACAGTGTTGCGAAATGTGAAGTGCAGTCAATGTTGACTTATGTGTAAGCTGGTTAGCAAATAACACAATTGTTACAAGTTGAGTTTGTGTAATTCAGCGATGTTGAAACAACTCGCTGCTCCATATCGTCTGCAGACTTGTTAGATTTGTAAAAGGATCAATCGCATACAAGTTGCTTGCAAACTTCTCCTACAGCAAGTTTTGTTACATACTGCTAAACAATTCAATTTTTTTGATATTTCATTTAAAATCAATAATTGACCTGTATTATTGTAAATCTGTTTCATATCAGTGTTAATTAACTGTATTTCAGCAGTTTTTGAAATTCATTGTCAAATTACTTTGCCTAACCCTCATGTAAATAGCATGTTTTATATATTTGATTTATCAGGGGACTACCAGTAATATGCCCGATCGCAATACAAACTAAACTCAGACCAACTCAATCCGTGAAAATCGTTGACATGTAAAAATAATATGCATATAGATCCAGATATTTACATTTACCATTGTTGTTGATAAGAATGTACATGAATGTACAAGGAACGCAAGGTAAATTGCAGGTTATTTCAACCCATAACAGTTGTACAAGATGCCGGTCTTGTTGTGGATGATTTACGGCTACTACCGTTTCATAAGGTAATATTTCAATCTTACAAGATGACTTTCATAAAATCCAATCTCTTTAGCCGAATTCCTTTGCTTGCCTCAACCTTTCAACAGAGACATGAGACACACTTCATTTTCTTATTTTTCTCAACATATTTGGTAATTTGTAGTTAGAGCTCATTGATCGATCAAATCAGTTTTACATACATTTTTAAAAAGTAAATGGAATTTGTATACATTACAAAAATTTCAAAAATATGTACTATACAAATATTAACAAAAAATTATCTTGCCATGATATAAAGTCACATTTTATACGGCATAAACATTTATGGTACAACATCAAATTGCAATTTGAATAACATTTTTAAGCTGCAAAAAAACTTTAAGAATATTTATAAATTTAAGGAAAAATTACACTTCGAAATTATTTTAAAGAACTTGGAATATTAACAGTCCACAATGTGTATAATTTGAAGCAATTATGGTAACATCAAAATTCATCAGAAATTAAAGAACTTGGAATATTAAAAGTCCATAATGTGTATAATTTGAAGCAATTATGGTAACATTAAAATTCATCAGAAACTATAAAATGTATCACAAATAGAATACAAGAAACCAAATAAATATTGAAAGGCATGACAAAGAAATGTTTAGGAAAAACTACTTATATGGGAAATAAATTCCTGAGAAAAATTCCAAAAAATACCAGAGAAACACAAACATTTTAAAGTTTAAAAAAATGCTCTAGATTTATTCAACAGAAAATCCATTTTACAACCTTGAAGAGTTTTAAGAGGAATCATAAGACAAATACACAATAACATTTGGTATATCAATACTCTTCCTAAACATCAACTTTTTTAAGGAACTATCAATTTTCACTCACATCAGGGGGCCGGCCATAAATGTCAGCCGGTCGAAGTTTGCATTTAACTGCTGTTAGCCAATAGCAAAACTGTTATTATTCTTGGTATCAATGGCCTTTCGAGGTCTAGTTTGTGGCAACGGAAAATAGTATGTGAGACCTCTAAAGGATTGTATAATATGGTCCATGCTTCGTGTAAAAGACGACCCTTAAGGGAAGTCTGGCACATTTGATGGTAAGCACAGACCACATTATACATTATTTTATAGGTCTTGCATAGTATTATTCATTGTTATAATAAAAAAAACTGATAATGCCTTGAAAAAGTACATTTTTTTGGAATAGTATTGATATACCAAGTGTTATTGGTACTGTTTTATGGGTAACAACTACAACAATATTTAGGCGTTCCATGACTTTTATAACACACCGTAGGAAGAAAGAGCGCAAGAGAGGAATTATAGGAATAGAAAATTCGACCCTTTTATAACAAAGAGAAAGTATTCAGATTATGTTAACAACAGTTAAGAAGAATTATAGTCAATCATAAATAGTTCACTGCTGATGGTTTGTTCTTTAAATCATCAGGTTTACTTCTTAGAGTTTACTTGAAACTACGAACATTGAAGTATACTTGACGTCTTGTACAATAAGATTCTCATTGTTTGGTTTTATAAATCAAACTATTCCCTAGAAATGAGTATTTAATTACATTATATTAACCCCTAATTACCTCATAAAATAACCTCTTTTTAAAAGATCAAAACAACATCTGAATATAATTAACATTCAAATTGAAAAACGAGTACATACGTACATGGAGTTGTTCAGTTCATGGTACTGACACGCAATACGAAATGAGCTTTTAATCAAGGAACCTTTGATATGTTCAGGGAATTGGATGTAACTTTGATCAAAATAAACATAACAACACACACATACGTAATCTTACGTCTGTACATAATCGTTCAAGTTAAGTTGGAGACGGGTTTTCAGGTCATCACTTTTCGAGTTGCAGATCGTAAAACTACTGCTATAAGTTTTGAGAGGTAAGTTCGATTTATTACTTCCAACTGAAAACTCAACTAGATCAAAGATTACGTGATATGAGAAACTAAATATTTGGTGGAATATCAGGAACTCTACTGTATTTATAAACTTCCGCGTCATTCCAGAGTTTAGATTTAATCTAAAGGTGTAAAATGAGGAGATTTAAAACATTAACAACAATGCTTAAGAAACTCAGATGTGAATTCAATATGGAATAGTGACATTTAAACATTAAACCCAAATCTTGTTCTGAATATACATGTACAGAGGGTGACTCGCAACCATTCGAGCCAAACTTTACAATGTTATACAGGAGGTAAAATATAGCAACAAAATAATATAAGTCCTATATCGGTACGTGTTCTGCCTATGAGTTTAAAATTGTCATCGTTAAACATCTAAAATTCTAGAGAAAACTGGAAACTAGGCGGTCACCAAAGTTTTAGACATTTAAAGAGTTCTTTAAATGTTAGGGTTTATTTATTTTGTTTGTTTTTCTAGCAGTATATTATTTTTAAGAATTGGATAGTGGATAACGGGGGAAAATCAGTTTTGCGACCAAAATGATGACTATTTTGATGCTCAAGATTTATATCGATTTTATCGCTAAATTTAAGTTTTCTGAATAGTTAATTTTGAAACTAAATTTTGCAGGGATATCATATCATGAAGACAATTATTTTGTTCAGATAAATTCTTTAAAAATAATTTGATCTAAAATAGTTTTGTAAACATTAGGGTTTTTGTAAAAACAATGTACAGACTCGCAGACAGCCAGATAGTGTATTAGATTGAACATTTGTTACATTGAGTTATTTGCTAGTTTTCACCTGCTAAATAACATGATTAGTTTTCCTGAAATGGTTGCTTTAGTAAGTTCAACGATTTTTAAGGGCTTTAGTTGTAAAATTAGTTATTTCAAGTTTATTTTACGCAACAATTTATTGTGTTATGTTAATTCTGTAATTTTAAGTTATTGAGGAAGCTTGTTAGAAAAGTTTATTCGTTAATAAATAAGCAAGATATGAAATTGCACTTTTTCTCATAACGTAACGTGTTTAGCACTTTCGATATCTCAGTAACCAATTGAGGATGGGCAATAATTCAAAAGCCAACAGTGTTATTATCTTTCAAACACCGTATGTTTTAAAAACTCACCTACTCTTCAGCCTTTGGTGTCACAATTTATTCCTTTAGTGGATTTATTCCTTTTGTTGATGACTCGTAATTGAGTTGAAGCAGGTTCCACTAGAGCAATTGTGACACCACAGGCTGAAGAAGTAGGTGAGTTTCTAACCGTGTTATGTATCTATTTTACCTAGAGTTTTTTATCAAAATTAAAATAGAGAAATAGCGTACTTACTTATTAAAAATAAATACATCATTGCTGTAAGGTTTGACAATGAGGCGTATGAGCCGGAGAGTGGAGTCGCTTTATTAATCAAAGTTAGGGCTGCCGCGTGCCTCACCTGAACCATTAATATTGCCCCTCTTACTGTCATATTGCCCTTCCATGTGGCGCTAAATTAACATAAACCTAGTTGCCTACAAGTAGTTTCGTTTTTAACAATAAAATAATATTACTTTAATAAAATGCTCATTCATTTTACTTTTTGTAAAACATTAAAAAAACTCTAGAAATTTGCTATTTAACAATGTTTGATAATATTCAATTAAATATAACCTTTTTTATATCATAGTATTAACAGATCCGCATTTCTTTTCTCAACGATAACACTGAATGTTTAAGCAGTTCCGGATATCCTAGAAAGGTATTTAAAACGTTAATCCTTACAAGAACTGGATTATCTTCGGTTTAGTAAGAGATGTTAATAAAAGATGTTACCAATGGTGGTACATGCTCTTGTATGTTGATGTGTTCGTTAAAGTTACTTTTATATTAAAACGACTTTTTCAAACTAAAATATGTACATTGTGAAATGTAGAAGGAAAACTGTTGACTAGTTGTTATGTGTGGTGTGTTAGGCATTATACTGTTGTTTTTTATATTTTAAATACAAACAAATGTAACTCAGTTGTTAACGTTAGTCATGCAGTTTTAAACAACTAAAGCGATAGAATAAGTCCGAGTAATTTCAACTTAAAATAGTTTTTTGTTACTAAAATACAATTTAAATACACTCATAAACTAAAGTGACTCACGATTTATTTAAATCTCAGTATGCATGTGAACATAACGGCGCGTGTTGATGAAAGCGACGCCTAATATGTTGAACAATCACCGCCCAATCGACTGACCTTTTCAAGCATCATTTCACTGCTGAAGCGACCTTTTTACGACACTTAATCTCTTTGACATTTTCACTAACGGGTTAATGACATTTCAAATCCACTTCTTATCGAATTACAAGAATTCCAAGAATTACTATTACTTCAATTCTAATGAATTATGTATAATGATATATAAGGTAAACAAATTGATATTCTGGTATTTACAGTTTTAGGAATGACTTAAACGCCCTTATAGATTACTTTGTACAAATGTATTTCGTGTTTAAAAATATTAAGCCGACTCTTAAGTACTAACCTCCTCATACAACATCAATGTAACGCTTAAAAATAATAAACTAAGCAGCATGATGGTGCAATAAGGTGACCACCTTACTTATTAGCATTAAACAACTGTGAGTTCAACCATATGTGTGTTATTATATGGGTATTATATGGGTGTTCAAAGAAATAATGCGGAGTTATTGCCTTAATGGAAAAGGGTAACTAAGATCCACGATGTAAGAATTTGGAGTCTGATCCCGTCTTCAGATTGATGTAAAGGATAACTTGAACATAACTCAAGTTAGTCGCAATGTTTCAGGGCAGGTTAGGAACTCCTAACAAAGAACTGTGAAACCAGTTAAAAATTAAAGATGAAGAATATTAAATTTAGGTGAGGTTGCTATCTAGTTGCATATGTATTGTTACTACTACATTTGTTTTCGCATTATAAGACGGTATAATATAACAGACCTGGAAACGAAACTTGTTTTCTCTGTCACAAGAGGCAGCAAAAGTTATACTCAATTCTTAAACAATATAAACCCAACAATTTCAACCTGTGTTGAAAAATTTATCAAATTATAATTTCTTTCTTTCTTTAAGGCTTTAACAGTGATTTTCTTAGAAAAAATTAGGTTTATTCAGTTTGTTTTTTGTTTAAATGTTTAAAATATTTAAATAACACTTTTTTCTTTTTTAAGAGGTTGGCAGCTTTTTTTGCCTTTGCCCGATTACACAGACCAAATATCTGTGCGTGGAACTAATCCCTCAAAACAAGGGGAGAGCCGTTACAGTAAAAGATGTACAGTATATCGTTGATAAAATTACATGTATTGATAACATTTACATGCCAGGACTGGGATACACACCCACAACAGGGCCGCTGCCATGGTTCCGGAGTCCGTCGCCTTGGTCACTACACTAACGACTCGCACATATTAGAATCACTTACATTTCGACAACCCATTTATGTTTAGTATTTAAAATATTCTGATTTCTGTAGGTTCTAAAACCCTGCAGATCAATCTGACAACATAGGTAGCTCGTTACAAAATGTGTGCTATAATTGTCTCTGCAGCAATAATTATCCTGAAGAATAGCAACAGCTATGTTAGTATTATGATATGTAGTTATGTTGGTATGACGTATGTAGTTCTTTACTGCAGTTTAACCGCTATCCCCAAACGAGTGGCAGTCTCTAACCTCGTCCTAATCAATCACAAGCTCGTACTAATCACCCTTAACTATCCGAAGTAACTAGGTTACCAAATGATCAGTCTCCTCTTCCAACTCAATTTTGTTATCTTTAAATCAAAAGGGTTTAAAAAAATAAAGAAAATACTATTAGTTCTTCAGATATGAATATGTTTTATTATAAATGTACACCGAATAATAGGTGTTATAAAATAAAATGGCTAAGGATTAATATTGTTCCCGAGTGGGCCATAATCTCGGATCTTCAGTGTTGGAAATATTTGGAGTGAACGTAATTTAATTTACAAATAAAACAGTATTATTCCTGAAGATAAAACTTCTAAAACAGAGAAGGCTCTTTTCAACCTCAACTAGTCAGTATTATTATTTGTCAACAGTCATTAAGGAAAAGTTATTATTGTTGGTTAAAAATGGTTTAAAATACATTGAAAGTAACTATAAATTGGAAAGTTACCAGAAATTGAAAAAAAAACTTGAATCGTATTAAAATTTATTTTGACAATATTTAGGAGAGAAATTGTTTTAATAATGAAGATATTGCGCACAGTAATATCGTCATAATTGGAATACCTACGGCTGCAATATTAGGTATCAAGAGTAC
Source organism: Allygus modestus (assembly GCA_963675035.1). NCBI lineage: Eukaryota > Metazoa > Arthropoda > Insecta > Hemiptera > Cicadellidae > Allygus > Allygus modestus. Next base: position 74,520,440 of record OY776111.1, on the reverse strand, counting down.
TACAAAATTGATATTTAAATGTAATTATTATTAAATTGTAAATAATTACCGTTACAATAGGAGGATTTCAATGGAATGAAACTGAACAACACTGTTTATTACATAAGGAAACTAATTTGTTGTAATTCTTAACAGAAAATTATTATTTTTCAGTAATTTTTGTCTCGCTTTTCCATTCTTTATCAAATGTTTGTTGTTAAAAAGTAGTTAATTGCAACGAATTAAAATATAAATGTTAATCACAAAGCCTGTTTTCCTTTTTTTATTCAGTTGCACAAAATGCAGTTTTCAACATTCATCCAAACACATAGAAATGAAAAATTACTATTTACTAACAGGACATTTTTGCGCCAGTTTAAATTAGCACTATCCTTCAATATAAAATATGAAGTATTTTATATATACTCGTTTATATACTCTAATGATGTATGGAATTACACAATAATCAATGTAATAAGCATAAACACTGTAAGGAAGAATTTTTGTCCATATTAATGGAAACATATATTCTAAGTTTTATGAATACATCCTTATTGTTTTGGAATTACAGAGTGTAATTCAAAAATCTCACAACACTTTACTGTTAAATGTTAAAAAACGTATTTAGTACCACTCTTTACTGATTTTAAAAAGGTCAAATATACATCAAGATGGTACAAAATCATGAATATTTGGATATTACCAAATGCTCCAACATATTTTCTCAGGTTGTTTCAATCATTGCTCCCCTCCTCTCCTCTAGTTTTCAGATTTCAATTAAAGTGCTAAGACTAATTAAAATGTCATTGATAATTTAGGTAGCAAATTACAAAATTAACAAATTCTAAATTATTCCAAAGTTAAAAGTTTCAAACAAAATTAAAATTGCAAGTGGGGTTTTCAATTTAAATGATAAAAAATAAATAACAACACAACATGTAATAAATTTAACATTACAGGAAACAACGATTGAATTGACTTTTAGCTTGAATTAATTTATGTTTTGTAGGGGCCCTCAAATAAATAACGAAGAAATAACAACTGTGACTTAAAACTAAATAACAAAAATAAACTCTGAAAACTCAACAGTCTCCGAGTTTACACATCTTCTGATCAGAGCCATAAACAAATTTTAAAATACATTCAAATAACTTGCGGCAGGCGGGTTTTTCTGGGCGGGTCAGAAAACAGGTGGGCGACGAGGCAGGCCCATGAACTGGTCGCTCCGCTCCGGGACCTCATTTGACCTTTAAGGCCCGCTTAACCCTCCATCGTCATAGAATCTTCACATAACAAAAAAAAATGACACAGAATAGTACTTTTACAAAACTTCAACGAACAAGAAATGTACCGTGGTGAGTGATTTGACAGTCTTGGTCCTTCTGGCGATGAAATCGCGTTACACAGGGTTTGGAGGTCACAACCCAGTCATGAAACGAGGTTTCACCCATCCAGTGTGGCGTCAGACAGAGCATCGACAGAAACACAAAACATCACTGTATGAAAATCCACAACATGAGTCGTGACATCGCGCGGCGGGACTTTCTCGCGGCTCAAGTTATCGATTCTGAGCAAAATCATAATAAAGTTTTGTGAAGGTTAGAAACTGGATCCAGCTGACATTGGTCATTGGGCTATTAATTAACTATCCTGGCTAAAGAATAACGAGACTGCACAATGCACCTCATCCATTCTGCATTCATTATTCATTCATATTCGCATTAAAATGCGCCTTAGTTGCGTCGGCGTCTTACATAGTGATTAAATTATAACAACACCTGCAGTGCTCATAACAAAGTTGTTGAGTTCGAATTAGATATTATAATGGCCTAGCCAAAATCTTTGTGGAAGATTATTAAAATATAAAATATTTTTAAAATTATTTAAACAAATCTTATGATTGTCAATATAACTAACTTATTTGAGATATATTATCACAGGGAGGAACATTGATGGGAGGAACATAGATGTATTCAAAACTACATGTTCTAACTGTAATGATGAAGGCCTTGTTTCTACCGTCTTAAAACTTCTCAAACCGTAAAATTTCTTGGTGTTCATCTTGAGCCTGGGTTGGGTTGGGAAACACATGCAAATTCTCTGGTAAAAAAATTGTGTATGGGATTTTTTATGCTTAGAGTATTAAGTAGGAGTGTATCTCAGAATGCTCTTGTAACTTTGTATTATCCAGGGTGTTTGCTTGGAGCAAAGATTATGTAACTGTGTATTATGAACATATTTTCAGCCATTTGTCCTATGGTGTCATACTTTGAGGTGACCATTTTTCTGCAAATAAGCTGTTGATTTTACATAAGAGGGCTGTAAGACTGTTGTTTGGCGCTAAACCAAAAGATCACTGTTATCCGGTGTTTGCTCAGTTGCAACTTCTAATTCTTGATGCTAAATATGTAATTGACTGCTTAATCTATGTTAAGAGACATATTAGTGACTTTTGACTTGTAAAAGTTTATACACATATTCCACTAAACAGTAAAGTAAAATATTCACTGAGTTTAAAAGATATTCAAGAACTTTAAAGAGTTTTGAGGTTATTGCCATAAAGTTATTTAATTCACTTCCTGTTAACATTAAGAATCTCCCTGAAAGAAAATTGAACTCTAGACTCAAGGACTTTTTAGTTGCTAATCCCATCTACAGTACTGGTGAGTTTTTTAACCTTGATCTGAACAACCATATGTGATAATTGTTATTGTAATTATGTATAAGTGTAATCATATTAATTTATGGCATGATATTTTTATATTTTTTAATTAATTTCTCTGTTAGCATGTATTAGTTGTATAAATTTATTGCTTGACGATTTTGACTGATGATTGTAAATATTGCATGTTGCTGATTTTAGTTACTTTGTCTTGTGCTTGTGTACGTAGTTTAATGACGAGACCAATGGCATGTACACTGTTGAAACGGTCAATAAAGTTCTTGATTTGCAACAAATGATCAAACAAACGAGCACCACAGCAACGGATGAATTACAAATACAATTACGGTCTGTGAATCATCCTGAGAGGCTGTTATTAAAACTATTATCTACCATGTAACGTGGTTGAGCCAATCATTAGTGGTCAATTCGCCACTTGAACAAGATTAATCAATCACGTGTAGCATGGGCTACATGATGGGGAATGCAAAACCTATAACCACTTCTATTATTGAGAACAATTAAATAAATAAGAAAAATACAGGGTGACCAAAGACAAATCTGTAATACCTTGCTCACCTTTAAACGTTCAAAATAAAAAAATACCTTTTTTATTTGTAATTTAATTGGAATTGCATCCGCAGGTTAAAGAAGAACTTCCATAAATACGCTTCGGCCTAAGTATGTAAAGTAAAAACTTATGACTTGTTTATCGCAAGACTTTAAACGCTCTTTGTTAAAACCCCGAGAACATGTGTTGATAACTGCATTACAAAATACAATTTTCAGATATTAAATACTAGTTTGTGGATGAACGAGCTTTCTAATTCTGACGAAAACAACTCCCTCATGACCGACGGGCGTGGGAGATTGCTCGACTATTGGGTTAGCGAAACACTGGTTATTCCTGACCTGAACTCCCTCATGACCGACGGGCGTGGGAGATTGCTCGACTATTGGGTTAGCGAAACACTGGTTATTCCTGACCTGAACTCCCTCATGACCGACGGGCGTGGGAGATTGCTCGACTATTGGGTTAGCGAAACACTGGTTATTCCTGACCTGAACTCCCTCATGACCGACGGGCGTGGGAGATTGCTCGACTATTGGGTTAGCGAAACACTGGTTATTCCTGACCTGAACTCCCTCATGACCGACGGGCGTGGGAGATTGCTCGACTATTGGGTTAGCGAAACACTGGTTATTCCTGACCTGAACTCCCTCATGACCGACGGGCGTGGGAGATTGCTCGACTATTGGGTTAGCGAAACACTGGTTATTCCTGACCTGAACTCCCTCATGACCGACGGGCGTGGGAGATTGCTCGACTATTGGGTTAGCGAAACACTGGTTATTCCTGACCTGAACTCCCTCATGACCGACGGGCGTGGGAGATTGCTCGACTATTGGGTTAGCGAAACACTGGTTATTCCTGACCTGAACTCCCTCATGACCGACGGGCGTGGGAGATTGCTCGACTATTGGGTTAGCGAAACACTGGTTATTCCTGACCTGAACTCCCTCATGACCGACGGGCGTGGGAGATTGCTCGACTATTGGGTTAGCGAAACACTGGTTATTCCTGACCTGAACTCCCTCATGACCGACGGGCGTGGGAGATTGCTCGACTATTTGGTTAGCGAAACACTGGTTATTCCTGACCTGAACTCCCTCATGACCGACGGGCGTGGGAGATTGCTCGACTATTGGGTTAGCGAAACACTGGTTATTCCTGACCTGAACTCCCTCATGACCGACGGGCGTGGGAGATTGCTCGACTATTGGGTTAGCGAAACACTGGTTATTCCTGACCTGAACTCCCTCATGACCGACGGACGTGGGAGATTGCTCGACTATTGGGTTAGCGAAACACTGGTTATTCCTGACCTGAACTCCCTCATGACCGACGGGCGTGGGAGATTGCTCGACTATTGGGTTAGCGAAACACTGGTTATTCCTGACCTGAACTCCCTCATGACCGACGGGCGTGGGAGATTGCTCGACTATTGGGTTAGCGAAACACTGGTTTTTCCTGACCTGAAACGTTATTCAAAAGTTACGATTGGATTGGAAGTTACAAAAAGCTTTTAAGTTACGATTGGTTTATTTTGTAATAAGTGTGTAATTTTTAGTAAACCACGTAGTATTTTATGTAATTAACATAAGGAGCAGTCCATAAGTAATATTGATGTAGAATAAAATGAAGATTATAGGGGTGGGGAAGTTTAAGTCTGATTTCCATCTATTGGTGGACACCAAGCCAACATAGCAAGATTGAAAATAAAACAAAGTGTCAAATGAACAATTATTAACCTTGATATTCCAGCGTACTGATAATTGCTGGCATCTGACAAAGTAAGTTAGGGCAATAACATGTTCACTGCAGACTAAAGCTACAATCAGCATAATTCGTATTGATCTCTTCGCTGCATATTACCTCATCTGTTATGTATAGCTACAGCTAGTCTGCCAACACATCCAAAGAGCAGACTGCCAATTCTGATGTAAAGTCAAAATAATGAACATGAATGTGCATTCTTAAACAGAGTTTAAATATTTATGTTTACGTTTGCTTTTTTGTCAACCTACTTGTATAGTATCATTTGATTAATTTTGCCAACTTGCTATTAATCAATTAATTCCATGGTTGTAATTTTATTTAATTATAAATAATAATTAAAAAAACAGTATAATTAAGTTGTTTTCAATATTTGTGGTAGTTTCATGTAAAAGCTTAAGGCATATTTTTTAATTACTAAACGTTAGAAAAACTATTGTACTCGAGTTTGCTAAACGATTCACCTCATAAGGTCCCAAAAAACGTAAAGCTAATTCAGATTCTGTCCTTCAGATTTTATATCTATTCCGCAACAAACCCAGACGCTTTGACGCAGGGCTTGTTATTACAGTAAATAATCTTTTGAGATATTCGTTAAATTAGATTGACTTAAGCGTTTTCGTAATATAAATATATATTTTACTGTGCGATTAGTAATTAAATAGTGTTATGATTAAATGAGACAGTGTTTCTAACTCGTAACGGGTGTTATCAAATCATATCACAGTTAACATTAAAAAAAGTCTTTTTAAACCCAGGAGTAGGCGGAACCAGTTGACCTTCCTAATACCCTCACCCCTTGAGTCTATTGTGCGAGATCGGGTATGGGCACGCGTCGTCGGCCTTTGTCGGTGAGTCATTGGTGCTGGTCCCAGTGTCAATATGCAAACTTTTTTAATTGAAATAAAAACTTAAAACAAAATATATCACGCGCTGTGTTTTGATCGCCTGATTATTTTGATACCAAATATAAAGGAAATCGGTTAATTTTGGGCAAGGCAAAGTAAATAATTAAATCGTATACGTGTTTTTAAAATAGTGTTTAATGGTCATAAGTACGTCAATAAATTTACTTTGATTAAATTATTGATGAGTTTGATAACAACCATTTGATTACTACTGTACACAATATATATCGCCAAATACAGTACAGTTGACAGAAAGTTTGTTGTTAATTAAATGCATTATTAAAATATAGACATAAAATATATACTGTTATCAGTGTGCATTTATTTACACTTGTTCATTAACTTGATATTGACAAAAAAAAACATTAAAATTAAATACATCTTAATATTATATACACAAAATAAAAATAAATAGACAAAGACATCAAAGTATTTTTTTTTTCAAAATTGTAAACACTGATTATTTGGGCCTAAAATAGGAACATTAAACGGTTTTGGTGCACTGTGTATTACAATTTTCAATTTCCACAAACGTTGAAAATTAAATAAATACCTCTAATTGTATGTTTAATAATTAAAAAATGAGCCATAACAATTCTATAACTAACTTACAAAATCACAAAGGCATAACAAAATATTACACGGAAAACCCAAATATACATTATTTAAAACAATTACAAAAATCTACTTACAGATGTAGTTACTCTTTTATTCACAAAGGGACGGCCAACTCGTCATCAGATCCATCACTTTCTCTCTCACTGTACAAGTCCTCGTCATCAGCGTCATCGTCGTCACCCGCGTTCGTTACGATGATTCTGTCTTGTACCTCATCCCATATGTTGTCCAACTCCCACATAGCTTGTTCCACCTTTTCGACGTGAGCAACACACTTTTTCCAGTAGTCAGGAGAAACCTAGTAGTCAGTAGTCGCGTTCAACGTGTTTTGGAGCAAAACCTCAACGGAAGACATGGTGTAGTCGACATTGGTCGAGGCGACTTCATTTTTCACTTTGGCCCACACCAGTTCTATTGGGTTGAGGTCACCGTGGTAAGGCGGAAGTCGAAGTACGGTGTGACCACAATCTTTTGCCATTTTGTCGATTTTTTACACCTTGGCCTGCGATTTCAGATGGCCAGGAATCTGAGCCAAAAGTTCTGCCTTCACATCTTTTGGGTCAAAGCTGATACCATTCTGTGTAAGCCGCTGTTGTATCCCTACTTTCTTCCAGCTCAAGTTTGATAGCTTTTGGAGAGTGCATAACAATAACGCTATCAGGGGGGAGTAAATGTAGTACCCCAGAAAACCATGCTTCAAATGCAGTGGCGTTCATCTCGTCATGATGTGTAGCACGTCAATTTTAGCAGTTTTTTTGGCACGAAATACCCACCGAGCGTCGTCTGTTCCTGAGGGGCTGATGGGGTCCTTCAAAAGATCTTCTTCACTGCCAATGTGAACAACAATGTGCCTTCTGCCTCTCCCAGGAATATTTTTCAAGCCCGTTGTTTCGCCATTCAAGTGTGCTTGTTTCGCCGACTTTATTGTAGCTGGCCGTCCACGCTTTCTTGGTTGTATGCCCAGCGTTACACCATGTATCATCGAGATAAAAGACTTTCTTTCCTTCTTCTCTATTTTTTTTTTAATTTCACTCTGATATTTCCTTCGCCAAAGTACGATGTCGTCTCTTTCGATGAGAATATATCTGCGTTGTCTTTTCTCAAACTTGAATCCCAAGTCCTGCATCAGTCGCCAAGTAGTAGTCGTATTCACATGTGGAAGGTCGGGTTCACATATGAGTCACTGTCATCCCTTAATACTATAATTCCCATCTGTAATATTCTATAAATAGTTAATAACTAATTAAGTAATTACATAGAATTATAGGAAATTAATTGGACGAATCTCCCTGGATTAATGATATGTTTAGTAGTTAGTAAAATAGACTAGACAATTAACCTAAGCATGTGGAAAGATGTTTTAGAATAGGTCAACTTTCAAAAAATTGCTCATTTTCAGAAGAGAATTAACTTCATCAGTATTTTAAACTTTTCTATCAACCCTTGGTTTTTCACCTCCTCTAGATTGAGTATAACTGAAATGCATGAAAATATAACTAAAATACTAGACAGCTAAAGGAAAAAATTATATTAGTCTACGTAACTGTATTTATAAGTTATTTAACAGTTTTCAGACTTTTCAACCACTCTATAGTATAAATGTAAGGAAAATAACGAACATCGTCAGAAAGTATCCAGTAAAAGCAGAGAAACCTGGTAATTTGTAAGCCAACACGGGTGAGGGGAGGATCGCGCCACCAGCGGCTCGTGTATTGTGACCCAACATAGGCCTCCTCGTTATCGGAACGGCCCGCACGTTGCTGCTTTCTTTTCTCATTCGATAACTTGAATACTAAAAGTATTCCCTATATGAAAGAGAGATAGTGCATGTCATAAAAATTCAACGGTGCTAGCCTATTATATGATGCAAAAAAAACAACTTTGAATACAAATCAAGTTTTACATCAAGACAAAAAGTAGATGGACACGGTTTTAATTTCTTGAGGTTTGCATTAATAGGTTTTTATTTTCGAAACAATGTTTACGTGTAAAGAAGATTTTAAAATATATTTATCCAGGATTGTCTGATTTTAGATACCATTATGTCGTTATAGATTCTAATATTATATAAAATAACCGAAAATTTGGTCATTTAGGTTGTACAAAATAAGGATTAGGGAGACCTGCGGGAATAGTTGGGAGACTTTACAGATCCTGGACTGTAAGCGAAATTTGGGTGATCTTACAGATACAGGATCATAAGGGACAGTTAGGAGATCTTATATGTAAGTTCCCATACGGGACAGTCGGGATACCTTGCAGTTACGGTACCGTATGGGACGGTTGGGTGACCTTACATATGCGGGATCATAAGGGACAGTTAGGAGATCTTCTATGTAAGTTCCCATACGGGACAGTCGGGATACCTTGCAGTTACGGTACCGTATGGGACGGTTGGGTGACCTTACATATGCGGGATCACAAGGGACAGTTAGGAGATCTTATATGTAAGTTCCTATACGGGACAGTCGGGATACCTTGCAGTTACGGTACCGTATGGGACGGTAGGGTGACCTTACATATGCGGGATCATAAGGGAGAGTTAGGAGATCTTATATGTAAGTTCCCGTACGGGACAGTCGGGATACCTTGCAGTTACGGTACCGTATGGGACGGTTGGGTGACCTTACATATGCGGGATCATAAGGGAGAGTTAGGAGATCTTATATGTAAGTTCCCGTACGGGACAGTCGGGATACCTTGCAGTTACGGTACCGTATGGGACGGTTGGGTGACCTTACATATGCGGGATCATAAGGGAGAGTTAGGAGATCTTATATGTAAGTTCCCGTACGGGACAGTCGGGATACCTTGCAGTTACGGTACCGTATGGGACGGTTGGGTGACCTTACATATGCGGGATCATAAGGGACAGTTAGGAGATCTTATATGTAAGTTCCCGTACGGGACAGTCGCGAGACCTTGCAGTTACGGTACCGTATGGGACAGTTGGGTGACCTTACATATACGGGATCATAAGGGAGAGTTAGGAGATCTTATATGCAAGTTCCCGTACGGGACAGTCGGGAGACCTTACAGTTACGGTACCGTATGGGACAGTTGGGTGACCTTACATATACAGGATCATAAGGGAGAGTTAGGAGATCATATATGCAAGTTACCGTAGGGACAGTCGGAAGACCTTGCAGTTACAGTACCATATGGGACAGTTGGGTGACCTTACATATACGGGATCATAAGGGAGAGTTAGGAGATCTTATATGCAAGTTCCCGTACGGGACAGTCGGGAGACCTTGCAGTTATGGTACCGTATGGGACAGTTGGGTGACCTTACATATACGGGATCATAAGGGAGAGTTAGGAGATCTTATATGCATGTTACCGTAGGGACAGTCGGAAGACCTTGCAGTTACGGGACCGTCAGGGCAGGCGAGAGACCGTCCAGTTATGGGACAGTAAGGTATCTCTACAGGTACGGGACCTCCGTCAACAATAGATGGGGTTACCTATTTATTGTTTTACACCAATCACTAACAACGTTAGGGAAAACATTCTTGGAAGTGAGATAACGAACCCTTAAGTTTCGTACACTGCTATTTTACCATAGACCAAATGTTTTTTTAACATTTCATTGTTCTTTGTCGATCAGTCGAAAAGATGCCGTGCAATTTATCATTAAGGGAATAGAGATTAAACATTTGAAGAGATCGATCATTGAAACACAGAATATATGGTGTGAGTTTGGAATAAAAAATGGCGGCTGACCTCTGCAAAATACAAAAACAAACAGGGAAATAACCCTTTTACAAATTTTCATTTTATATTAAATGCGTTAAATCGTAAATTTTGATCAAACTGTTGTTTGACCTTCAGTTTACGCTGAAAATCAAAACTCTTTTTGTTGGGGTAATTAATGGAATTGTTGGAAATCAAAACCATAGGCCTTTTACATTGTTTCATTTTAGTATTCTAATTGCTATCAAGTGATCTTTCAAAATATTTGAAAAGTAATTGAATAACACATATAACTTTGAGAGTCTATAATTTTCAGTGGAGATCCCCCCAATGCCGTTACACATGGGATTTGCAACGGCATGTCTTATTGTCAACGACCTGCCTAGCACTGATAACATTGATTGACTGTGTTTTTTTAAAATAGGTTGTTTTACTTATAATTTTTACTTCCATCAAGCTCTACTTCCAAGCCTTATCAATAAATAGTCTATGCGTCAATAGAGTGCTCATATAAATTTATTCCTACTGTGCATTGTTTTTAACTTTTACCAATAATAACTCCAATTGGACCGGATTAAAATAGTTGTAATGTCAAGTGTTAAAACCTGTTTGAGGTGGAACACCCTTAATTGCAATTGGTTGTGACGAGCTCTTTTCAGTCGTAAATTTTACTAACGGAGATGCAGTTTTCAATGGGAGTGAATTATTACAGTAAATTTGTTGATATCAAAACTTAATTTGGCCCTACCCTCTCGCTATATATAAATATTTTGTTCATACAATTTAAGTTCTCAGCTAGTCTTATATATGAAACATCAGTACAAACCGTATAAATCTGTTTAATTGGTTACAAATCAATGTGAAATAAAAACTTCCAGCTCCTAAGTACGCAGTGAAAGGATAGGTCTTTGTAAACACGATTACGAGAAACCAACCCAATTAGGCTTTCTATCAGGACTTGGCTCAGAGGACTTAAGCGATGCCATTCTTACTTCACCAACCCTTCTTAATTTGTTTCCAATCAAAATAATGTATTTTAAATTTAAATAATACATGTGAAATCACATATGTTGAAATAGACAAAAATATACATTTTTAAGATTAATTTAAAATTAAAAACTTTCTAATCACATTGTATAAACCGGTGAGGGGAAAACAGCTGTTTATATTAATTGTTTTGTAACAGCATCCAATGGTATAAATTTTGCCTTAAAATTAATTAAACAAATGAATACTACAACAACGGATGAGATGGTCCCCTCTACAACTACAGAATGTGAATTATCCTGAGAGCCTGTTATTACAGTTGCCACACAGTTACCGTGTGTGTGGTTAAGCCAATCATTAGCGGCCAATTTGCCACACTTGAACAAGATTAATCAATCACGTGTAGCATAGGCTACATGATGGGAATGCAAAACCATTAACCACATCTACGATTCAGGAAAATGAAATAAATATACAGGGCGACCCGCTGTAATAGACTGTGGCTGTACAAGGCAGTAATAAGGCCTCAAGTCACATATGGATCACTAGTCTGGTGGACAAAGGTGAACCAGACTACAGCCATAGCCAAACTCACAAGTTTACAAAGGTTGGGCACACTTCTAGTCACTGGAGCTTTCAGGAGTAGCCCGTCAGCAGCTCTCGAAGTTGCTCTTGGATTACTGCCTTTGGATATCTTCATCAAGGCAGAAGCACGGAAATCAGCCTATCGATTAAAAGTCGCAGGCCAATGGAGGGAAGGCCTGTCTGGAACAGGCCATTGCACCATCACCAAAGCTGTTGCTCAAAACCCTGTGCTTGATATGACATCAGATGTCATGAGTACGGAGATGGTTTTCACTAAACCTTTTTCTGTTGGATTCTGCTCCAGAGAAGAGTGGACATCTGAGGAAGGGCCCTATTCCAGGAAGGGCAGCCTTGTCTGGTACACGGACGGCTCTCTCATTGAAGGAAAATCTGGCTACGGGGTGTACAGTGAATCACCTAGAACAGAACTCTGTGCAAGTCTGGGACAACACTGTACTATTTTTCAAGCAGAAATTTGTGGCATCATGGTTTGTGCCAATCTCGGCATTGCCAGACGCTATTGCGACAGGCATATAGTAATCTTGTCAGATTGTCAGGCTGCCCTCAAGGCTCTTGACTCCAACGAAATCAAGTCAAAATTGGTGTGGGAATGTTACAACACTCTCTGCAAACTCGCGACACGCAACTCGGTGCATCTTGGTTGGGTACCTGGCCATGTAGGCATAGGTGGCAATGAGTGTGCAGATAAGCTTGCTAAAAGAGGTTCCGGTATGCCATTCTTTGGTCCAGAGCCAAGCTGTGGCATAAGCAAAACAACTGCTTTTCACACAATAAACAAATGGTCCAGGGACTTACATCGCCAGCAATGGCAAGGTCATACTGGTCAAGCACTTGGCAAAAGGCTGCTAGCAGATACTAGCTCTTACTTCACTAACTGGTTGGTGAGGTTGGGCAGAGGTCGGGTTAAGCAGTTGATTGCTCTGATAACTGGACATGGCCATTTCAGGAAACATCTCCACACTCTCGGACTCAGAAATGAAAGTCAGGTGTGTAGGCTCTGCAATCAGTCTGAAGAGACTGCCAAGCATATCATACTGGACTGCGAGAGACTCGGGGCAAGGAGAAGGGCTCTGTTTGGTTGTAAGCAACCAGGTGATGAAAGGGACGCTAGTATTGGTAAAAAACTCCTGGATCTCGTAAAGGGTACGGGCATTGGTTTGCCATACTAACGTACAAGGGACACACAATAAGCTTCGGTTGACGTGTGAGGATCTTTGAATCTTTGGATCTCTGAATCCGTCCCTTTAACAACACATAAACATAAACATAAACATAAACATAATTTGGCCCTACCCTCTCGCTATATATAAATATTTTGTTCATACAATTTAAGTTCTCAGCTAGTCTTATATATGAAACATCAGTACAAACCGTATAAATCTGTTTAATTGGTTACAAATCAATGTGAAATAAAAACTTCCAGCTCCTAAGTACGCAGTGAAAGGATAGGTCTTTGTAAACACGATTACGAGAAACCAACCCAATTAGGCTTTCTATCAGGACTTGGCTCAGAGGACTTAAGCGATGCCATTCTTACTTCACCAACCCTTCTTAATTTGTTTCCAATCAAAATAATGTATTTTAAATTTAAATAATACATGTGAAATCACATATGTTGAAATAGACAAAAATATACATATATATTTAAGATTAATTTAAAATTAAAAACTTTCTAATCACATTGTATAAACCGGTGAGGGGAAAACAGCTGTTTATATTAATTGTTTTGTAACAGCATCCAATGGTATAAATTTTGCCTTAAAATTAATTAAACAAATGAATACTACAACAACGGATGAGATGGTCCCCTCTACAACTACAGAATGTGAATTATCCTGAGAGCCTGTTATTACAGTTGCCACACAGTTACCGTGTGTGTGGTTAAGCCAATCATTAGCGGCCAATTTGCCACACTTGAACAAGATTAATCAATCACGTGTAGCATAGGCTACATGATGGGAATGCAAAACCATTAACCACATCTACGATTCAGGAAAATGAAATAAATATACAGGGCGACCCGCTGTAATACCTTGCTCAACCTAAACCCTCCACACTAACCTCATGATAGTCTGGAAACGCCAAGTTTTTTTTATGTCCGTTCGTGAGTACATATTTTCTTTAAAATATCCATACTGTTATAAACAGAAGGCGGTGTCTGTTTGCTTGTCGTCATATAGACCCTTTTGGAATAGGGTAATTTAAGGATACAATAACTATTCACGCTTCAGAAATCCATTAGGGCTTCGCCCCACCTCTATTAAAATCACAATCTTGGTCTTATGGATATATTTAAATATTACCTTGGATTTACTATCAGACATTTAAAAGTATCAGAATTAAATATATTATTACTGAAGCCATGCTAGAAGTTCTAACTGTGATTGGTTTACTATGCAGCTAATTATGAACATACGTGACTAAAAATAATTTCTATATAATTATTTATATAATTAACTTGAACAAGTGAAATGGCATCATTAAAATATAAATTTTACTCACTGAAATTATGATATAAGTTCCTACTGCATGGTTTTTATCCTATTTTGTTTGACATGTATGGTACATATATATAAACAAAACAAAAATAGATATCCCTATTTAATAAAAATCCTAATAATTCTTGAAAGGTGGAACGAGAAACTTTATAAATAAAGAGCCATTATAAATAAAAAGCTATTTAATTTTTAAATGGAATGGTATTCGTAACCTACTGTCTTTCGAAGTAATTTAAATGATAAGTTTTAGTTGAGCGTAACAAAGAAAGCTGCGGAGATAATTATCGTTTGACTGAGTGACATCTCAGCTTCATTTAACTGACGGTATGCCGCTCTCTTAATCAACTATCGGTACCTGTTTCAAAGACTCTCTCAATTAGTGTTATTACGGTAATTGATTTATAATTTGTTTTAATATTTCAATGTCATTTTTTACGTTAAAAATTCAAATTAAATTTGAGCTCTGACTAATGCTCTGGCATTCGCTGGTAAAAACCTATTTTACTGTAAATTTATTGATTTTTTTATAATTGTGTAGCAAAGGTGTTTCTAAACAAATGTTGGTTCTAGTTGTTGCCGCTAGCTAAAATTTTGTCACTTTATATCTTTAAAAATAATTAATTCCCACGTTGTACTGATCTATGACAGAAGATCACCGTCAGAGAAAACTTTGAAAAGAAAAACTTTGATGACAGAAGAATTGACATACAGTAGAAATCACGTAAATTTGTAAAACGTAAACAATTCTCACAAAAAAGGCTGCTTAGTTGTTAATGTAGAAGTAATTCACAAAACATATGTAATTTTATGTATACAAACCGCAAAGTAAATAGTGAATTGTTATTTATATTCCCCGGTACAAATCCAAACAGTTCACCGAATCTTGTAAAGCGACAAGTGATCCCTCATGTTAGTCATAAATTTATTCACAGAAACATTTAAGGTAGACTCCTTCAAGCTCTAGAACTGTATAAGGCATCACCTTGCCAATTGTCGTCATCGAAGTAATCAGCTATCGATATGTATGTATTTGTAGTCAGTTTATTTGAAAGCAGAGTATGTCAAAACAAACAAATTGCATTGAGACAAAGCATACACAACATTTTGGGAGGCGACCAAGACAACCAGACACTATTTTATATTTTACTGTATTCACACAGTAGTTTTTAATAGTATTTATTATGAGAATTACCATTAAAATATCAAAAATCTGTTTAGACAAGTAATTAACTTATAAATTTAATGTGTGAAATATTTAAAACAAAATCCAATGTGTAGTATAATAACTTTGGTAGAAAGCTTAGAATAGTGTTTCTTGTAACATTTATTTTTAAATCACACAATATATTTCATGCACAGTAAAAAACCCTAAAACGATCTTTAACAAGATTTGAAAGCAAGATTAGATCCAAAAGCCAATGAAATTGAAAGGTTAACAACATTACTCCTCGCGTAAGTGGTTGCTTTTGCCGTCACTCTTTTGCTTATACGTTATAGAGATTGTTCTGTCTCGACGATCATTTATTTATTTAAACACTTGCCTGCGGTTATATTTTATACAGCTTGTTAAAATGACTATTAAAGATAAATGTAAATTAACAGATAGAATTACGTTGTAAGGAATATAACCAACTGCTATACTTTCATTAATAGCTCAAAACAAGGGAAGGGGGTTGTGTGGACACCCACTCCCGGTGGAGAATTTTGAAGATTTGAAATTTTTGTATGAAAGACGCATACACGTTTAAGATTGCTAGCATGGAAAAACCTGTGTTTAACGCCAAATTATTATTTCAAGAATCACTTTTTTAAACACTTTTTCAGTGGATAACCTTTGGAGACCTAATAAGAGACTAAGGTACTATTTTGGTGTAATTAGTTCAGCATACGGGGAAAACTCTGTTGCTCTCGGTCGGTATCTAACGCGTGAATGGCTTGTAGTGGTAATGAGTTAATAAATATTCGAACAATAATATTTAAATGTTCCCTTATTAATTAAGACTGTAATCAATTATTGTTGTCGAGTGGTCTGTTCTATTTCACGGGTTCACTATGTCAGAACATTCTTTTCTGAGTCTCAGGCTTTAGAAAGCTGGATTTGATCAGCATTTTAACTATGTTATTGATTAATAGCCTCATTATATCTCAATATTTCGACAATTTAAATTTGGAATGAATTTGTAAATGTAATTTGAAAAGGTTGTAACAACATTAACGCGTAATCTAGCTCGTTTCTCTAACTGGTACATTGCAACACGTTTGTTAAAGAGAGAAAGTAACAATTAGTGAGGGAAGTGGTAGGTGGTAACGAGGGTGTAACGCGGACCACTCAGGCCGGTATCGGGTCGCAGCACAGCCTCCGCCGCGCCGCAGGCCGATATGGCCCTTATCCCCAGCGTTGCTTACAAATCTACCCTTTGTGCGAGCTTCTTCTATATGAATACCACCTTCATACAGATTTGCAATTTTATACATATAGAGTTTTAGAAAAGAATATAACTTTTTATATGACGAAAGTTAAGTGGGTAAAGTGGGTAGTGGGTAGTGGGTTAAGTGGGTTGGTGCCCGTCGAAATTCGACGGGTAGAATATTAATATTGAGTAATCGATCGCACCCTATGAGATGGGTCGCCAACAATGAAATATTTATAGTTTTTCTTAGCACAATGTGACTTACGACTCATATCCGTATCTGTAATTTTTTCATTTTTAAATTACGTAATAAACAGAACGAAAGAAATAATTTACATAACCTAAAAAAGGAAAAAGGCGTCTTATGACAATTTTTTTAATGCCCATGTCAGTTAATTGACTGGATCTATTTTATTTTATCGGCTTTTTACATCAATCCATGTTAACAAATAAATTCGTAAACGTAGTTCACGATTTGTCCTCACAGATTTCAGCATTAACTTATAACAACTATTCGACGTAATCATAGTCTTAGCACAATTGGACAATTGTCATTTGTGTTTTACTTTACAGCACATATTTAACAATATTGGGTCGTTTTAGAGCATTTACGGACATATTAAATCCAGTTGGCTGGTCTGACACTTTTTGCCAATTGTTGGATTTCCTGTTTATGACGTATGATAGTACATAACCTGTTTATTCTATTGTTTACAAAACAAACTTTGTTTTGAAATTTGATGGGTTGAATAGCGGGGCCTTGTGGAGTCAAGGAAAAATAATGAGAACATCAGCGCCGATATTTTTACTCTGAGCTCAAGGGGCGAAACTAAAAATAAATAAAATGGGATGTCACCCCTTAAAGGGTATTGTATACATATTAGATTGTGCCAATTTATATCGTGATTGCAACATGTGAGAAGAAATATTGTCTTCTTTGGGTCAGCCTGAATTAACTTAAGTAATTAATTGCAATATATGTGATGTATCGTTGTAAGATACTGGCCACTAATGATTTTCTCTATCCAGCTGATTCCTTTTGCTACAACTTATATCCATTTTGTCAAACCTTAGATACACAATATGCGTGTTTTAATAAACAGCTGGTAAGTAAAACTTAAAATAGTGATAAGATATAATTTAAAACGTAATTTTTTTATATTATAAATTTAATTATTTCAAAAATATAATTAGATTGTGCAAATATAGATTGATCTTTCATTTAAAACAACCCGCATGTTAAATGGTTCAGTGGAAACCTGAAATAAACTGAGAGATGCAAAGTTGAAATTTTACCCCATGTTAAATTGCCATAAGTAAACTTTTAATTCTATTTTTTAAATAGTTAGTGAGCAGATACCAACATTTAAGGTAAAATTTGCAAATACAGTATAGGGATTATTTCCTTTCATTGACACCACGTGTCCCGCGTGTAAATCGGTCCAGTGGAAGTCTCACACGTTCTTCAGGAAGATTTTTAATTAATTTTTAATTTTTGTGTTCTAATATATAGGATTAAGGAAATGTCTTTAGATTGTTCAATGACCGGCACTGGAAAGCCAGTAATTACACTTCATTTGTAAAACACGTTAGCATTGTTCTCCATCGGGTGGCCGAGGCTTTCTCTGTAATATACAGGGTGTTTATAAAAAAACTTTACAACTTCAAACAAACATAAAAACTTAATTTTTTCACGTAAAGATATAAAATTACAACAATAATATAAAAAATATTCTCAAGTTTTGTGACATATTAAGTAGTTTACCTAATTTCAATATGTTTCCCATTATTTTCACGCAAAATAATCAAGTCTACATTTCAGTTCGGCCCAAACACAACGGTAACTATGATCATCGATTATAGCAAACGCTCCCCTGATTCGTTCTCTCAGTTCTTCTATGATGTTTACCTTATTGGCATACACATTATTGCAGTTATTCTAATTGGGGTTCCCCCAAAAAATTATTTCTTGATCGAAGTCTCCATTGAACAGCCACATCAGAATTTCTTTCAATGTGCTTTAACACACTGTACTGTAGCGTGGTCGTTCATTGCGATTTTAATGAGACTTTTCAATTATTTGTATTTGTTTACCAGGCAACAATATAAACGAATCAGCTGATTAAACTGCCTGCTGATTAAAACTTTTTGAGCCACTCTTTCATGTGGTGGCATTAGGAAACTTGTATGTCCCATGGAACATGAATGGGAGAACATTAAAGTTGTAAAGTTTTTTTATAAACACCCTGTATATTCCGTGGTAATATATGTGAGGTGGCCCGAAGTAACAGCACCGAACATTCCTGTATTGTTCGTGACAAAGAAACAATTCACGCAATATTGTCCAGCGTGTTTTAGAAACCTGTGCGGTATTTACTTAATAAATTATATCTTAGGAACTGACTTTGAATCTTTCTCGAGTATTAATTAGGTACATTTTGTCTATTTTCTGTGTCCAAGTTCCTATAGTTTGTTAAAGCGAAATAGTCTACAACTTGTACAGCGGAATGTAATACAAATTATAAGCTGTAAATCCTTATCCAATCCTTACATTATTTTTGGACTGATGAACACAACCAGTTTTAATGGTTAGAGCACTTACTTAGGGGACATTTGAAATTGTGGAACTATTTTGTGTAAATCTTATTTCAATTTGCAGGGTTCCAGATATTTTGATTAGACAAGTATAAATACACTTTGTTAAACTAAAGAAAATATGAACTTTAAAACATAATTTCTAAACAGGCTTAGCACTACGCCATACCCCTCTCCCCTTCTGAGTGATTACGTAATAATATGGCCTTTCGTTGTATTACAGACATGAGTAGAGTTTAAAGTGAAAATCTACGTTCCAAATAGGTCTTTATATTAATGAAAACAACGAACACAGACGTCAAAAGGAGCGGAGCACACCACAAAGCGTATTTTACTTGTTATGATCTGACAAAGCAACACATTAAAGTTTGGTGCTTACATTTAGTGGTACCTTGAATATTGATGTCAAGAATTAATATTTCGCCTTTACTGATTTATTTTTTACGAAGACATTTACTTAACGTTATGATGTTGGCTTCTTCAGTATTCTTGTTACTAAAAACTTATTCTCCAAGCGATTTTGCAAAATATAGGAATGTGAACCACTTTATTTGAATTTTGCTCCGTCGATTTTTGTTCAACTAACCCTGTTAAATTAAATATTCGTTTGATACGAAGTTAAACAAAAAACACTTCTCCAGAATTTCTGTTTAGGAGGTAGGAGGAAAATACGTCACAAGCAAAACGTAGTTTTTAACTGCCAGTTATCTTATGTAGAATATTTTTATTGTTAGTTTTTATTAAGTTATTCCTCTCGTCCTTACTTTAAATTAAACATTATTAATACTTTATGATCCTGAAAGGAGCACCGTTTCAGAAAGAAACAACATTTTGATTTCGGAACTAAGTGGATGTATTTGATTCATCAATCGCTTCAGAAATTAAGGTACAATAATCGTAGACTACGTTTGAAGGTTTGTGGCTTCATCCATAACATGTTATTACAAGGCTAGGTCAACAATGACTTGCTGAAAAAAATCATTACTGCAAGGAAACTACGTGTAGATTACATGTGTCATATCCCATACAGTTTATAATTATGTAACTGGTACGTAATTTGTGGAGCTGTCTATATGTGTCAATTCGTTATTAAAGATTTATTAATTGCCATTTACTTTTATATCGTTTACTGATCGTTCCGAATAATTTACAGTAAGCGCAAATAGAAAGCACATACGGTAATATTTCAATTTCACGAAGTTATTTGTCATCCAGTCTCAATCTTTCACAAGCTACCGTCAGAACCAACGCGCGTCGCAAACACAAAATCCTATCACAACTTCTGATTGGTTCCCCCTTTCTCAATGTACAATTACCCTTTTGTTTATATTTGGATAGATATCAATCAAAATGCAGCAATGCCAAATGGGAACACTCATCAAATAATTGTTTTTAGTTGCGTTTTTGTTTGCTGATGCCAGACTGGATTTATACAATTTATAATTATTTTATTTGACACCAATTCCGTTCACAAATATTGTTTAGTACAACAGAGACTAATAACCTCAAATGCAGACACAGTGTGGATTAGGTTAATAGTTATTAGTTATAGT
Source organism: Allygus modestus (assembly GCA_963675035.1). NCBI lineage: Eukaryota > Metazoa > Arthropoda > Insecta > Hemiptera > Cicadellidae > Allygus > Allygus modestus. The sequence continues at coordinate 74,499,589 of OY776111.1, read as the reverse complement.
TAGTTAGGCTTAACAAAAACTTTTCACAAACTGCTTTACTTTCCCAATCATGAAATTATATTTATTTATTTTTGTGTTGGCTGCTATTATGTTATTGGTTTAATGTGTTTATAAAAAACATATAATTGATTTGTAAGGCTCCATTGCACCTCGCCTCTTTTTTCGATCGCAAATATTAAACATGTAAACAAGAAGACGCTAAAACATATTACATGGCGTTAGTAAAGCATGGCGTTTTACAAACACCTTAAATATTCCCATGTTAACCATCACGTAATAAAATGCATGGACCATTTAAACTAAAAACTTTGGAGGAAAATAGGTAACACACCATGGTGAAATCCATTCCGAAAATCCTTTAAGGTATTGGCACGTTTGGATGTTAAAATGACCATCCTAACTTCATCAACATTAAGTTGTTACTAGACGAATTGACCTGAAAATTGACACGATAATATAGCATAATCTAGAATAAAATTTTTCAATAATTTATTACGTGATACCACATAATACAAATGTTGAAAATATGTTCTACTACTGACAACAGAGTTTAAACATACAAATATCTCGCTAACAATGTAGTGTAATCAGAAGCTGCGACGGGTATCTGCTAGTTTGCAACAATCTCGAAGAGGATTATGTTACGTTGTTAGTCATTTTAAATACACACTATTAATACATACACTATCAATAGTATACAATTTGTAGGATTTTTAGATTTTAGTTTAGTTATAATTTTTTTTAGTTCTCTTTGTGACGTTTAAACTATAAAACATCTGTTGTTCAAAGAAAACCAATAAAAAATTATGTTTTCTCTTACCATAATTTAGTTTTCAAGGTCTTAGTGTACAGTTATTGCAAATACTTAATAGTGAAATACTAAATCTTATATTTCGTCTGAACTAAGATGTATTTGATATGTAAGTTGTTTTGTAACTAGTAGTTTAGGGAGTAGTTTTCAATATATATATATTTGAATATTAATATATTTAATTTAATAAAATAAACTCCTGAACTCATAGTATATTTGATGGGATGTCTTAGTTAAAATGTATTTATAGTGAGTGATGTGCTTATAGAATTAGTGTACTACTGGCAGGAATAATCTCGTGCTTAGACTAACTATAGCTGGTCATTAGCCTCATGGCATTGCCTCGATCAGCCCCGCTCAAAGTGATAACCATTATCATCACGGGGTTGTATTATTTCCTTTGAGAATACTAGTTAAGGGAGTAGTACGCTCCATCAAAACGCTATGCACACATCGTGGTCCAAGTGATTTTTTTAAAAATGTTCAAAATAATTTTCAATTAATGTTTTGTTTAGACGACATTGTGTCGTATACACACGTTTTAAAATCACATAAAATATATTCCTTCGCTTTAATTAGGTATGTTAAAAAATAATCTTAGTTATTTTATATTTTTGTTCGCGTCTTAAACCCATTTTATTCCTTGTATTTAGTTTCGTATGAACATTAAACTTACTTTGTAAAGAATTACTGATCATAATACGGACGGCTTAATATCAGAGAGTGTGTATACACACAAACTAACAATCCTCGTGAGCTCAGTATGGGCTCTTAGCTCAATATAGTCTAAAATATTGTCATCGTCTTTGCCGGATAAAATATCTGACGACAAAACCTTCCTTTGAAGCTCTAGTCCCTTCAGATTTCAGAACTCTGCATCGTAAACTTGGGGAAAGTAATATAAAACGTTACTACCATTATTATTAATACAATATAATATTTAGATTAATATTTGTAAGCAGAATCAAACACATTAGTCATATTTAGGCTTCAGCCACCATAGAAAATTATCTTGATTTCTGCTCTCCTTGGAAGACTGGAATAATTGTAAATTTTACGTTATACCTTTTACATTAGTAAGGCGATATGTAGTAAAAACCCAAACATCTTCATACTTACAAACCTCAGTTGTTTTAATTGTCATTGAGGCCCTCATAATTTTTTAAAATAAATCGAATTACAGTACTACAATACAGAAGTTAATGTAGCCAAATTCGGGCTCTGATTTCTTTAAGTTATTATTTAATATATTCATAATATCAGAGGATCAATCATCGTTGAGTGTAATTAAAATACATTCTTACCAATAATCTAAAACATATGAAAATGCATATGAAAGCAATGAAAAGCGGCAACAGATTTTTTTACTCCAATAAGCTATTTTTCCAGTGTTTAAAGAATATAAACTGTAAAATTAAAATAAAGAAGAGTGCTGAATACATTGCTTACAAACTGTAAAAGTCGGAAGCCGGATTGTTTTCAGAAGGTCCTTTAAATGATTGTTTACTAATAAAACCATCCATATCGGTTCAAAAGATACGCAGCTTTTTGCTAAAGATAACTCGGAATATCATTACAGCTCTAATGGACGCGGTTTATAAAAAAGGATTAAACGCTTAAGAATAAAACTAGGTTAGTCGTCACAGTAGCCATAAAACGATTCTGCTAAGGGGAGTACAAACTGTCAACCTGATAGCGGAAATGAGTTATTTAATAAACATTTTACTAAACTGAAGCATGAACTGAAAATTAACCGATGTACAGTAATACATAATCTGCAACTAAAACCGCTACTGAAAACATATTGTATAAATTTGTAAATAACGGTTTGTTTATAGAATTTAATTCATAAGGAAATTACAATCGACTACATTAGCTTGAAAATAAATCTACTATAACATTAAAGTATGTATATCAACAGGTTTAAACATGAATCAAATTAACCATAAAAACTTTAAATCTATATATAAATAGTTGGCAGGTAGTAAAATAAAAGTTTCAAAGTAAAAATTTAAATTTAGAAAGATAGAATGCATGTTCAAACATAAACACGTTTTAGTCAAAGGACGTACTAGTTAGGACTCTTAGCTGGACCAAAGCGGTCCTTATAATAGCAGAGGTTAAGAATAAAAAGCTCGTGCCTTATATATTGAGACGAAACAGTAATATAATATTCAAACGAAGATTTTAAGAGCAAGAATTAATAAATATTGAATATCACGAGATATTACGTACTTGATCGAGGAGAAAGCGGGACAAGCGATTAAGAATATGTCTGTGGTTGGACTTTTCAAAAGTAACCTAAACTTGGCCCCCAAGTTAACTCCTGGATTTCAGTTAGGTGTAGATTAAAAATTCGAATAAGGAAAAAAGGGTTGAGAGATATTGAATAGAAGTGGGTTTTTACAGTTATACCGGGTGTCCCACGTAAGGTGTCTCAAATTGATTACGGAAAAACGGCTTAACGTACAAGGATGAAATAAAATTATTTTCGGCTAAATTGACCCCAAGGAATAACGTAAACATATTTTTAACTTTTTCCGATACAGGGTGTGCCAAAAACTGAGGGTCACTAGTTCGAATCTCGGAATTTTCAAATGTGAACATATGTTATGTTATACATCATTTTAAAGGTATTTAATAAACAAACATCTTGGCGAAAACAGAAATTAATTATCTTTTTCCGTTTCAAAATGGCGGCAGTTTTTTTGGGAAAAATCAATATGTTTTTAATACTCTGTGTTTCCTATACCAATGCACATAGCCCTTCTCCGGTTGAATTTTCTTACTCGTTATGAAATTAGCTTTACTGTGATATGCTACAAGTAACGGTTTTTTGAAATAATAAAAATTCAAAAAAAATTGATTTTTGAAAATTTGCAAATGCCCATTGTTCAAAATTTCCAAATAGCAACATATGTCAAGTGGCACATCATTTTATAGGTTTTTTAATTCTTAACAACTTTCTAATTTACACTTACTTCGTATCTCTTTTAGTTTTTGTGTAAATAACAAAAAACCTAATTTTCCTATATCAAATGCATGTTATTTGGGTTTAACACTAAACAGCTGATCATGGCCCCATTTCATTTAGTGTTAAACCCAAGTAACATGCATTTGATATAGGAAAATTAGGTTTTTTGTTATTTACACAAAAACTAAAAGAGATACGATGTAAGTGTAAATTAGAAAGTTGTTAAGAATTAAAAAACCTATAAAATGATGTGCCACTTGACATATGTTGCAATTTGGAAAGTTTGAACAATGGGCATTTGCAAATCTTCAAAAATCAATTTTTTTTGAATTTTTATTATTTCAAAAAACCGTTACTTGTAGCATATCACAGTAAAGCTAATTTCATAACGAGTAAGAAAATTCAACCGGAGAAGGGCTATGTGCATTGGTATAGGAAACACAGAGTATTAAAAACATATTGATTTTTCCCAAAAAAACTGCCGCCATTTTGAAACGGAAAAAGATAATTAATTTCTGTTTCCGCCAAAATGTTTGTCTATTAAATACCTTTAAAATGATGTATAACATGACATATGTTTACATTTGAAAATTCCGAGATTCGAACTTGTGACCCTCAGTTTTTGACACATCCTGTATGGGAAAAAAGTTAAAAATATTTTTACGTTATTCCTTGGGGTCGATTTAGCCGAAAATAATTTTATTTCATCCTTGTACGTTAAGCCGTTTTTCCGTAATCAATTTGAGACACCTTACGTGGGACACCCGGTATAAAGAATGGTTTCAAAGATGTTTGATAAAGGGCTTTATTCCGAAAAAAGTTTAAATATGTCTTTTAGCGAATTTCCCCTATAGGGAAGAAGCTATTACCGTAGGTCTCATGGTAAGACTTAAGCCCGAGAACATGATAACTTTTTGTTTTGAGGTCCCCAGATGCCAAAAACACTATTCGTTCAAATTTATATATATATATATATGTGTGTGTGTGTGTGTGTGTGTGTGTGTGTGTGTCCGTTACCGCGATAACTTTTGAAAGAAGGGCCCGATTTTTATGAAATTTGGCAAAAATGTGGAGAGTAACATTTATGACTTTAAGTTCGAAAACCAGATCGATCAGTCTATGGGAAGGGGGTTTTTATGGAGGTTTAAATTTATCCAAAAATCAGTTTGAGCGAATTTCCCCTATAGGGAAGAAGCTATTACCGTAGGTCTCATGGTAAGACTTAAGCCCGAGACCATGATAACTTTTCATTTTGAGGTCCCCAGATGCCAAAAACACCATTCGTTCAAATTTATATATATATTATATTATTATATTATATTATATATATATATATATATATATATATATATATATATATATTTATAACTCTCGTAAAAAAGTTCCGATCTTAATGAAATTTGGTATAAACGTGCAAAGTACCATTTATTTGAACGAGTTCAAAAACCAGACGAATCGCACCATCTGAAGGGGGGTTTTGGGGGGGTTTTGTACCCCAAAAATGGGTTTTTTGGGGTTTCCACATGTAATTTTTATCAAAATCAAATTTTAATTTTCACCATTGAATTCAGCATAAAAAAACAAACAATTTGGTATCTTGATCATTGCTCTACGTCAATTGGTTACTGAGATATTGAAAGTGCTAAACACAGTACGTTGTCTAATGTTATTCCTATGGAGAAAAAGAAAAATTGTATATCTTGCTTATTTATGAACATAAACTGACGAAATTTGGTATATAGCTTAATCTGGTTGTGGTTTATTGTTGTTTGCACAAAAAAATTTTTCACCTATGGTTCCCGTAGCAGCAACCCTCAGTACTCGGTCCCGATGTTACTCTTATGGAAAATAATTAAAGTGTTATATATAGCTTATTTATGAATGTATATGGATGAAACTTGGTATGTGGCTTCACTTAGCTGAGTTCTATTGATATTTTGCATAAAACCCCATTATTATATGTTCCTTTTTGCAGCAAACCTGCGTACTCATCCCCAATGTTATTCTTATGGAGAATAATTAATATTTTAAATATCGCTTGTTTGTGAATATATTTATTATGAATCCTGTTAAATGGCTTAATGTGTTATGTTATAATTCATTGGAAATTTGCTGAGTATGCAGGTTTGCTGCGACGGGGGTATTTTGAACTTTTAACCGTTAAATTTTGAAAACACTAGATTTTGGTTATAACCATTTTGTAGAGTTTAAAAAACAAACAATTTAGTATTTTGAATCATTAGTATTTTGAATCATTAAGCTAGGTTTAGTGGTTGTGGAGAAAAGTCAAAAAATGTGTCCATAAAATTTCCCGCGTTAATCTTATGGGAATACGGTTTTTAGATTTTCCTTAGATAATTTCACTAAAGACTCCACATTTCTTTCCACCAATCAGTTTAGCTCTACAAAACAATAATTTTGGCGTTTTAATTGTTGTTTTACGTCCAACCGTTGCAGAGATATTCAAAGTGCTAAACACAGTACGTTGTCCAATGTTATCCTTATGGAGAATAAATAAAATGTTATATTTCGATTATTTATTTATGTATATTGATGAAACTTGGTATGTGGCTTCAACTAGTTGTGGTATATTGATAATAGTACAAAAAAGTTCTTTGTTGATTTTTCCTGGTAGCAGCAAACCTGCATACTTGGCCCCCATGTTATTCATATGGAGAATAATTAAAGTTTTATATCTCCCTTCGTTATGAACCTAAATTAATAAAACTTGGTATGTAGCTTCACCTGGTTGAGTTATATTGATAATTGCAAAAAAACACTCTAACTTATCTTCCTTGTTGCAGCAAACCTGCGTCCTCATTTATAATGTTATTCTTATGGAGAATAAATAAAATGCTATATATAACTTATTAATGAATGTATTTTTGTGAAACTTGGTAAGTGGCTCTAGGTAGTATTGATACCCATATATTTGCATTGGAAATTCGCTGAGTGCGCAGGTTTGCTGCGACGGGGGTATATTTTTTATCTTTTTTAGCGAATTTCCCCTATAGGGAAGAAGCTATTACCGTAGTCGGCATGGTAAGACCTAGGCCCGGGACCATGATAACTTTTCGTTTTGAGGTCCCCAGACCCCAAAAACACCATTCGTTCGAAACTGTATATATATATATATATATGTGTCCGTGAGCACGATAACTCTCGTAAAAATTATCCGATTTTGATGAAATTTGGTATAAACATGTAAAGCAACATTTATGACTTTAAGTTCGAAAACCAGCCAGATCGCTCATTCCGAAAGGGTATTTTGGGGGGGGGTTTGTACCCAAAAAATGTGTTTTTTGAAGTTTTTACATATAATTTTGGAAATAGTCAAATTTTAGTTTTCACCATTGGATTCAGCTTAAACAAACACACAATTTGGTATTTTGATAATTTCTCTACGTCAATTGGTTACCGAGATATTGAAAGTGCTAAACACAGTACGTTGTCTAATGTTATTCTTATGGAGGAAAAGAAAAAATTGTATATCTCGCTTATTTATGAACGTATACTGACGAAACTTGGTATACGGCTTCATCTGGTTGTGGAACATTGATATTTGCTCAAAAAAACCATTTTTTTCCAAAGGCTCCCGTAGCAGCAAACCTGCGTACTCAGCCCCATGTTATTCTTATGGAGAATAAGTAACGTGTTATCTCCCTTAATTATGAAAATAAATTAATGAAATTTGGTATGTGGCTTTACCTAAATGAGTTATATTGATATTTGTATAAAACCCCATTTTTTGTGTTCCTTGCTTCAGCAAACCTGCATACTCAGCCGCCATCTTATTCTTATGGAGAATAATTAAAATGTCATAAATCGTTTATTTATGAATGTATATTGATGAAACTTGATATGTGGCTTTATGTGGTATTAAGATACATATATATGTATTGGAAATTCGCTGAGTACGCAGGTTTGCTGCTACGGGGGTATTACATTATGTCTTAATAAATATAATTGAGTTGTGGTGCTGAATGTCGTATCACGGACGTTTTTATTAAGGAAGAACGCGGAAGTAAAGAAACTATTTGTGTAATGTTCCAGTAATTTGATTACAATGTTATTCATGTTAATTCATAAGCGGAAAAACCTAAAAAGTTTTGTTTTTGATATGCTTGATAAAACCGAATACATTTATGAGTCGAACCATTCAAGTGTATTAAATCGCAAAGAGGAAAATAACAATAGATAACATAATCTACAATCTACATTAAACTATAACTATAGTTGGATATATGTTGCTTCTGTGAAATCCCTAGTTACAACAAACATTGCAATTGAATGTGTTGTTCTCACTGGAAGCGAAGTTTGCTTCTGACAGTTGAAAGAGTGTGTGTGGTGTAGAAAACAACAAATGTAATCTGAGCGGTTTGCAATAGACATTTTATCAGTAAATTTATAATTGAATATGTTAGGGTTAGACTCAACCTCAATAGGTACATTTACTGTCACAAGTGAACGATAAAGTAACTGGATATAAGGCACCACTAGAAGTTTATATCTCTCACGTACTTTTATCAAAAATCCTAAAAAATCTTAAAATGATTAATCTAAAAGAAAGAGCGGCATTGTAAAGTTATCCAATTAATTTTCATCAGCAATAATGAAAATATCGTATTTTCTTTTACAAATTGGAAACAAAATTGAATATTTTGCGATCTGCAAAATGGTCTACTAAGCCACATTGGAAAGTGATTTATTTCAAGCTGTGAATTTTCTTGCACTTTCTGTTTCAAAATAGTAAGTTTCCGAAATTTGTTTAAACTTACGAATACAAATAATTTAAAGTGTAACTCCAATTGGTGTAGGTACGATTGTATCGATGTCAATGATACATTAAAATTGTTGTACATATTCATTAGTAGCACACTGCTACTGTTTTACGAAAACTAAGCATGTGAAACTTCGTTAACGAAAGATCAAGTATCAATGTCCTTAAAAATAAAAATAAGTCTAACAATATAAAATAATATTTTTGTAAATTGAAAGGGACGTTATGAAGAAATTTTAAAAAATTAAGGTAAATGATCAGAAAAATGAATATAAAAGGTTTGGTCTTAAAATTAACCGAATTGGTACTAGTAAAAAACTCCTTATTAATTTCAAAGTTGTATTTGTCTGGAGGATGAAGTAATTACAAGGTGAAAATTCTATAAATAATCTCGTAAAGATGTTTTGACACATATTCAAAACATTCTATAATGAATTTGAATCTCAAAATATAGTACAAAATAATATTTTAAAGTTAAATTTGTTAGCGATAAATCTTAATACATATAGTTGATAAAAGATGCTATACTCTATTTGTACAAGCATATGTATTAATCTAAAATGGCGTACGGATAATATTAGTGATGGGGTTTAGCATTACTGCATTTGAAAGTTAATTACTTAAATATAAAATAAAAATTATAGATGGTGTAATGTAAGTTACAATCGTTACACTTTACAAGCTCTATAATATGGCAGCACAGCTGGAAAGGAGGCTAATTAAGTTTTAAAACGATATTTTTGACCATCAGTCATGTGGGAGACAGGTACGTCACGACGACGACGATGATGCGATTCAAGTCGCGTTGATGTCAGCCCAGTCTCTTGCTATTGCATAACAACATGTTTTGTGATATAATAACATTATTAGGAGTTGGGTCCTTTTGTTACACTTTGCTCAGTGATTTTCACTCTTTCGGTAATGGTTTTAATTTGGAAATGAGATTAGGCAATTACCTGAAATTTCTCCATGTTTTATGGGTATTGTATTATATTTTTTACTGTGTGCTAAACGGTTTTCAGGTTGACACGTTTTTACCAAAGTACTCTTATTATGCCTAATCTAAACTATAATTGAGGGTGTTCCAATAGTGTTAAATAATCAAAATAATAGTGTTAAATAATCAGGATTATTTGGATTTTTTAATATTCTTAAATTGAAAACTTGCAACGAACATGTTTTTGAAGATTAATCCAGACGTGCCCAAGTTATCAATTCATTATATGACGCCTTGGCCCGGCATGTGTCCACATAATAGTTCCCTGTCTTTGCAACCATTCGTTCGTTATTCGATTCCTCGGTTGCTGATTCGCGGTTTCGCAGTTCGGTCTTCGTAGCTGGTCATAACAGACAAACTTGTATTCAAAATTCAACCAGAAAAATGCACGCTAAGAGACATCGTGATGTTGGAGGCAAATGTTGTAAATGCGTACCTTTAGGTTCCATGTACTGTTAACAAACCATACTTTTAACAAAACATTTCGTAGTACGAGTTCTAATGTCGTTCAAAGGTGATGTACATTATTTCGAGTTTTGAAAACAATGATTTTCTTCAACAATTTGGTGTTGATAATTTTAATGCGCTTACTCACGAAGTTCCAACTTAATTAGACGCTGCATCAGCAAGACAGCTAACAAGCTCCTACGATTGTAATTTGCTTTGTTGTCCAATCCCTTGGATGTAAATGCACCATTAACCTAGATGTTCGGTACTTATAAAACTACGTTTAAAATCACAATTAAGAATATGTATTTATCATTGTGAACACTGAAATGTTACTCAAATAATAAATACAGCCACATGTCACTTTAAAAATAGTTTTTCGGTGTTATTTATTCAACTGTAAAAAAACGATTTAATGAAGATTGGTTTTTAAAAGTAAGCTTGTGTTTTAAATGAAAATTGAGTCACATTTAATAAAATTAAACTACAATTCGCTACAATTAATTTAGCTCCAATTAATTTTACTACTCGTATTATAAAGGAAAATCAGAAATATTTTACATTATTTGCGTATATTAGCTGCTTGTCACAGCATTGTATGTCAAGTGATTTTTTTACAGTTGTAGTCCACTTAACTCATATCATTTGTATTGTGTATGTCTCCGGCGAAGACCAAAAAAACAGCCCTAATACATTAAACTATTTGTAACAGCTGATACTATGCAAGGCTTTCTCGACAGCAAGTATAATCTGGAAAGTATTGAAAATTATTGGACTATTGACAATTGATAATCAGGAAGGGACTTTTCTCATTGGGACACTTCTTACTGTTATCAAAAGAGCCTTTTTAATCCCAAAAGATGATTCTATCAAGACGTGATAGGCTTAAAGTGTTTGAACCATATTTTTGCATTAATAAGAATCTTTTGTTAACATTGAGAAATGCCCCAATGAGAAAAGTGCCTTCTTGATTATAAATAATGTTCAATCGCTGCCTTCGTTTAAACTTGCTAAGGTTTTTTTCTACAGATTTATCGTGCAGAACCAATCGTGTTATATGCACCACTCCTAATCTAACCACGTGACTGTCTTGATTTTAATTTCTAACAACTACTACTTATTTATGACAAAACTAATAAACGTTACCATCTTTAAGGAAGTAATCACCTTATATGTTTTGCCGAGAACAAATTACAGTATAACTTTAATAAACCGTCAAATACGGGACCTGACAGCAGTCGGACTATCAAATACAAAGAGACTCCGAGAGTAGATAAACAATCTCAAGTACGGTGGTGACCAAGCAACTTGGTGGTAAGCAACTAAACATTGCAGAAAAAGATCAAGGAAAAGTTAAAATTTTCACACTAAAATCCATAGATGTAATGTTAAATGATGTATGATATGTATACAGTACTTAATTTAAAACATTATTACACCAACTAAATTAAGGGTCTGTAGCGAATATATACCACACGATGAATACTGTAAACTGCCTACACCATTAACTTATAACAAGACCAAAACAAACAAAAAATCTGCTCAGTTCGAAAAAATTTCACTCCGTAAAAATATCACTGCAACAGAGAGACTGCACGTCAAAGGAAACTGTTCGAGTTCTGACTGCAAAACTATGATAATTCTTTAATCCGCCTCTATCCTACCTGTAACTGGAAATAAGCTTAATTTGGATCCAAACCAGTATTACTGTTGTGGTGTGCCTTTCGGCAGTCTGAGGTTAAACTCAGTGCTATCAGAGTGTAGTGTATTTCCTGGAGAGGGCAGGATTTTTGCTTTGGCAAAGAAAGCAAAGGCGATAAAGAGTGCCAGTTGTAAAGCTTCGTCCCCTTATCCAGCCAGAAGTTATTATCTCACGACATTATTATTCAAGACGTTATGTTAAATCACGGAAATTTCAAAATAACCTTAAACAACATTGTCCACATCGATCGTATGCTGTACTAATATTACAGATAAATTCCTTTAAACATTTTAAACAAATATAGTCATAAAACTCGTTTGTTTCACGGTTGAAATTAAAATGCCTACCGTAGTAGCGTGTCGCTAAATTGTTTATAAAAATCTAAGTTTATTTATTTATTCAGTATTAAACATCACAAGATACTGGCACTCAGCTCTGGATCGCACCGTTGCACATGAATAAAAGATCAAAGGCAGCGATTGAAGATCATTCTGCTGTTGTATCTTTTCACAAATGAACCGTATGTTTCCTAACACTCCTCACTGTGAAGCTACGAACGAAACTTGATCTGGAAGTATATGCATTTATTGTTTACCCTCCTAATGGCAAAGCATTTCTTGTATTTTGTTCAATAATTTTGTACCAAAAACCTATGTTGGCTAAATTCAATTTTAAAACTTAACGTAATTAATAAGTAACGATATTAATTAGGTTTCAACTTAAACTTTGTGTTGATTTATTCAATAAAGTATACGGATTAAAATTTATCTTTTTTAAGGCAATAAACGTTTAAATGGAGTGTCTCAAACGATCACTAGCCATAACTCATCGGGGTTCAACATGTAGCTTAAGTGTTAATGTGTTTTAGTGTGTAGTTTGTAAGTATCACAATACTTAAAAACAATCAATGCAATGTTCACCCATGTACCGAAACAATAGAGCTTAAGTCATGCCAATAAGTTCTTTGAGAATGGTTTTGGTGTCATTTTTAAAGTATCTTGGCTGTTAAATGTTTTTTCCGCAAAGTAAATAACTGGCGACAAAAAATCATGGACTTAATGCCAATTTTAAAACAATGTAACAGGACATTGTGACTTTGCAAACAACGTCTGAACTCTCTCATATTGTTAAAGAAGAGTAATGAACAAACCATTGATCGGTCTATTACTTAGCCGTATTTACTCTTGTATTGATACTGCGATTTTCTTCAAGCAAACGACTTCTCGACGTGTAACCACAGGCTATAGATGGTCTGTGCGGGTAACATACTCGGCGCGCAAGGCTTAACAAGTAATACTTGAGCAAAGAATCCAAACCCTATGAGGTCGTGGTCTATGAGTTCATTAAACGTTAATCCGTTGGACGTTTGGAATGAATTAATATGAAATGAAATAATTGAGACATTGAGAACAATTGAATAACTAATTAGTTGCCGGAACTATTGAGATTGTGTTACCGTCCAAAGTTGAAATTGTATACAGTATTATTAAAGTTCACTAATTATCACACAAGTAAACAAAGAGAAGAGTATTGTTCATTCATCAAATCTGCCTAGTCCACTATGCCAGTTTAGTATACCTTGGGATGGGTTAACTCAAGTAAAGTGGCGCGGCGCCGGCCGGCGTTTTCTCAGGGAGTGTCCAGAGGTACGGACGAATTCTTTGCGCGGAAGCCCAATTTAACTATCGCAACGTTTCGCACTTCACAGTCTAGTTCATAGTTCACAGATTTTTAAGATGTACGTGGTAGTCGCGGTTGCCCGTAATGTTGTCAGAACTCTTGAGACACAAACAATGAAGTAGTGATAATATGAGTGGGTTATGTGGTTACTGAGAAAATAAGTTTGTATCTGTTAATTTGACTTAAAGCTTGTGAAAATTAACACGAGTTTTAAGTCAAGTTAACACATATAAACTTATTTTCTCAGTAACCACATAACCCACTCATATTGTCACTACTCGCTGATTATATGGTTACAAAACAGTAATAACAAATTTGCTGAATTTACAATTTACAAACTAAATTTGAGCAACCCAACTATGTCATTGTCATTGTATATACATAACAATTTTTTAACACAAAAGCAGAGTAGGTTTTGTCACAAACGGTCGTGCGTAGGTACATGTCAAATATGATTATCGGTTAACAAGTTCAAACCTTTTTAGATACCATACAACAACTTAAATCTAGTTAATACTATATAATTTATTTTGTAAATGCTTTGAATTACAAGATTAAAGACTACATCTTGAATAACTTTCATCAGGTAATTTGGTGTAAAGCGTTAATAGTTTGCTAAAAAAACTTTGCAAAGCTGATTAATTGCAAACGTATGTATACGTAACCTCAGTTGTCTAAAGTGATTATGTAAGTAAGGACCTACATAATGATTAACGAATTTCACGATTACAAACAAATATAATACACTGCTACGTTTACATTTGTTTTATTCACTACCAAGTTAACTAACAAACATTATAACGAAAACTAATAAAAAACTAGTACTGAAGATAGCGTGACGTCCGGCTTGATAATGAGCCAAAATACCCCGCGTCGCAGCAAACCTGCGTACTCGGCGAATTTCCAATGTATTTATATGTTTCTCACTACTACATAAAGCCACTTACCAAGTTTGACAAAAATACATTCATAAATAAGTGATTTATAACATTTTATTTATTCCCCATAAGGATAACATTAGGACTGAGTACACAGGTTTGCTGCAACGAGGAAGATAAGAAATGAGTTTGTATGCAATTATCAATATAACTGAACCAATTGAAGCTACTTACCATGTTTTATTAATTTATGTTCATAATTAAGGGAGATATAAAACTTTACTTATTCTCCATAAGAATAACATTAGGGCTGAGTATGTAGGTTAGCTGCTACGAGGACAACCAACAAAATATTTATTTTTTGTGCAAATATCAATATACCAGTACAACGTGAAGCCACATACCAAGTTTCATCAATATACATCCATAAATAATGGAGTTATCAAATTTTATTTATTCTCCATAAGTATAACATTGGCCAACGTACTGTGTTTAGTACTTTGAATATCTCTGCAACGCTTGGACGTAGAATCACAATTTAAACACCAGAATGATTGTTTTGTGGAGCTGGAGTGATTGGTAAAAGCAAATGTGAAGTTTAAAGGAAAATTAACTGAGTAAAAGCCAAAACCCTTTTTCCCATAAGATTAAGATGGGAGATTTTATGAGCATGTTTTTTGGATTTTTTAGCAACCACATAACCTAGGTTAATAATTCAAAATACCATATTATTTGTTTTTTTAAGCTCTATAACATGGTCAAAACCAAAATTAAGTGTTTTAAAAATTGTAGGGTAAAAAAATGCAAAAAACTGATTTTTGGAAAATTTAAAACCCCCATAAACCCCCCTTCCCGTTGTCCGATTTTTATGGTTTTCGAATTTAAAGTCATAAATGTCAGTTTACACATTTGAGCCAAATTTCATTGAAATCGGACGTTTTTTACTCAAGTTATCGCATTCACGGACACACACACACACACACACACACACACACACACACACACACACACACACACACATTTATATATATATATATATATTTGAACGAATAGTGTTTTGGACTTCTGGGGACCTCAAAACAAAAAGTTATCATGGTCTCGGCCTTAAGTCTTACCAAGAGACCTACGGTAATAGCTTCTTCCCTATAGGGGAAATTCCCTAAAACCATCGGTAGCATCGCAAACCAACTTGAATCATTAGACATAGTACAGGTAATGTCAAACTCTTTCGGGAAACTTTTAAATATTTTTCAAGAGAATATGTAGAATATAATAATAATATGTCAACCGTATGTATCAATTACAGGGATCATTCTGGAAACCAACGTAATCAAAACTGTTTGGGTCTAATTGGAAATTAAAACATCTTTTCTGAGTGTGATTCAATTTCAAAGGCAGCGGAAACAATTAAGAAAGAGCAAGAGAAATTATTTCAGAGGTGCCTTAGAGCGTCTAATGAAGCCTGGCCCGCACCTGCTCGGCGCCGTGTTCGTCAGTCTAGTCTTTATTGTAAAGATAAAAATAGAGTTGTTTACTAAACGCTTTCTAACGTTACATTCAGTCAAACAACCAATATAAGAAAATAAAAATAGCCATTTGGATGTTTATTAATTGATTGACGATCTAATAATGGCAAAAAATGTATATACAAATTAAAAAAGAATTAGAAAAACAACACTAATCTACGAAATAGCAATACAAGTTTAGATAGCAATGTGTTATTTGAATTGAATTAGTAAAAGTAGAATAACAGGAAACGTTGGCATTTGACAAGTAAAGGATCTGTCAAAACATCGTGCCAAGTAACTTTGTTTTGACATGAGATATAGCGTTCAATTTGACATTCCTCGTAACCTCGCACCAATTGCAATGTGTCAGTGCCATTCTGTATTAATACCATAGAGTTAAACATCGAAAATGTTCATCTGCAATATTGTTGAAGTACACTCGTCAGAGATTCAAGGGTTAGTATTTTGTTTAAAAATTTAATTACGTAACTATAAGGGGTAATTATTGTATAACAATGAAAGGTTGGATATTTAAATTATTAAATGTCTCTTGAACCTGCTTCATAGCGTCAGGTTTACATTACGATTTGACATATCTAACACATTTCTTGTCGTAACCATGAACATATGTTTGGCTAAGTTGATTTGGCGAGGCGTATTATAAGGATTTTGCATCCATTGTAAACATGTTCACGGTTTACATCCAATACTATTGCCAATCCTGCGTGCGATTCAAATATCTTAGTTTTATTCCATTTTATCAAATATAAATGTGTATTCATTAAAACTGTTGCATAAAACAAATATCATTATTAATCCGTTAATTTTTCACAGGT
This sequence comes from Allygus modestus, assembly GCA_963675035.1. Taxonomy (NCBI): domain Eukaryota; kingdom Metazoa; phylum Arthropoda; class Insecta; order Hemiptera; family Cicadellidae; genus Allygus; species Allygus modestus. The sequence goes on along the minus strand of OY776111.1, from coordinate 74,482,976 downwards.
ATGATCAATATTCTTCACAAGAAGCTAATATGGAGTTTGTAAAAGGTAAGGTTGCTGTAGCCTTTAATCACATATAATAGGATTACTGCTGTTATAGAAAATCTGCGTATTCACCAAAAGTATAATCATAGTTTAAGTAATTTTAAACAATGTAATAAATTTCCCCCACTTAATGAAATTAAAATACCAAATTACTTATTAATTTGTAATATTTTGGCTTTTGATATCTTCGGACGATTCTCCATTACATTTTTACAAAAACAAAAACAAATGATGACTCAAAATAAAATAAAATAATAATGTAAAATAAAAATATAAGTTAATTATTAATATAAATATAAAATAATAAAATAACAGTACGTAATATAATCTGATTAAAACATCATATATACGATTCCTCTTATTAGTGAATTTCCTATGGAAAAGTGAACTATTAGCATGACCCGCACGGTGAAACTTAAGCCCGGGACCACCATAGAAGTTCCTAACGTGACCCACTGAACACGTTTTGGGGGGTCGTTCAAAATTATATATTTTATATATATATATATATATATATATATATATGTGTGTGTGTGTGTGTGTGTATCAGTGCACTCTAGCGGTCGCATTTTTTGTCCGATTTAGTTTGAATTCGGTAGGGATGTTCATTTCCACAATCAGTTGGACAAGTTCGTTGGGAAAAACAATCGGAAAACTATAACCCTTTTTTTGGGATTATTCTTTCAAATTTCGAGTTTTTGGGCCCAAAAAGGGTCAGAAAAGCCCCGGACGTAAAATTAAGGTGGGAATTAGTGAAGCGAAAGTTGTAAGCCCTCTCTCGTTATTCTAGCTTAAATATTTACCGAGTTATTAAAGAAAATATATATCGGCTAAACACGATGTACGTTGTCTTATGGGGTTTTACATTAGAAAAGCATGTTATTCATTTTTTGGTGTATTTGTATCATCCCCAGCAACCTCGCACCTTCTTTCAAGCCTGACTGGACCTTCTCCTAACCTTACAATACGCAAAATTGTATTCCTAGCATTGCAGGTAAATGAAACCAGGAGCATCAAAACAGCCAAAAAATCAGTGTTTTCAAATTTCAATCAAATTGTATGAAAAAATGTACGTTTTTACACTAGTTTTGAGTTTTAAAATTTTTGTTTGTGGAAATTCACTTCCCTCATGTCAGCGTGCTGCGTGCGAACTCGTTTTAGCGAATTTCCCCTATAGTAAGAAGCTATTACCGTAGTCGGCATGGTGAGACCTAGGCCTGGGACCATGATAACTTTTTGTTTTGAGGTCCCCAGACCCCAAAAACACCATTCGTTCGAAACTGTATATATATATATATATATATATATATATATATATCTATATATATATGTGTCCGTGGGTGTGATAACTCTCGTAAAAAATTCCAATTTTTATGAAATTTGGTACAAACGTGTAAAGCAGCATTTATGACTTTAAGTTCGAAAACAAGACAGATCGACCAATCTGCAGGGGTATTTTGGGGGGTTTTGTACCCCAAAAATGGGTTTTTTGAGTTTTTTTACATATAATTTTTGTAAAAGTACAATTTTTTTTCCATTGGAATCATCTTAAAAAGATGCACAACTTGGTGTTTTAATCATTGCTCTACGTGAATTGGTTACTGAGATATTGAATGTGCTAAACACAGTACGTTGTCCAATGTTATTCTTATGGAGGATAAGAAAAATTGTATATCTCGCTTATTTAACAACTTATCCTGACGAAACTGGGTATATTGCTTCATTTCATTGTGGTCTATTGATATTTGCACAAAAAGCCATTTTTTGGCCGATAGTTCCCGTAGCAGCAAACCTGCATACTCAGCCCCATGTTATTCTTATGGAGAATAAGTAAGTGTTATCTCCTTTAATTATGAACATAAATTAATAGAACTTGGTATGTGGCTTTCTTTACCTAGTTGAGTTATATTGATATTTGTATAAAAACCCATTTTTAGCGTTCCTTATCTTAGCAAACCTGCATACTCAGCCGCCATGTTATTCTTATGGAGAATAATTAAAATGTCATAAATCGTTTATTAATGAATGGATATTGATGAAACTTGGTATGTGGCTTTATGTGGTATTAAGATCAATTAATATGCATTGGAAATTTGCTGAGTATGCAGGTTTACTGCTACGGGGGTATTAGTTTTAGTGTTAGAATTCAAGCAGCAAATTAACTTGCCGATTAAATAGAAATACATTAAATTTGTTTCTGTGCTGGATGAAACGTCTTAGCATACTAATAGTCATAAAGAAAGGGACATTGTGCATTCTGGCGGAACCTTTCGCCATGTAAATAGGAAAACAACGGGTAGAACTGATAACCACCGTTTTGACCACAATCCTTTCTTAAAACGTAAAATATTTCTTCGATATTGGATTTTTAGGAATAATGCAATATTTTAAATCCTTGTCAACTTTTCTCATGAATGTTGTAATACAAAAGCTTAACTATTGCGAAATATAACTACGCCTTGGTATTACAAAAGAAATAATTTGATATAAATACGAAATAAACAATTTAGGTACAAGTGCACTATTCTGTATTTAAAATTGTAATTATTATTGTTCAAATTTGTAATTAACAAGTCTTGAACGTTTTCAAACATGAGTTGAAGCAAGTGATGCGCTGTTCCTCAATTAATCTTAGTTGCAACTAGTGTCTCTGTAACTTCTATCCCATTAATATTGCCGCTTTTGGTTTTTAGATTATCACCGACTAAATTGCCCTTCTCTTGATTAAGAAGTAATAGCTATTCAAGTTTGTGTTATAGAAATAAATTTAATTAATGACATTTAAAAATTATTTTAAAAAATTTTGAGTTATTATGAGTTTTTGTTTATTGTCTTTAAATTATCTCTCTAAAACGTTACAACCAAAATGCTGGTTGTTCAGGAGCATTTTTTTATCAGTATTTTAGTAACACTAACAAATGAAAATATATTACATCTAAAAGCATAACTATTATTATCATAATCATTGTATTATCTTAATGTGTATACTAATTGCTTTCTCGGATTATTATTTGTTTTTAGTTTATATATTTTTGTTTTGTTAACTTTATTGTCACCTTTATTCATTGGTAGTTTCTTGTTATAGATCACCTTTGTGATTCACCCAGTTATTCTTATTTTTAGTGAATTTCCTTTGGAAAGTGAACTATTAGCATGACCCGCACGGTGAAACTTAAGCCCGGGACCACCATAGAAGTTCCTAACGTGACCCTGAACACGTTTTGGGGGGTCGTTCAAAATTATATATATATATATATGTGTGTGTGTGTGTGTGTGTGTGTGTGTGTGTGTGTGTGTGTGTTTGCACTCTAGCGGTCGCATTTTTTGTCCCCAGCAACCTCACGCCTACTTTCAAGCCTGTTTGGACCTTCTCCTAACCTTATAATGCGCAAAATTGTATTCCAAGCTTTGCAGGTAAATGAAACCAGGAGTATCAGAACAGCCAAAAAATCATTGTTTTCAGATTTCAATAAAAATTGGACAAATGTATGTTTTTACACTTATTTTGAGTTTTTATGTGGAAATTCACTTCCCTCACGTCAGCGTGCTGCGTGCGAACTCGTTTTTGTTTCATTGTACCTGACACAACATATACTATTGTATTTTTTGCATTGTAAGATCTTAGTAAAGTGCCACTGTCTATAGTTCATAAAATTAATAAACTACATATTCACGTCATGTTACAACTTCACTAAAACTATGTTGTTGAAACGTTAAAGTGATATATGCCAGCGAAGTGTATGTCACATCTGTACAACTCCCAACTTCATCTTGATTGACAAGAGCGGCTGATCAGAGCGCGGCTGAGTTCCTCTGGCAGTTGCTACAGGAAACTTTGACGCGAAGCAAAACTCGATTAACTCAATAAAGCATTAATATAAAAACGTATAAAACTAAGTTTAAATCAAGTATAGTTTACTAAACATATTTATCTTAGGTTTCAAAGGCATTTCGATTCCTGAATACCGATAAGAAAATAAATTGCCCATTAATTTTAAACCCACAAGATTAAACTACGCCAGAACCTCTCTAAATTGCCTCTCTAATGAAGCAAAAATTGGGCAAAAGGAAAAGGTAGGCATAAGAGTTCACATAGTCAGCGTAGTGATCTGCTTTTATATATTAATAATTCGTTCGGCTTACGAGTAAATGAACAACTTCAAAACCAAGGACGTAGCTGTTACACATATTTTTGTACCTAGCGAAATTCTGGGTTTTACAGGAAATATTCCTTTTGTTCAAAGCAGCCTATACTTAAGGCATTAGGTTATATTTTAGGAGAAAATTATCTTGTTATCTAGGTTTAATATTTTTTCCTAGATACTGTTTTCTTTAAGTTTTCTAACATTTGATTCTATATTTTGATTGAAACTCAAACTTATACTTAAACTTTGAACATAGAAGTAGTAAAACCTTTTAGCCTTTAATTTATGGCTTGAGAAGATAAAACTAACTAAAAAGGTAACGTGGTGGGAGATGTCCAATTGCACCGGTGGTCAGGGATCAGCCCCAAACTGATGTGTCCAGTTGCACCGGAGCGCCTTTTGGGGGTGTTCCAATTGCACCGGCTGTCAATCTAAATTAAGACGATTTTTTTTATACAACTAAGTATAAGACTAAAGGTTAAAATATAGAGGTTGTAGAAATAACTATTACATAAAAGAAAGTGCCAACCAGACCGGATGCCCAGTACAGTAGGTTAGGTTAGGTTAGGTTAGGTTAGGTTAGAGTAAAGGTATAGCCTCATTCCTGGTAAAATTTATTTTGCAATGTAAAGATGTTAGTGTTGCCACGGACAAACACAAAATTAAACATTAATTACATAGTTACCATATTTATTAGCTAGAACTTGCTGTGGTCTACCATTAGTATGTAGCAAGGAACCATCGGCAAGTGTTTGATAAAATATTCCATTACGAAATTGTTAAACACTTAAAAACCTAGTTACAAATACATAAGAAAGCATGCCACTATGTTTGAAGATAAATTTAGTGGGGTGGGGAAGGGAGAAAGCCTTCCAATTGCACCGGCTCCTGCGGTCGAAGGAATTTGCAGCGGGGATAAGTGGGGTGGGTAGATTTTGACCACCGGTGCAATTAGACACTTTTCGGACGGAGGAATATTTTGACCCTTGCAAATTCCTTTGACCGCCGGTGCAATTGGATATCAGCCAACGTGGTCTCTACTCATGATAGGACTTTACGAGTTCCCGGCTACCAGGCCCCGTGATTTTATGTCCGAAGAAGGATTGTCCCTGTGTGAGAATAAGTGAGAAACCCCCTTTATGGATGAAGTTTTTAATGAACACGTATACAGTTTCTAGCACGGCTTCCAATCCCACTAAACTAATGGTTTGTTCTCCAAGTCATCAAGAACAAATATAAATTATTTTTAATGCAGTTTTTACACTAATGAAAATATCTGCACATTAAACCGTTTTCTCCAAACATGTTAAGGTCTCGTTTGCTAAAGTATGACGGAAAACATTTGATGAATTTTAATAATTTTGTTCAGTAAAGACACGTAAAATATTAAAATAATTTAAGATTATTTTAGCAGTGCGTGCAAACTTATTAAGTCTAAAATTCTAATATTTGGGCTAAGAAAATGCTATTATCATGCATATTATATTCAATGAACGCGTGGTCTGCACACTCCAGAGTTTAATTCTGTCGACTTCAAAGTGTCCTGAAGGTCAAGATGTGATCGAGGGTTTGATTGAGATGCTTTCTCCCAAACATATTTACAAAGGACCTATCCTCCCACTGAGTTCTTGGGAACTAAAAGGTTTCATTTCAACTGAGCTATTTACTTAGTGAAACAGTTGCGCACATCCCTAACGATTCCTCAGCGATGTTCTCCACAGAATTGACTTGTTTAACACGTTTCAGTGATTATCACCTTAGTTGCAGTAACTAAGTACTTAAAAACGTGTGTTTGCCCAATTTTATTTTCACTTCATTCATTTTCATGAATAATTGTTTATGTAATGGAAGAAAACAAACGAAACATTGTATTAGTAAGGGTTTGGTCAAATATTACATTTTTACTAAGAGATGTGAAAAACTATTCCATCAAATCAAATCGGTTGTTCCACTTAGGGGAACTTTTAAATATTTTTCAAGAGAATATGTAGAATATAATAATAATATGTCAACCGTATGTATCAATGTCTTTTTCGCTTTTTTTATTTACGTCGATTGGTTTCATTTTAATTGTTGAATGATATGAATTATTATAATCTTTAACTATTTTTGGTAAAATATCAATCCATCTAAAGTTTTTATTAATTTCAAATTGTACTTTCATTTTTTCATTTTGTGTTCTATTATATCTTTCAATTATACTCGATTTTTCTTAATTTTCTGTAGGATATAATTTTATTTTATATTTGTTTAATATTTCATTAAAATCTTTATTTATAAATTCATACCTTTATCCGTATGTAATAAATTTGGAGATTTTTGACCAATTTCTATTGCATTTTCTATTATTTCTTCAAATGCTTTTGATTCGTTTTTACCATCTTTTTACTTTCTCCCTCTATACATAGTATATGGAGAAAGTATTGTTTTCGTCAAAATTTTCGAATTTGAGTTGTTAGTGGAAATATTCGTTTAGGTGCTCCCTGAACCCAAAAAAGTGGTTTTTACGTGATGTCTGTCTGTGTGTGTGTCCGGGTGTGTTGTGTGTGTGTGTGTGTGTGTGTGTGTGTGTGTGTGTGTGTGTGTGTGTGTGTCTGTGCGGATGTGTACAGAGCTAGAGCCCTAACCAATGGGCCGATTTTTATGACATTTGGTATGTAGGTAGTAATCCACGATATCTCCAGGTGTTTTTTCATATTTTGAATTTTTAATTTTTGAGGGTAATTATCCCCCAAAAACCGTAAAAAATATGAAAAATAAAAATTTCTCAAAAACGGCTCTAACGATTTTGATTAAACTTTATTCGTTTGTAGAACTTTAGTTTTTCAACAAAATGACACTACCCGCATTCCTGTAAAAATTCGGGTTCAGAAATTACAGGACTTAAAACATCAAAAATTCAGTTTTTTGGATTTTTCATAAAAATACGTAAATAAAAAAAATATTACTATTCACCATTAAAAGGAGCTCAAAAAACTAAATAATTTAGCATTGTGAATTACTATTCTACGATTGCTGGTTTCGGAGAAAATTGAAATTTTCATTTTGCAGTAAACGCAGTACGTTGTCCAATGTTATTCTTATGGGGAATACAAAAATTACTATTTCTCTCTTATTTACTGATAAATTTCATTCAAACTTGATATGCTTGTCAATTTAGTATTGACCAACAGAGGAAATTCGAAATATGTTGCCCCTTAATAACCCTGGGGGGGGGATAGGGGGCATCTCCCCTCTTAAAACCACGAGTGTAGCAATGGATTCTGTAGTGCCTCCAAAGCAGGGATTTGGGTGGATGTTTTTTAAAACAACTTGTTTAGAAGATTTTCTGTACATTCGACCGTGCTTTGTATTCTTTATTTAGTCAATAAAAAGTAATTTATTCGTTAAAGTTGGGCTAAAAGGGAGAAAGTACGTGTCAGTTTCCTGATACCGTTTATTTCTTTAATGGTTTTGAACAAACATATTTTGAAAATGTATCAATAACGTTTAACATATATTTAAAACAATCATTTTCATTTCATAATTTTTCATTATTATTAAATCTGCTGCCCATAAATCATCAATTACTAATGTAATAATTTTTATTTTTGGAATTTTTTTCTAATCGGAGCATGAATTTCATTTGCTTCAATTATTTGTTCTTTTTTATTTAATCCTTTTTTAATAATTGGTTTTATTTCTTTTTTTATAATTTTACTTTTGTTTGTTTTGCAAATTGAACATTTTGTAGCAATTCGAAATAAACCATTTTTCATTTGAAAAATTTCTGGATTAATATTATTAGTTTTTTCTTACATTTATGACAATGAATTGATTCATCCATTCACATATAACAAATTATTGTATAAATGGATATGTGTTATAAATGTCATAATCAAACAGATTTTACAATTATTGGAAAATGTGTTGGATGTAATATATGGAAAAGAATATTTGTGAAAAAAGGTAAAAAGAAAAAATAATAAAAATAAACATTTAAACAATATTTTAAGACAATTTAATCATTTTCAACCATATCTCACGCAACAATTATGTAAAGAAATATTTACATTATGCATTATAAAAAAACTTTTTTTATAACTCGAAAAACTGTAAAACGATTTTTAAAAGAGAAAAACATTAAAGGTTGGATATTTTACTATCAATTTTTAAATAAAATATATAATATTAATCACGAATTGAGTTTTGAAGATAAAGAGAAAATTTATTATTTGATAATAAATATTTATGTTTTACAAAGAACAATATATTATATAAAAAATTATTTCCAATGATTTATAAATATTTAGCGATAGATTTTTCTATAAAACCAGTTTACATCATTTATTGATATTTGTCAAAATATTTCTGTTAAAATTTACCGTTTTATTTTGCATATTGAATTTGTTCAATTTTACTTATTTTTTTTAAATTTACTATTTTTAAAAAAATATTTTACATATTGATTTTTTACTGATTTTTGTTGGAATTATTTTTGTTTAAATTTACTGAATATGTTTAATGATATTGATTTTGTTTTATTGATTTTTCTTTGAATTTTG